>MU826831.1:0-280000 GCA_029204205.1 Desmophyllum pertusum | reverse complement strand
TTAATTGTTTTTTTCCAGTGAAAAACAATGAAAAATAATGAAAAACAACACATACTTTCAGTTTGTTATATGTTTATTAAGTAACATCTTAAGAGGTTTTTTTATGAATATCAATTAGGCTGCTAAGAACCCCAATTGCAGATGATGCCATAGATAAGCCTCACCCCTGATTTTGAACCCAAATTTTGAGTAAACAGGTGTGGCTTATACATGGACTTTTACGGTAATACAGGAAGAAAGAAAGAGTAAACTAGCTACATAAAATAAAATACGAGCACGCTAAGTAAGGCCATTTATTATCAGGAAAACTAGTCCATGATGAAACAGAGCATTCTGATTGGTTGTCTGAGTGGTCTGAATTTTGCAATATTGACTGCTAAGATGGACCGCTCAGGGGAAATAAATTTGATAAAACATTTTTGCCCTAAAGGTCTGGCAGACAATTTTGGTTCAAAGTTTACAAGAGTGACCTGATTAACTTTCATGTCTTTGGCTCAGTCCATAAACTTGATAAATGCTGGTTCAATAAGAGCTATGTATTGTGAACAGTCAACGGATTCGAATGACGAAAAGTCAAAACATTTCCCATTAAATGAATCCAGGTAGTAGCCAATGGCTATCTTCAAATACAACATTTAAGATATCTCTTTGGTGTGGGTTACAATATTTCTTTTTACATGTGGCATATGACATGGCTACCGAAATACCAAATAAAAAGTAATAAATATCAACACTGTTCGAACAGAATAATTGACTGTTAAACTACTACTTTTTTCCTGGCAGATCAAGTCATGTTTCCTGATGATGGGCCACACACACGAGGGCATCAACCAGATGTTCTTGTGCATTTCCAGACGACTTTATAGCGAGAACTATGCCCGACCCTTATTGAGCTGATCATGAGTCAGCCATCCAATCTGCATTGTTGACATTTATGTATGATGTAAAGCAATGGATGGTGGGGTGTGCTGTGCCAAATCTCTCTGGGCACATTCACCAACATTAATTTAAGCTCGTCTAGGGCCCAGGGGGAAAGCCCCACCAATATTTCAAGAAGTGGTCGACAAGCCCAACATGGTCACCGCCTGAGAGAATTGCCATGCTAAACACTTGCCAACAGGAATCCCAAGCCTGGTCATGCCAGACGGCACGAAGCTCAATCTTGCAAAGTTAAAGCATAGTTAGTAGAGGGGACTGGTTGTGAAAGCCGGCGAACTTCAAAGAACGATGTCTTTGTTATTCTTTTTGCGTAGTCACGTGATATTGACCCTGCACATAAAAACTAAAGATGGCGTCCGGAGTGACATGACTCTCGAAGCGCGAGTAATCTTTTGCTTATATTTTGCTAAATTGTTGTGCAATCGAGGATAAAATATCATAAATACGAAAAAGAAAAGTTCAGTATCACAATGCCAGGTGAGAACTGTGCAGTGATGGGTTGTGTAACGTGCAGAAGAATGAAAGGTGTAGGAATTTGGAAGCTACCGGCAGCGAAGGACGACGCGAACAAGAAATGGAGAGACGATTGGTTGAACGAGATAACGAAAACGAGACAAGTAGATCGAGAATTCAGAGAGAGAATCAAGAACGACAAGGTGTTTACCTGTGAGAGGCATTTTGAAGCCGAAGATATCGAGATATGTAAGTAAAAAACGCTTGTTGTTAGTTGTGAATTTCGCAGTTGTTATGAACTGTTATGATCGCGAAACGCACGCGCTATTGCATTTGCTCTACTAACTATGGTTATACTGAGTTTAGATGTGTGCATTTTCTATCTTGCAGTCTATGGAGAGAAAATGACGAAGAAGAAACCACGCTTTGGCGCGATCCCGAAGCTAAATCTCCCTAAAAAGAGCCACGAAACTGCCAAGCCGACACCGAGAGCAGAACGTTCTGTCGTGAGCGATTTTAGCAATCCAGCTCCCAGCCAATGCTACAAAACCTTTGAAGAAGTGTGCCAGCGGGTGAAGTCATTGCAAAGTCTGAAGGAATGGCAGTACAAGAGAGTAAATGGCAAGCTGGTATTGAAAAAGATGGTGGACCCATTTCTATTACCAGAGTTTGAGCTTATTGTGGATGACAGCCTTGGATTTACAGTTAAAACATATGGATGCTATCTACCAGAGGACCATGACTTATATGTGAAATACCGGCGGTCAGTGCGGAATGTGACTGTATCAAGTCTTGTGAAGGATATTGACAACTATAAACTGTGCTGTGGTGTACAGGCCACAGAACTGACTAGTCACCTGTACCACCATGTAATTCCCATCGATGTTGATGCAATGTTTGATGACAGTGAGGAGCAGTTTTCCAGTAAGGACTACTGGAGGGCAAAGGACTGTAATTTGCTCTGCGCAAAAACAAATTGTGTATCATGTGCAGATTATTCAGCTTATTCAAGTGCGAACATCAAAGCAAAGGAAAAGCGACTTGCCACACCGGCTCATGTTAAGGCACCAGTTTCAAAGACGGACCCAAAGAGACTGAAGCTGACCTTGCAAGGGCAGAGATTGAGGTGTGCAGAGCTCGAACGTGAACTGGCTGAAATGCGAACAGAAATTATTAAGTCGAACATTGAGGTGGACCATGAACTAAGTAATGACTTTACTAGAATTCTTGATGAAAATGATGAAAATGTTACACCATTTATGAATTTGTTCTGGCAACAGCAGAAGAAGCTCTTCTCAAGTAGCAAGACTGGTGTTCGGTACCACCCGATGATTATACGGTTCTGTTTATCACTAGCAGCCAAATCACCATCATGTTACGAGGAGTTACGAAACAGCAGAGTGTTAGTGCTACCAAGCCAGCGCCGGTTGAAGGATTATCGGAATGCTATAAGGCCACAGAGAGGTTTTCAAGAAGAAGTTGTGAAAGAGTTAAATGACACTACTAGTTCTTATTTTGATGTCCAAAGATATGTGGTGCTATTGTTTGACGAAATGAAAGTTATGTCAAACCTTGTTTTGGATAAGAACACTGGAGAACTGATTGGATTTACTGATCTTGGTGACCTGGAATTGAACTTTGCAGTTCTTGAGAAATCAGATGAGATTGCTACCCATGCTCTGGCTTTCCTTGTGCGTGGAGTATGCACAGAACTGAAGTTTTGCTTGGCTCACTTTGCTACCACTGGTGTGACTGCAGCGCAGCTGATGCCACTGTTTTGGGAGGCAGTTGGTATACTGGAGACCACATGTAACCTGTGGGTTATCGCTACCACCTCTGATGGCGCCTCCCCTAACAGGAGGTTCTACCGGCTACATAAACAGTTGGATGGAGATGACGGGGATGTGTGCAACCGAACTGTGAACCTGTATGCACCACACCGGTTCATATACTTCTTTTCGGATGCCCCACATCTGATCAAGACCACCAGAAACTGTCTGCTCCACTCTGGCTCTGGAACATGCACAAGATACATGTGGAACAATGGTCATTATATTCTGTGGTCCCATATAGCACAGATGTTCTACCAGGACATTGATAATGGATTAAAGTTACTGCCACGACTGACATATGACCATATCAACCTGAACTCCTACTCTGTGATGCGTGTTAACCTGGCTGCTCAAGTTCTGAGTTCATCTGTAGCTGCTGTCCTGAACTCATTTGGTCCAGCAGAAGCAGCAGCAACAGCAAAGTTGTGCGAGATGGTAGATGGTTTCTTTGATTGTCTCAATGTACGGAGCACATCAGAGCATCAAAAGAAACGAAAACCACTCCTTGCTCCATACACTTCTCTTCATGATGAAAGGTTTATTTTAATTTTTAATAGTCTAGACTTTAATAAACCTGTGAAATGGACACTAGTGCACTTTTATGACTAAACTACTGTAATGATTCATGGTGCTTATTTAATTTTTGGGGTATGAGAGGGGGCTTATATTTGGGAGGGGGCGCTTATTAGAAGGTGGGCGCTTAATTGCATCATTACAGTATTTTACATTAACAAGTACCATACTGTAACAAAATATTAAATCCAATATATTGTTAATATTGTTTTAGGTTCCAGTGGTTGATGGATTTCCTGGAATACTTGAGGAGCTGGAAAGAAAGTACGGATACCCGACCAGGAAACTTCACACCAAATGCAAGAAACCGAATGTTCATTTCATGGCAGACGTACGAGGGCTTCAAGATCACTGTCCACTCTGCCATAGAAGTGACCAAGTTCCTTCTTCAAGAGGGTGTGGAGTTTGTGTTGACAGAGCGCTTCTGTCAGGATACTATTGAGGAGTTCTTTGGCAACCAGCGGAAACTAGGCAGAAGAAGTGACAATCCTGACATAAGAGCGTTTGGCTATAACAGTAACACTATTAGAATACAGAGATCAGTATCATGCCAGAGCGGGAACACAAGAGGACGAAAGGACAAGAAGAAAGCATGGGAACAGGTTACCGATGACAAACTGCCATCTCGAAAAAACTTAGACTGAATTAAAAATTATAGCACAGGGCTGCAAATAATTTTTTTTTCTTGAAAGGACATGTGTCCGACCGGGCCCTACTTAATAAGCAACCTACTAATCTAATGCATTGTCAACGCAGAGTAAACTAGTTTGCGTTTAGAACAATTAGTGTTTGCGTTGGAAGGCCAAAAAAAATTGTACGGACATTACATTGTATGTCCGACCACAGTTGAGATTGGCAAATTGGCAAAGTTTGGTCGGCCATTGTCCGATGACCGACTGTTATTTGCAGCCCTGTAGCATTAAGGGAACGTATTGAAAGTCTTGCTGAATTCAATATGTTGGATTATTGATGTGGCTTTTAGTATAAACAGTCAAGTTTTGTAAACATAAAATGACACATCATTATACAGAAAAAAGTGAGAAATAGGAGAAAAGCAAGGGTAGGGGTAAGCTTATACAGAAACACTCAATTTCACATTTGAATCATGCTCGAGGATCCAGCTTTATTTTTTCTCGACCACTAAAATCCCTTTGGGAGCGCTCGTAAAGTATGCTGGATCCTCGAGCATGCATTTGAATGTCCTTGTCATATTTATAAACAACTGGATGGGGTGACAATTAGAATGTCAAATGCTCTGTCATGGAACAAACAAGTGTTTGAACCAGGTAACAGACTGTATGGTACATATAGTTTACTCCTATACCCTTGCTAGTCATATAGGAAATGTATATATTTTTGTTGTTGACAGAAATTGGTCATTTCATATTTTTAGCAGTAGATAATATCCATTTCAACATCATGTACTGTAGGCAAAGAGGATAACATCAATATTCTTTAATATGTTATGTGAAACTTCCTTTACATGTAGCTGGTATTAAAATGCTTAGATTAGTACAGTCTGTATATACATATAAATGAATGGACATAAAGAGAAAGTAGTTTTTGGAAAGCTTGAAACAGCTGTTATATTATATTTTACATAATGTCTGGATCTAAGATGTAAAATATTAACATAATAAACAACTTGTTATTTCTAATCATGGCGTGGTTCTTCAATTTGGCAGCTTCTGCTTATTTCTTTCCTTAGTGACTTGGCCTTCGTCTGTTTTGCCTTCATCTTATACCGCTGGATTAAATCCTTTGCTAGCGAGAATGCACGTACCCTAACATACAATATTACCATACTTCGCAAGATGTCTTTGCTCACGTGCCTCTCAGGAACTAACTCAGCATCAGATAAAATTAATTCATAGTATGATAATACATCAGAATCACTCAGTGATTTCTGAATGATACTGACAGTGTCAATTTTCTGCATACAACTTCCAGATGCAAAATGTCTAAAATAATGTTCAGTCTTGAGAATTGACTCTTTGCAGCTATCATCCACCAATTTCTCTTTCTTGCAGAATGCAAGCATACAGTCTGCAACTTTGGTTGAGAGCAGTGTTGCACAATTTCGTGAAAGTCCTTTAAAATATCTGGCAGAGTTCAAAGGCACTGTTCCATAAATACTTTCCATAAAATTTTTCAACATGGCTATTTTTCATATGCCCTTCAAATAGACTTTTCAAGTTCTTGAATTCCTCACTTCCTTCCTCAAGCACTTCATACTGATAGAGAGATAGCTCACTTCTTATGCCTTCTGAAAACACCTTGGATTCTTTGATTTTCTGTATAGCAGTGCTCACTATTTCCATCAGAACACTCTGGGTGAGCAACTGAGGAGCTTGGCTGTTCTGGCTATGCTTTGCAGCACGATGCCTCTCAAGGCCACCTTTCGTCTTATACTTTTTGCCGCAGTGGCACACAAGTTCTACAGACTGGACCTATACACAATAGACAAAAATTTGAGATTAGAGAGACATAAAAACATGAAAAATTAGGCACACAAGAATGTTTACAATATTATCCATGCTGTTCTGTCACGAATAAAAAGACGAGCAAACGTATTGACTCGAATTTAAACTCTATTTTGAACTTCTTAGCAGAATAAATCCGTGTAGTTACATCATATATGCGTTCTAAATGTCTAGAGAACATTAAACTCGAACAGCATGTAGAGTAAATTGTAGCCTGCTGGTTTGTTTACATCGAGATTACAAACGCATTGGCTCGAATTTAAGCTCTATTTTGAACTTCTTAGCAGAATAAATCCGTCTAGTTACATCATATATGCGTTATATATTAAAACTCTTGGTTTATAAATGTCTAGAGGACATTAAACACGAACAGAAGGTAGAGTTTAATTTAGCTTATAACGTGCTGATTTGTTTGCATGGAAAATTACACACTTCGATTTGGTTTGTTCAACTAATTTTACTATCAAATAGAATAACTTTTACTTACTTCACTAACAGCAGACACAAACTGTTCTTCCATTGCTTCATCGCTTTCTAAAAGCTCCAAAATCGTCTCTAAATCGTCACCGAACATGAATAAACCTTCGTCGGCCGCCATGTTGTTTCTTTTGACAACACGATCTGTGCAGGTTCAGTGTCACGTGACGGGACAGTTCAACATGCGAGACGCGCTATTGTTATCGTTCTTTGAAGTTCGCCGGCTTTCATAACCAGTCCCCTCTACTAACTATGGTTAAAGCAAGCCCTCTCAAAGTACCGCCTTCACTTCGATTCTCCCACCACAACTGGTGGTATCTCGAATTTGAATGAATTGAAATGGCCGGGTGGGATGCTGGTCCAATGCCAGGTTATCAACCGACCTAAAACCGTCGCCAGCTGATCCACCAGCTAAGAGACCAGCTATGCTAGAGATACTCAACACCCTGGAAAAGCTGGTAGAAAGAGAACAACGGGAGGTGGAGGTAATATAACTTTTTCTGTGACAAAGTAAAAACTCCTCACCATCAAAGAACCACTTATTAATTAAATGTTGTGTTAAGCTGTTAATAATACGTATTGTAACCCACCGATTAATTTTCTAGTGATCTTATCAATTAAAACACATCACATGGTACCAAATCGGATGTCGGCTGTCTTGTCCAATTCAAAGTCAAAGTTATAAATTAAAATTTTTATGGAGAAAAAAATGTTTTACAGAAGACCTACCTCTCCTACCAACAGAGCACAAAAAGCGCTGGACATGCAAAGTACGTAATGAACTTCTTCCCACCATTCAAAATGGCGGACGACGAATCAAAATTAAACACATCATTGTGAGTGATGCAGTGCCGCTGTCCTCCCTCTCAGACTTTCAAGAGCTCGGCAAAACAACCAGCCATTTTTTGACACAACTGTAAATTAGCTAAGACATCGGGTTAATAGCTATTTCCTAAAACCGATGGCATTTGTGAGCAATTTCAACAACAAGATAACTGTCGCTTGCTCACTACAAGGATAGTTTTTCTCGTTTTTAAAGGTCATTGCTAACTCAGAAAGATTAGAAAAGCGAAATGTCAGAGATAAACACTTTGCGTGAAACCATAGTTAATAGAAGGAAATGGTTATGAAACCCGGCAAACTTCAAAGGAGCAAACAAAGAGGCCAAGATTTATGTTGGAAGGTCCATGACCGTGCACATCTTTTGTTTTGCGCTCATACACTATGCATGAATTACGTAATTGCAACGTTTCTATTGGTTAGTTGCTTGAACACACGTAACCACCTATTGTATTTTGTCAGGTTTTGTGCACGGTCAACCCCCAAAATAGCGAACAAAAACATATAACAAAGAACTTTGCTGGGCTTCATAACCATTTCCCTCTATTAACTATGGTGAAACATATCAAAATGTTAATGACTTTTTTTTCGTTTCTATGAAAATTTGTTAAGGCTTGTTGAAGTTGAACTTCTGCTGTGATGTTCTTACCAGGTAAACAAAGGCTCCTTCAAGGAAAGTACGCACATCTCTTAGTATTTATCGCAACACATGGAGCAGGTATTGTCATGTTCAATTCTGAAAGGAGCTTGCGTGTGGAACTGTAATTTATTTTAGCATGTAGGTCTTGGTACTTTGTCTTTTCAGAAGGTAGCTATTCAGGGTTTTTACACATTTAAATGCTTGTTCTTAACCCTTTGGTGACGGCCCCTGCAAATATCGTTCGAATTTGAACGATGACGTAAAATGTCTCTATAGCAACGCTTTTTGTGTATCTTTTATGAAAATACCCTTGGATAAACTCTTTGAGGCTTGCCAATCACTGTCAACCCTATTGTTCGTTCTCTTTGGTCATTGGTTGCGGTAAGTTCTTAGTTTGAGTTTGGTATCGCAAGTTATGTATTCAAATCCAAAATGGCGTCTTCTAGTAAGCGACCGCGTGCGTGTTTTTCTGCCGAAGAAGTAGTTGAAATGTGCGCCCGAGGTGGCAGTGATTCGGAAAGTGAATTCGACAGTGATACAGGAGGTTTATCAAGTGGGGAAGAGTTTGAGTTGGACCGCGAACTTGAAGTTACAAGCATTTCAGGGCTGAGGTGAGGTGAGTGATCTAGTAAACAAAGGCGTAGTAATGTGAGATGTTTTACAAAGCCAAGTTATTTCCAAGCATTTAGTCGATGTTGGAGGCAAATTTTGGTGATTAGAAATATCAGAACTAGTTATTCTATCATTTGTTTTTAACATTTAGTCTTTTCTACCGTTATTTGAGGTTTTTATGCCAATAATTATAGTTTGCATGCGAACAGCTGATCTTTCGCGGTAGACACGAATTTGATGTCACGAACACATGTTGTCAGTGAAATTATCGAGACCACAAGGGCCATAAAGCAAAGCTTTTTTCTTTGCTGTAGACCCATAGGTTTAAAATTATGAAAGGAAATTGGCTTCCTTTGGCTTTTGAAGAGATTTTGGCCGCATTTCAGTTCATGAAGATGACATTTTTCAACTTGCAAATTATAAAATATACAAATGTAAACAAATGCTGGTTTGAACATCGTTCAGTATGCGGTACATGAATTGAAATAACTGAAAGATCACAAAAGCATACGATTTATGTCCTCAAATTCCGATTTGATTCGTTTTTTTCTCGCTTAGCTTACACTTGAAGCACTTTATTTTGCATTTTGAGTTTCAGAGAAAGACATTTGGCTCTTGTAATAGCAGCTGATAATTTCCTGTAATTTGCGTATTATGTGTGATATCTAATTTCATCAGTTGAAATCTCCAAACCGCAAAATTCAACAATTTATGAATTCCATTGAAATAACCCTTGTCATTGAATTCCACTGACTGGAAATAAAGTAAATTATTTTGCTGGGGTGTTCAGAACATATAATTGTTTTCTCTTATTTGTGTGCAATTAGTTATTGAACCTTGATGTTATATATTGTCATGAATCCTGTAATATAGTTCTTATTTTCCCTGTATCATCCCATTCTTTTCAGTGTTGAGAATCCTGATGCTGAATCCTCTCAGGAGTCAGAACAGGAGAGCTTAGATGTCAGTGATGACCCTGACTTTGTGGGAGACAGAAGAGGAAGGGGCAGAGCTAGAGGGAGAGCACGAGGAAGAGTGCCCCCGAGAGGCAGAGGGAGGGCTAGAGGTGCCGGTGCCAGGAGAGTCAACCCGCCAGTTGTAGATCAGCCATACAAGAGCTATGATGACCCTGACACTGAAAATCAACTGCCAGCCTTTTTGCCTAGCCGTCCACCAGGCCTTCATCTCAATGTACCAATCCTGAGAGGTACTATGACCAGAGCAATTGATTTCTTCAAGTTGTTTTTTACAGAAATCCTTGTTCAGCAAATTTGTACCCACACTAACTCATATGGTTGGGAGGCGGTGGTAAACAAGCCTTACTATGGGGATAAAGATGGTGCCTGGAGGGAAACATCTCCTGATGAGCTTTACAAGCTTATAGCACTTGTGCTATACTGCGGTCTTGTGACAGTTTCCTCTTTCCATCGATACTGGAGCACTAAAACGTTGTATCATGGTCTATGGGCTCGAAGTATTATGGGGAGAGACAGGTTCAAAGCCCTGATGGGTATGCTCCATGTAGTTGACCCAGCTACAGAAGATGAACAGGATAAACTGCGCAAGGTCAGTGGCCTCCTAGATATATTCAAGGAGAAATGCAAATCTTTGTACCAGCCCTTCCAGCATGTTGCTGTTGATGAAAGGATGGTGAAATCTAAGCATCGCTCTGGCATCCGACAATATATAAAGAACAAGCCCACCAAGTGGGGTATAAAGTTGTGGGTGTTAGCTGACAGTGCAAATGGCTATACATATGACTTTGATGTTTACACTGGACGAAGAAATGCTGACCATGCACCAAGTGAGAATGGGTTAGGTTATGATGTGGTAATGAAGCTCGCTGAACCATTAGTCAACCAAGGATACCACTTTTATTTTGACAATTTTTACACTTTGCCAAAGCTTGTCAAGGACCTTTTTGGCCTCGGGATCCCATCATGTGGAACCGCTGCTGAAAACAGAAGAGGTTTTCCAGATTGCATGAAGAAAGCGCAGGAATGGGCAAGACGGAAAAACCAGGGTGTGATGAGGTGGGACAGGGATGGAAATTGTTTGACTCTTCAGTGGAAAGATAACAGACCAGTAACCATGCTTACATCCATCCACGTTGCCAATGAGTTTCGTCAGGTTGACAAGAAAGCGAAAGTTGATAACAGGTGGCAAAATGTCAAAGTTCAACAGCCAAAGGCAATTGATGAGTATAATAAGTATATGAATGGTGTTGATCGGTCTGATCAAATTATTGGAAAGAGCACAGCTCTGCGAAAATGCATGAGGTGGTGGAAAACCCTCTTTTTCCACATGATTGATATTGCTGTGGTAGACAGCTTTATCCTCTTTCAGCTTCATCGTGCTTCGAATCCAGATGTCGCTGAACTAAAGCGCCCTAAAAAGTTCTCCACGACAGAGTTCAGGGAAGAGCTTGTAAGGCAGCTGGCTGGCCTTGAGGAGTATGGACAGCCTCCAGTCCTCAATCCTCATGCCAAGGAGCCTGGGAACTTCGAGACTGTCCATATTCCTCAGTTCTCGGAGATTAGGAGGAACTGTAAGGTGTGCTACGAAACATCACAGATGGAGATGAAGGTTGTTTCTTACTGCAGTGCACCTCAGTGTCAAGTGTACCTACACTGCACTCAGAAAAAGAACTGTTTTGAAATATGGCACAGCAAGGATTATGCTCACAAGTACTCACAAGAGTATTTTTTACAGGTAATTCAAAATTATCAAACCGTAATCCATCGCCACTAGTTGAAACGTAAAAAGGTGTACACGTGTATTTACGGTGGTTCAGTTTGTTTCGATTAAAGCATTTCAGTGCACAGAAATTGCAATGTAAATCAACAGCGTTCGGCACACGTGGCGCGTTCTTCCGATTATGGCTAGAACACAGAGAGGGAAACTATACCGAAAGTCAGGAAGAAATCAAAAACAGCGCTGTAAACGTCAATCTACAATTGCGAGGGCTGGATTGGAGCTAAAGGAAATATATAACAAATTTAATAACTTGCATGCTGAAAATTGCGAAAAACAATTTATCCACTTGTTTTTTTTATATAACTGGCGATGGTATGTATCAGGCCTTGCCTTTTTCTTGTGCACTACAAAACTCTCGAAATCTTCACTCACCTTGAAAAGTATGCGGTTAATTACCACGTTATTGTACTTATTTTTACGGCACATGCACTGGAATATGGCAAATTATCATAATTAGATTCACAGCTCTAAAGGCGTCGTTGTTGAATATATTATTGACTCGTGTGATCTTCGGAGACGGGAAAAACTACAACTTTGTATCCAAGCTTTCGTCGCGGATATAGAATTTCCGGAATTGATACTCGAGGAAGGTAAACTTAGTACATTGTATTGTGATGTGACAGAAGCGGAATTTCAAAAAAGCCTTTCAAAAAAGATCGAACGTTTCAAAGTCTAATCTTCACATTTTTACTCCCTTAGATGCTAACAACTTTCAACGAGTCTTGAAATTGCAAAATCTGCTTCTGTCACATCACAAAAGAGGTTATTATCTACCACTAGGTAATACAAACATTTAATTTAGAACGCTTCTCAAGTTGAAAGCTTGGACACAAACATTGCATGTCCACAATTCTAACTTAAGAAGCTTAAAGTATCACCGTACAGCGCGATCTGCCAGAAAAACCACAATCATGATATAGTTCCATCATTCGCCAATATCCCTATTAAGTTTCAGCGGAATCGACTTTCAACATTCGGAGATTTGAAGGTTTAGAAGACAACACCCACCCCAGAAATTAAGCTTATGAATTTATTCATGGGCAAGGGTCCTGTGCCACCTTAATCCTCACAGATAGGATGAGCAGATTTTTGTCAGAAGGCTGGATACACTCCTTCAAAAAAGGCAGGAAAATTGGAAAGATAAACCCTATGTGGAGAATTTTGCTTCATCATGTTAAGTTCGAAATCTGAGGGCTTTTCCTGAAGCCCACGCAAATCACCCTGCATTTTTGTTCAATTATTTTTCCAGTTAGTGATGAAGATCTGAAGCTGGAGCTGAAGAGACCCCCGGAAACTGGGTAGAACTGTCACAACAAGTTGAAACTCTATAAAGGGAGAAAAAAAATCTAGAACAAAAACAAAGAAAGCAAGAGGAAAAAATATTAAACTCCAAAACAACTTGAAGGTATCTGTTATGTCTGTCACCAAGACAAGTAACTGTGTCATGAATAAGAAGCAGACCCTCACTAACAATGATCTGAAAAGGTTCCAACTATAAGCACCACTGGACACTCAATGGGTTTATTTCCCAACAGAAATTACAAAACAAAATGCATGGGTGATGGAAAACCAAAAACAACAAGAAGAGTTAAGCAATGGACGTAAGGCAGGGGTCCACCTGAGTGCCATTTTTTTCGCCACTTAACATGGGTTTAATGGAAATATCTTGTTCACGTTTCAAGCAATCCAAAAACTCGATGCTCATCTCATGAATCTGTTATGGGGTGGTTTGTAAATTTTTGGGTGATTTTGGGGTATGTTTGGGAGGAAATAGTTTTTTTCTCAAAGGATTTGTAACATTTAGGGAAATAAGAAATATTGAAGATTTAATGTAGTTTTAAAATTAGAATTTGAAGTTAAAAATTAGTAGATGGACACGAAAAGCACCACCAAAGCATTGTTGGTAGAAAGGTAATAGAAAAATAAATGTAATGCACAGAAGACAAGAAATTAAAGTGGTTTATACTGTGAATACAAAGTTTACAGAGCTCAATCAATTTAAAACTACATAAAATATCTGATATTTGAATTGGTAATAATAATTAAAATAATATATCATGTGCCTTGGAATCTTCACAACAAAATATCAATACTGGCTATTCTCTGCTTTTCAAAATTGCTTTAGGAGACACACTTTTAGTACACTAATGCAGCAGTTCAACAAAGCACTGGTACAACACTACTCAAAAGGAGGAAAACATTTCTATGACCCCAATGAAATAGAGAAATTCTGCTCTGTGAATGCTCCTTGTTTGTTCGATGACATATTTATTGCTATCTACAATAAGGATAAGGAGACTACATCCAACAAGAGGACCAATCTGCAGAGAATACAAGTAGTTGCCATCCTACACAATCTTAGTTTCTTTAGTTTCTTCAGGTATGGCTATTGCTTTTTTCCTGCATAAAAATAGAACAAGAAGAATTTAGAATTATTATAGATATACACTGGATACAGTCAACTCTCTCTTAACAGACACCTCTATAAGACAGACACCTCCATAAGAAGCACACCTGGTAATGGGCCTTACGCACTGTTTTTCAGTCATTTCACTGTATCTAAACACTCTATAAGCCGGACACCTCTCTAAGATGGACAGTTGGTGCCGGTCCCAATGGTGTCTGTCTTAGGGAGAGTTGACTGTATTACAAATGTTCAAAGTATTTGAATGTTCAAAACACAATACTGTATGTAGAATAGCTACTTACTACACCTCTGGGGTAATGGGGGGATGAAAATATCAAGCTGTGAGGCTGGAATCCTCAATGAAGTCCAGCAATACAAAGAGGGGGAGTAAAACAGCTGTCAAGTTTATGCCAAGTTGTCCTATACCAAAACTGCTTATGTATAACTAATGACATTAAAAGGATTGATATAGGAAATGTTTATTCCATTCTGGAAAAATTCACTTCTAACATAGATAATTAAAATGTTAATGGATGCTTTCGAGACTTACAAGAATATTTGCCATGATTAGCAAAATTCTACCTGAACATGCAGACAACATGCAAAGATGCACTAAAATGGTTTGGGTAAACAGAGGGTACATTTCTTGTTGCATTTGGAGGGGATGGATTCCCTTCTGGCAAAAAAGAATATGCTTAAAAATGTGAGCTTTTGGACATAAGTAGGCAGATTTTAAGGTTTTAAAGTGAGTACTGTTGCTGAGTACTGTTGAGTCATGCAAATAAGAAGTGATCAACTTATTGTCCACAACACTAAAAAAAATGTCACACAGCATTGTTTCGCAAACAAATAAAGGGAAATGACTTCCAATGGCTGGAAACAACTTTCTAATATTTGAACAGGAGTCCATCGGTTTAACTGTGAACATGGAGATGAACACAAGCACAATTTCATGTTGTAGCGCGAAAACATGAGTCCATCCATATAAGTGAGTGTAGCAGGCTTACGGAGATTAGCGGATCGAATAAAAGGGTCAAAATTTTACCGTGTAAAAGGGGATTAACACAAGTACAACTTTAAGCATTAGCGCAAGAACGAAGAGTCCATATTTCACAGTGGAAATACAGAATAACACAAGCACAATTGCAAGCATAAGCGAGTCTGTCTTTCACCGCGAAAATGGAGATTATCACAAGCAGACATTCACACATTAGCTCAGAAACAAGATTCCACCTTTTACCGTCAAAACAGAGATTAACACAAGCACAATTTTTAGCATTATAGCTAGACCAAGAGTCCATATATCACTATATGACAATGGAGATTAATACAAGTACAATTTGAATTATTGCCGCAAATATTAGTCTCATATTTCAATGATAAACTGGTATTAATACAAGCACAATTTCAAGTGTTATTGCAGAAACAAGAGTCCACATTTCTCTGTAGATGTGAATATGTGCACATTTTCATTATAAGGGCAAGAACAAGACACCTTATATCAACTTGGAATCGGGATTAACGCAAATACAATATCAAGCATATATCAAGCACAACCGTACTTATTTCACCGTCAAAACGGGATTAACCCAGGTACAATTTTAAGCATTAGCGCATGAACAAGAACCTTTTCTTACCGTGAAAAGGAGATTAACACAACTACAATCTCAAGCATAATATAGGAACAACAGTCTCTATTTTAAATAAGTCAAAACGGGATTTACACAAGTACAATTTCAAGTATGACAACATATTGTTGACTTCAAACTATTTTCCGCTATTGCTGGCTTTCGTTTTAAATTTATTCAAAGGAATAAAAAGGTTATTCATTGTAGAAAAAAGAATACCTATTCATTTTATTAAGGGAGTCAATACATCCTGTTTGCAAATTAATAGTCAGTGAGACAGTGTTTCAGCCATCACATGTACAGCTTTTTATTTCTGACATTTTTTACATCTCCACAAATTCTTACCTTTTGTGAAAGTTCTCTGCGTAGTCTTTTTATTTTGCCCTCGTACAGCTCCCACATGCCCCTTCTGTACATTAAATCGCAGCCCTTAACCTTGCAAGTAATTACCTTCTGGGGGAAAGTACTTTGGTGGAAAGTGGGACCTGTAATAAGACGAAAATTAAGAATTCCATCTTGTTCAATAAAAGTTTGCTGTTGTTGACGACCAAATTATTTTACATGCCAACAATTCCTTTATTTAAATGTAAACGGAGAAAAAATAACCGTCTAGGTCTTTTCTCTGGGAAACATATTTAACAGGAGTGCTGTGAATACGGCAATCTAATAAATGTGCAGTTACATCATCAACAACACACGCTTTATTACCAAAAAGAAATTATAACAGATTAGTAGTTAGGCAGCACGGTACAAGTTCCAAATTCCTTATAGGGTTAAACGTTTCAGCTCGATAGCAACCGAGAAATTCTGTACAGTTGACTTTTTTTGAATTCCTCTTATTTTCTTTTGTTGTCTATATCACTTAACTTCCACGCGCTTTCTGGAGAGTTTACCAAATGTGTTTCCTTGTGTTAAACAATGCTAGTGAATTTCTGTTAGTATATTTTTGTTTCAGAAAATATCAATACTCCCCCTATGGAGTGAAATAACATTCGAACATTCCGCTTCCATTAGCTAATTCCTGCTTAGGTAGTATGATAATCATGACTGTTTATTAACTAATCACATTTTCTCGAGGATATTGACTTACCAGGGAAGCTTCTCGCCACAGCCCAGGGGGCATGAAATTTGTGGACGCCTGGGACAGGACCGGTTATGGTCTGCTGCCTCGTTCAGTGTACAACTCCAGTCACAGTTCTCGTTCAAGCACTTCATATGGAGGCCGCTTGTAATCTTATGCATGGCGTAATTGACAGTTAAACATTCTTCGCCGAAGGTCCCAACTCTGCATTCAGCAGAATTAGCCCTCGTACTGCCTCTTTGCTTCTCTATCTCTAGCTTCCTTGTGTAGCAACTCAGACACGCCGAGTGGCCACATGGCAACGTAACGGGTTTAATCATCACCATTTTACTGTAAAAAGGTAAACAAGATAAAACAAGATATAACAAATGTAAATCATATGTCCTATTTTTAAAATTATGTTCAGGGGTCCATCGTGTGTAACTTGCGTTCCATGCTAGTCTGTTTACAGACCTTCTATCTTGTCAAAAGATCGTAGATGAAATATGCGTCATTTACCAAGGGTTTGGTCAAGATGACTGAAAATTGGCCGATTTCCTTTTTTACGTTTTGATGTACCGACATGCATGAAGCCGAGGTCAATAAAATCGCAATAAAAGAACGAGGGAAATATCCACCAAACTTGACATAACCAGCTTGGCGAGTGGAGGATTAATTATATGGCCAAAATAGAACTCGTTATTGCGGGACAGACGGGAAAATCCCGAGCATGCAAGAAGTAATATATCAAACACGAGAGACAGTGTTTCATCGAGATATCCAAACATCGAGAACAGAGTTGAGGTGTTTGGATAGCCGATGAAACACTGTCTCGAGTGTTTTATACATCTTTTCAATCGAAACAAAACCTACGGAGTAAACGGAGAAATAAAATCGTAAAAATATATGCTTATTAAGACCGGGTATCCAAACTTCCTTCACGGTTATGATTTTCTTTTTTTTAACTCGATGAATTATTAATGAGTTTGAGAAAGGCCCATCTCAGGTTGACTGTTAGCGGATTGTATATACCTGATTGAAGAGACGTTGACCCGTGAAAAGCATAAAACATGAACGATGCGACCCAAATGTTTGTTGGGAAAGTGGAAAAAAGTAATCCCCGTCACCAAAGAAACATGGTTGTTTGCTGTTTGGACAAAACATTGGCTGGTACAAAGTGTAGGTCACAAGCACAGGTCATTGTGAAAAACAGAAAAACAGGCTTGACATGTCTCATAGCCCTAAATGCTATAATCCGAAACTGTTTTTGACTAATGTGTAGGGCTAGAAGACTATGTTTAGCTAGTTTGTACATTAGTAGCATGGTGACCTATGCTTTGTGATCTCTAAAATGTGACCTGTGTTTTGTACAGGCCACAAAAACATCAGCAATTGTACATGTTACTATGTTTTACTTTCAACAGTGTAGTTATAAAAGAGGAACAATTTCAATGGTTTACTTAAGCAGAAAATTCAAAAATTCAAGGCCCACTTTCACCCTGCATGCTTTGTCATGTGTGTAACTTAGTTGGGTGAAGGGTCAGGAAATGGACTCTTTGGTATTTAAACAAAAATTTTTGTAACAAAAGATAGCTTAAATTCACAGCCTCAACTAAATCATTAACATTGTTTAAAAGCTGCTTTCCTTGCACAACAGATATGGATGTTTTTATTTCAAGATTCCACTGAGAAAACTGAAGTAAGCTTCAAAAAGAAACTTTAAATCTCTGCACAAAAATGGCAGTACAGGGCTAAGCCATTGTGTTGTTTCAGAAAATATTCACACCCCTCGTATGAACCCCACCCCAACCCTGCTGGAAATTACACTAAAGCCTTATTATACTTTCATTAAAAAATATTGGCTTTAAATGGGCCCTCCCCTCCCCCAAGATATTTCCAGTGACCTTCCTTGGGGTGAGTATGAAAATTTCCTGGAATCACACATTTATGGAGGAGGCAGCATGGCCAAGTGGTTTAGGGCGCTGGTGTTCTAATCTGGAGGTTCGGGGTTTAAGCCCTCCATTTGCCACTAGCATGATTTGGCTAACACAAATAAATATATTTAAAAGTAGAACAGTAATAATGTTAGGATACTGTTGGATTCTTTTAGTGTAATTAGTGTTTTCCCAGTGCTATCTTTGTAACGTTTTCCATCAAGAGTCTTGTACATTTTCCGGTCATTTTCCGCTTTAAAGTGCGTAAAGACATATTTGCGTTCAACAACTGGAGACGCAAGGCTGAACCATCTCATGATGCTTCATGTCCACAGGGACAGGACTGACACGATTGACCTGGTAGCTGCAGCCAACCAGTTTGTTGGAAAACACGACAACAGAAAGCAGTTGTTTGGGACATTTACGGCAAATGATTTGCCCCGAAAGCTGTCTTTGGTCTCACATGTAACTCAAACATCCGAAAGAAATGAATAGTTTGTGGGGTCTATGTAATAGGTAAGTAATTTATCACACAACACTGGCAACAACACTGTCAATTTGTATAATAAACCTGTTTAATAAGGAGAGTACAACGTTCAAGTAACATATCTGATCAATGATTTAAGTCAGTTAAAAATTGCTGGAAAATGCTCTCAGAAGGCTGGAAATGCTATTTTAGAGACCCCAGATTTGAAAATCAACCGGAGGCGCATGCCCCTGAACCCCCCTAGGAGCTCGCGCCTCCAGGGCTCGTGATGGGCCCACCCAGCCGTTCTGAAAAAGTTTAGATCACTATTATTTCAACACGCTAATAATCAGCCGCGACCGGCATCTTTGCAGACAAACAAGTAAAAGCCGTAAAAACAGTCAGCACGAAAGAATGTGAATTTATTGAAAGTTATCACACTGTTGAGGCTCCTTGCTGTAACTGCAGGCTCAAAATAAATAAAACTTTTATCTTAATTTATCTTAAAAGAAAGTTTATGCAGTCTGCGGTCTGCAGTATGCAGTCTGCGTTTTTACCCGACCGTAAAGATACTGGCTGCAAAAAAGCTCTCTGAGTGAAAAAAGGGTTTTCTCGTATATGGTTTTCAGCACTTTAAACATTTTAAGTCTTAGGTGATGCGTTTATGCGCATGTATACTAGTTCACGAGCGAAGAGAAAGCGCTTTCATCGCTTGGCTGATTTGCTGCCGCCATGTTGGTGTACCAAAGTTGTACACCAATATGGGGTCTGTTAAGTTGCCTGAAAGGTTTCGGCAAATTTCTCACAAACGGCATACTACAGAGACCTGAGACTTTTTTCTTGACTTCTTTCATTGAAGGGTTTCCAATTTATTTTTTTATGGTGTGACTGTGCAAACCAGCAATAGAAGCTCGGTTCCCTGCATGATGTGTGAATTGCTTGTTGAATTTCAATGAACAACTTTGCCTTTATTCTCTTGTTTTGTTGTCTAAATGATCTTTTATACAACACGGCTTCATCAGTAACGTTTTGCTTGTTTTAATGGAAGTGAGACAGTGTCAAAGAAGGCGACAGATGAAGAAAGAATCAATGAAATTTATTGATCTTCTCTAGAGTGGTGTCCACCAGTGAACCATACAAAATTGATTGGAAATTATTTAGCAAATCAAACGACTCAAGAAATATTTTTTAGCCACAAAAAGAGGACATTTTTCTTTTTAATCGAAATTAGTGACACATTTGAAAAACTTACAGCAAAATGTATGTTGTGGTTCAAATATATCTTTGCTTTAAAAATTTTCAAACCAGTTTGATTTTTATTTCCCTTTGTTTGAGATAATGATATTGAATTTGAGACAGTGAAAAATAAAAATAAAACTAGCTTGAAAAATATTAAACCAAAGAAAAATTTAAACCACCACATGTACACATAACAATTCTGAATAAAGTTGAAATTTGAATGCCTAAATTCAACAAGGTTATCTAGAAGATTACAATGTCCGAGCAGTCCCCTTCTAGCAGATGGCCCACTTTAGGTGAAAAGTAACTTTCGAGATACAGATCGTTTTACCCAAATTTGTTGTTTTTTTAGCTTAATTTTCAGTTTTCATAAAATTAAAATTTTTAATCAATAAATAAAGTGTTAAAATGGAAAAAAAGTTGGCCGGCCCCCCAGGGTCACCCTACCTTCAAAGCGAGTGACCCTCCACCCAGGGTCACCCTGCCCCCGAGCCAACTTTTTGATTTCTCATGTAAACGGTTCGCTGCTATTTATAAAGAAATGTATGAAAAGTTCTCTCGCCCGGGGTTACTCGGTATGGAGGGTGACCCTCCTACCAGGGACAACTTTTCTCCATATAAACAGGCCCTAAGATCGTCACTGTACGGACGAGGCATCGCGGGTTTGATGTATTTATTTGACTTATTAAAATTCATTGATCATATCCCAGATTACCTTTCGGGATTGTCGCGTGTCGCGTGCGCTTTTTTCCGACAACCTTTCTCGAAACAGCTGTAAACGCCGGTTCAAATAAACGCCTGGTGTACAGACAGAGTTTAAAATATGGTATGTCAGTATACATCAGTGTGAGCATTCCTCTTATCTGCGAGAGCCGTATTTCTCAGCAAATAATTATTGTTTATCAATTCATGTCTGTTTCAGTCCTGTATAAATTTGTTTACTTCATCTTCTGCCCTTTATTGATGGTCCTAATCCTGGCCACATGACTATAACAATATTTTTCACACTGGGATTTTCGATGAATTTTACTGCTGGGACTGGGATTTAGGCAGAAATTAGGCTGGGAAATGGGATTTGAGCAAAAATTGGGCTGGGAAAATGACACGAGCAGGCTGATCCCTCTTCGTCTTCTTGCTCGATAAACAATTGTATTGACAGCCATTAAAGAGAGATTAATAAACATCAATGAACCACTTAAACCCAACATGAATGCAAGCAGCGCAATCTCCAGCTGTCTTCTCATGATCAGATGATTACACTTCCGTATTACTAGCGATATAAACGACGACGCATTGATAAAAGACAGATGGAAATCATGCGCATAATGCCTGAATCTTTAAAAATGGCGTCCCCAGGTATGAAAACGGAACCGTCCAACCTGTTCACATTGTGCCAGTACAACTTTAGACCGTTACGGATCCAAAACTGTACCTGCTCCTGGAGCAGATACAAAACTTGCACAGATCAAGGCGGTCCGAAACCTGTCCGGATAGCAGTTACATTGTGAACGGAAGGCCTATCCGTGCAAATTTTGTACCTGATCCAAAGTGGATCCGGTACAATGTGAACGTAGCCTTAAAGTCTCCAAAACAATTTATTTGCAGATGACCTCAAAGTCTGCTAAAAGTTTAGCAGCCAACCTTTCGCCTTCCAAAAAAAAAGTTTGTTTTCTAGCAGTCGAGGTAAATAAATGTTGTATTGACCACCCGAGCTGTTCAACCAGCTTGTTGTGCAGAGAACTTACAGCTCGTCTTTTAAACTTATCCTAAAGTCAGCTCCACTTTTAAAACATTTATTCGACCAGTATAAATACGTTACACATCAAAGAAGGACGACTTTTAACTCTACGCTTCGCGCTTCACCGTGGGTAAGAGCGTGACGACTTTTGCAATGCTTACGTGACCGTGACGGGGTTTTGTAACGGATTCTTTATTATTATTTTTACAGGTTCGTTTACGCTCCAGTGTGGGTGCCCTATGGGTTTAAAGGATGTGTGGAACAAGTGACAGAGAGGTAAGGTTTAGCTTTTGCAGTTATGACAGTTTTTAAGGGGTTTTTTAATCAAATTTTATTTTTGACATTGAATCAAATATTGTCACTACTACAAAGGAGTGGACAACCCTTCACTACAAGGTGGCCGATGTGTGTGTGAACGGTAGTGTTTTTAGTCCTCCCAAACAGGTCTATGACATAAATGCTAGAGGGCCAGCTGGCATCACCGCTCTCCACCTTGCCGCATCTTTTGGTAACCTCTTGGATCCCTATGATGATGATGATAGGAGAGTCAACATGGTATCAAATTTGTTCAGTCTTGGCGCAAGCCTCGAATGTAAAACGGAGACGGGAGAAACGGCTCTTCATCTAGCTGCCCGACACTCTAGGGCTGAAGTCGTTAAACGTCTGGTGGATTACGGAGCCGGTGCGAACTCGCTTGACCACTTTAACCGCACCCCGCTTCACCTAGCCATAGGCGCTGATGCGCTTGATGTAGTCAAGGTATTTTTTTAACTTATTCTGTGCAAGATATTTGTACTCTTTTCAGTCTGGGTGTGGCAAAATGTTAACCTGTAGTACTCTCTCTCTCTCTCTAGGTGTTGTTACGGAATCGTAACACCGATGTCGAAGGGAGGATGGATGATGGTACCACTCCACTCATTCTGGCTGCCAAACACGACCTGCTGAACCTCGTGCAACAACTCATCAACACCGGTGCCAAAGTTAAAACGACAGACAATCAAGGTATGTTTCGAATTCCTGACTTTGTTTCCCGCCTTCCAAAAAAAAATAGGAGGTAGATTCGAGCGGTCTAATACTGTTTTCTACAGGAAAGACGGCTTTGCATTGGGCCGTTTATACAAATGGTTTAGAAGTAACCAAAGAGCTGTTGGGTAAGGGCGCTAACAAAGACGCTGCCCAAGACGAAAAAGTTGGTCAAATCAAGTTGTACCTATGGTTGTTTTGTATGAAGGGTTGGGGGCATCTCCGCGAAAACGCTTAGGGTTAGTAATGTTTTGTTTATCTGTTTTTAGGGTCAAACGCCGTTGTTCCTTAGTTGTTGTGAAGGAAGCACACAGAGCGTCCGACATCTTTTGGAAAAGAATGCCAACAGACACATGTCGAATTACATGGGCGTGACATTGGAGCATATAGCAAAAAAAAAGCATCATCACAACATCGTGGAATTGTTGACGGATTCGTCTCTAGTGTGTAATTCATCCAAGACAGTGTCAGCTCCCACTTCACCCGCAGAGAGCCAAACGTCCCAACCACGCGTGCCAATTCCCAAGGATGACGGCGCACCTCCCATACCTCCATTCCAGGCGTTCTGTTCACCGTCGACTTTGGACACGCCGCCTGCATCGCGACCCAGGCCAAGTGAAAGAGGAAGTAGTACTAATGTTAAAAGGCAGTGCACAAACAAACCCACACTTGCGCTCGAGGCTTTACACCATGCCACTATTAATGCGCTCACGCCTCCTCCCTCGGGTAAAAACTCGCAGATTAAGTTTTCTTTTGAAGCGAGTGTCTTTTCCGCAATCCTATCCCAATTAAGCCAGGAAGATCTTGTGAATTGGGAGAACAAGAAGAGGTCGTAAATTGGGAGGGCTTGACAGACGTACATTTTATTTAAGTTTTAAGTGACACAAACGTGCGTTTCATAGAATTGTCTTTATACTGTATTGTGAATGTCTGGTTTAACAAAAATTGTAAACGTACTTGTCCAACAATAAAATTTTGTGTGTAATTTGTCGACTTTTTTTGGTTAGGGGGCATAAACGGGGGTGTGTGGATAATGTCGGTGGAACCTAAAATAATCAGCTTCCCAGTCCCCCTCAACGTTGGAGAGTATTAAGCGGCCGCGGTCACCGTTTGGACTTCTAAATTGGCTAATTAATTTGTTTGTGGGCTTGATTTTTCTCGAAAACGAAGCACAAACTCGCAAAAGTGGAAATTATTTACCAGTCTCTTTGACCCTATCGACGGCTACGTGTGTGCCCCGGGTTTGCGCAGAACTATTTATCAAAACATTTGAATTTGATTCGTACTTATGGTTTCTGCTAAAACTTTGCACTTTTCAGTACAAAAGTTTCATGTGTCACAAGAGTTTCTTGTGCCACCGGTTTGTAGAAGAACATGAAATTGTGATCTACGAAAAAGCACTAGACTTTGGCGCAGATGTTCTTTGTTCCCTACAGGCGAGCTAGGTAAAGACCAGAAAAAGCGTAACGTTCAGTTGCATTGCTTGGTCCTTCAATTTTTGGCGTCGAAATCGTTTTCCGTCACATATTATATAAATCTGAAACATGACCACACAAACATCTAATAACTACAGTAAGACAAACCTTGTTTGTTCAGACATTTTATTTTCTCTTAAGATTCTATAACAGTCGTACAGATTTTGCCTTCGCCGCTATCAATTTTGCCTTCGCGCGCCAACAAGACCGCCAGCTACGCAGGCTAGGGGCAGGGGCACCCAACGGATCGTTTCGGTGTAATATCTGTTCGGAAGGCCTATAATCGCCTAGGATATTCGGTTAGGGAAATGTCATCTCGAACTTTCTTAATATGGGAAAATTAATGCCTTTTGTTTTCGAGAGATAAAAATGTCGTTTTGGGTACAAAAATAGATCAGCTAGGATTTTTGGAAAGGCAAATTCAGCTCATAAATTCGAGTAATAAGAGTTCAATCCCTAAAATTTTCTGAAGTTTGAAAGTTCAGCGTATCCGAACAGATACATTTTTCTTAGCGTTTAAAAATAAGCCATTGAACTGCACAAAAAGCAGTTATAACGTAAAAACGACGTTCCGACACCAACAGGAAAATTTTGTTGTTGGGTGCCCCTGAAGGGGGTGGGTAAAGAGAAAATATCGCTTTCGCGCGCTCGCTTAACTATAAAACAAAAGAAAACGGCTATGGACAGACTAAGACATATCATTTTTATTCGTAAATCCCATATGACGTTCCTTATTACGTCTGGTAAGGGAATAATTACGCAACTGATAAGCAAACTGTCAAAATGAAGCCTTCGATTTGTTGACAAGTTCTACTGCTTCCATCACCGAGCCGGAATCTTGGATAGTTCTATACATTGATACACTCCGTATAACGCTTGTCCACGGAAGTAAAATATATTTCTCTAAAATAATATAGTCTCTATTAAAATAGTGGGGTTTTTTGTACAACCGAGGTCAAGTTCTAAGTCAGCGACCTACTACGTCACAACCCTAACGCAGAGCGTTCAAAAGTCAAATTTCCCGCATTTTGTTTTAAAAAAACGCTGACAGCTCTCGAAGTGTTTCGTTCTACTGCAAAACAATTTATCAGGGGTGTTTATGGCAGATTAACCATTCTATTGGAATGTTTTTGCCATTTTGTCAGTTCTCCAAGGGTGAATGGACTCAAATTTTCACCCTTGCAGGGCCATGTGTGGAATTTTTTTTATCTTTTATCTTCAAACTAGGGTGAATAATAGCGGGTTTTCATTCTCTTTTGATCCATTTAAGGTTTTCCTACAATTATAAAACCCTTTGATTATTTGGTGGCATTTATAATAATTAGAGGCGGCCGGTGTTTAATAGTTTAATAGTCCAGTTAACTGTTTTGAGTTATACAAGAAATCCACAGAAAAGTGCTCAAAGCGTAAAACGAAACAAAGCACATGGATATTTTCCGGTCTTCCATTTACAAATTTACGGTGAATTGCATCTTCTGTGAAAAGAATAGTTCAGCTAATCAAGACCGCTGAATAATCAATACTAGAGGCACCTGTGAATTACTTCAGATCGAGTCTAACGCTGTACAGATCGATAGGTCTGATTTGACACTGAGCCGAGTGGAGGCTGGGAACTAGAGTTAAGGGGCGGTTTTTGTCGGGCTATAACTAGGCCAGGTTTAAGTGGATTAGGAATCTAAACTGTGCGTCTCTATATAGAGGAAACATAGATCGCGCTGGGGGTACTCTCGAGTTTGTGACAAGAGAACTAAGGTTTGAAAAACAGCGATAA
The DNA here is from genome assembly GCA_029204205.1 of Desmophyllum pertusum. Classification (NCBI taxonomy): domain Eukaryota; kingdom Metazoa; phylum Cnidaria; class Anthozoa; order Scleractinia; family Caryophylliidae; genus Desmophyllum; species Desmophyllum pertusum. The sequence goes on along the minus strand of MU826831.1, from coordinate 253,653 downwards.
AGGTTGGTTGTTATGCGCCCGCACACAGAGCCCGCGATTCTTTTGGTCAGCACCAAGATCTCGCAGCCAGCCCAGCTGATTAGCCGGCAAAATGGCCTTCATGCAGTGAGAAGCCAACATGGATTGTGTGGATGGCTCGATGTCTGTGCAAGGAAAAAAGATTGCCCAGGTAAGAATTATTTTGTTTTTCGTCGACCTCGAAACCTCAGAACTCGAAATCTCACTGTGAACGAACAGTCCCTCTATTTCTTTGCGGCCACGTTCGCCATCTTGAATAAGCGGGTGCGTGTTGCATAATTAATATCTACCACCCAAAGTTGCTAAAACAGATTTGCCAAAACCCGCACTTGTCACCAGGTTTGTCACAGTGACCAGATATACGAAAAACGTCAGGAGCATATCACCCCGGAGCATGTATCTGTACTGATTAATGTCAACAGCGTAGTTACACCTTAGGCTATTTTTAGAATCATTCTCCCGCGGACAACCGTTCTAGTTTTATTCCAGGTTCCTCTCGTCCATTCTTGGTTTTATTTTTAATCTGAAACATGAATGACAACCTCGTCCTCGTGCTCGCAACGGGTGATTTTCGCGGCAAAAGTAATTCTAAAAATAGCTCAAGGTGTAACTACGCTGTGTCATAGGGCCAATAAGGAAGATGGAGGCTCCAGGGTGATATGCTCCTGAAAACGTGTATTAAAAAATTCAGCAATTACCTGTCAAACAAATTACGCAAACAAACAAGAGTGAAACATTTGAAGGCCAGAACTCATGTACCCTTGTGTTTCAACAAAATGTTGGTGAACACAAAAATATTTGAGGAGGGGGGGGGGGCAAGAAAGTCACTGATCGCACTGCACTGATCATAAACACAATGCCCCAATCTTCGCACAATCCCTGGCTTTTTTTATTATTGTTCGTTGTTATAATATAGACCTCTAAATCCGGAATCATAGGTCTAAGAGATTCAGACATAGGAACTGGGGACACTGAGTCTGATAATAATAATTGCGAGGTGGCCCTATAAGCCTGTTGGCCATTAGGCGGGAGTAATAGATAACAAATTCTCGAACAAGATTGCGGTTAACCAACTCTTCTTCTTAAAGGAATAATACGTTTATTACATGTAGTTCTAGTACGATTTCATGAATAATTTTCATCTTCCAGTTCCAGTGATTCTGGATACAGTATCTGTTTACTCGTGTCTCCTCAGTTGAGCTGCCGGCGAACGATTACACGATTTGTTATAAAATCAAAGGCTCCATGAGCCAGCTCAGGATGTAATTGTTATTAATGACATTCATTGAATGCAGTTGTTGGCCCTTCCCTGTGAAAAGCCTTATTATGAGGTATGAGAAATGGGGATTCCAGGCCAAATCTGACAAAAGGGGATTATTTTGATACAGTTTCCACTATTGCATACCAAAACACAATAACATTGAAATAATTATTGATGAGTATTATTTTAAAGTTCTGCTGGTTTGACTCTGGTATTTATGTAAATATGCACCTATCAATGAAGGGTAGGGGGCAGGCTGGGCATATACGGGGAATTTGACCTCTATTGCTCAATTATTTATAAATACAAAACGAAGTATACTTATAGGTATATAATTTGCCCAAGGTGGGGAGTTTGATCCGATTTGAAATGTAAGTAGAACAATCAAAATGTTTTGATCCCTGTGCTTCTCAGTTTACATGTAATACGGATGCTTGCATTTGTGTGCCAAGAAAAAACTAGGTTGTAGATGTGAAGGTGCATGTAGGCTTCTTAGTAGAAATATTAACCTACAGTTCATAAGTATGTGAAACAGAGGTAATGAAATGAATGTTTTGTGTTTATAGACTGATTTAGATGAAAAGGGAATTTATTCATACAATATAACTTAAATAACTATAGTAGAATTAAAGGCACTTGTGAGCCAGCTCGGGAATGTATTTGATATTTTGACATTAATTGAATGCATATGGCTCTTGTCTGTGAAACATGGGGATACATATTTCTATGGTTATGTTATCTGGGCAAGGAGTTATTTGACATATTTTGTACGAGTCAATAGTGAGTTACAACAGTTAAATGTTTTATAAGTTTCCCTCTTTAGAACAACAATAGTGTGTAGTTCATAAAGGGTCCTGATGGGGGTTAACTGATAGCTGAGAATTGGTCAAAATTTTAACTGTTAGCTGGTCGCCATTACCATCTCCACCCCTGGCAATTTGAAGATATGCCAATCAAAATGATTTATAAATACACAACAGTCGAACCCTATTAAGTGGCCACTGGGGTTTGACTGTAATATATAATGTGCCCATTGGGGAATCTGATTTGACCCATTGTGGGGGTCCTAGGGTAGAGATTTTGTCAAAAAATTATTCTGAAAAGTTAAATGCCCCACATATGCCCCCCCCCCCCCCTCCCTCGGGCTTAACAGTGGTAGGTACATGACATTTAATGCCCCACATATACCCCCCTACCCCTCCCTCTGGCTTAACAGTGGTAGGTTCATTACATTTTACAGTCCGACTACTGTGTAACCAGGGCCACCCAGACAAAGTTAACCAATCAAAAGTCAACGCATCCATCATAAGTTTCACGAGTGAACAAGTTTAAACTTTTAAAGTTGAAATTTCATTGTTCTATACTTGACTTTTAATTGGCTCAAATCGAACATGTTGGAATGAATTCTTCCCATTCTGCCCTGTGATTGTCTGGGTGGCCCCGGTTACAGTAGTCGCACTGTAACTTGTTCATTTAATAATTAATTTTATAGCATAAAGTCTGAAGATGAAGGAGAGTAGCATTAAAGGCTGGAGTCCATACAAACACTGAGAAACACAGTTACGTGCATTAGCAGGACAATCAAAATGTTTTTTTCCTTGAGCTTGTCAGTTTATACAGACTCTTGCACTTGTGCTTGTGTGCCAAGCGAAAACAAGGCTTTAGATGTGAAGGTGCATGTAGGCTTCTTAGTAGAAATATTACGTTCAGTTCATAAGTACTTGAAACAGAGGTAATGAATCCTTTGTCTTTTATATACGATAAGCTCATCCTGAGCTAAAACAAGTGCAAGTGTCCATATTACATGTAAACTGAGAAGCACAGGGATCAAAACGGCATTTTGATTGTTCTACTTGTATTTCAAATCGGATCAAACTCCCCCACCTTGGGCAAATTATAACTTAATAAGACTATAGTAGAAAAATCCATCAGAGAAATTTAAAATAATATGTGCTATTATAAACACAAGCCTCAGATGAAGCCTGCTTTTCTACACGGAAACTATGAATAAACTTCAGGTCTACACAATAACAAGCAAAAAGGTTTTGCAGCCAAAATATTTAAGCTTATTCAAATACCTGTTTAAGTTTAAGCTATGGATCGATCGATCATTCCTAAAATATTCCCTGCTGGAACCGTCGGTGCTTCAGTGAAGTTGTATAAACTCCTTGATTCATCTCCAAATTTTGTCGATGTACAACATGATGTAAATTCGTGACAGAAGCATTTCTCAAACCGAGGAACGAAGGAATTGCAGAATTTATCCGTTTGTTGGCATCGGAACTCCTAAAAGGTCTATCTTTAAATGTATCAGACGAGAGAAATAGAGATACCGTCCTGAAAATCGGAAACAATCCGCAATTTTTTTCGCTGTGCGATCGGGCTACTACCCCCGACCCACCCGACCCCCAATAACTACCAAATATTGCGCCCGCAATGTTGTCTAGTGTTGTGATTTTTCAAGCATTATGCACTGGTCAGCGGAATTACCAAGAAAAGTTATAAACACCTATAAACTAACAAATTTTTCCAAACCATAACGATAAGCTCATCCTGAGCTAAAAATGCATAATAAAATGCAACTTGCTCCTCCACCCAATTCAATATAGGTGTTGCCTACAAAGCTAATCGCTATTTTGTTTTCGTGGATTGAATACAGGTCTATTTTGGTTTTTGGTGGCTTAATTAATTGGTTTTCTGTGCAGCAAACATTAACAAGAGGAAATATCGGGTAACTTTCCTTAAAATAAAAACAAACAAAACTATTAACTAACTGATATATGAATGGGGTTCCAACCAATAATGGAATAGTAGCAAAGCTCGGTGTCATCATTGATGAGCCACAATTTTGAGAAATACTTTACTGATGCCAAACTTACTAGGGCCGTTATACTCTTCCAAAAATCGGCCTTATGAAGTCATGACACTTGACCGTTTATATGGGGTTTTTTTCCATTTCTCGATCATAAAAATATTTTAAAGTTGATTATTTCTTCATGACTAAATGAAATGTGCTGCTTAATGGAATGTTCCATTGTACTATACATAGCAGTAACCTGACCATCATATCACTGAAGTTCAGCATTGCAACTGAGTAAGGCCTGGTGAACACTAGTGACATAACATAATTTTATGACAAGCTCACGCAAATGGAATTCAAAAATCACATTACACTCGCTCGCAACCAGGTTGATTCGGGCACATTATGGTCAGTGTTAACAAAATGTGTACTAAAGAATTATTTGCACTGACTTCCGCTCACCTTAATGCTTAATGCTATTCAGTCTTTACGAGCAAATCCGATTTGTAACAATATTAATAGTCTACGATAGTACAGTAAAAACCTGCATTTTTCCAGGCTCAAACAGCTAGTTCTTAGGTTCTTACATGCAGGTTTTTACTGTATTATAGACGCAGTTTGATTTGAAAAACAAACGCATAAAATATAATAAATACATGACTTTTTTGCTGTTCTACACGGTCAGACAACTGTCACTAGCAGTTTGCAGTGGCTTGAACGTAAACTCTTAAAAGACCATAGTTTCAAAAGTTTCCAAAACCATTGTACAAAATCAGCGTTTTCCTGAATTATGTATCACGTCGAGCAAGTCTGATGGTATAATGCACGGTTTTTCCTTCTTTTCTTACTGTTGTAGGTCACCGACGCGGAGTTGTTGTAGTAGCACCAGTAGTACTAGCGGCGGCGGATTCTGATGCAGCTGAAGAGATAGCGGCGGTCCACTCTTGTAGAATTTCCAACTCCCTCCGCCGGTGACTCTCATCCGCCTCGAGGTAGAAAGACCAGTGGTTTCCGGGGGCGATGGACTTGCGAATGGCCACCAACGCTGCTAGTTTGCAGTCGAGATGGGGCTGCTTGTTGATGGCCTTGGCAACTGTGCGCAGTTCATTCCAGAACTCTGAGTAACCGCCCGTCAGTTGGACGCAGAGTATGCGGGGCGCCAGTCCGGCCATTTCGCCGATGTTGACCATGCAATTTAGACGATTCTGGCCGCACATGACCAGGTCGCGCACGAGTCTGCGCACATCCTCCAGGTGCTGTTCAGCCTCCTTCGTGGGCATGGTGCCGGTGTATTTTGCCAGGTGGTACAGTTCGCTGATAGCAGGACAGCAACAGAGAAGCTGGTTCAGGCGTTGATTTCTCGGCCCTTGTGGTAGATATCTCGTGGTTGAGCCTTGAACACCGAGCAGATCTCACAGCTCTCAGACTGGCAGGGCCGGGCCGGGTCGGCAGCCAGTGGACGCGTGCCGGAGCGAAACGCGCAATCACCATTGGTACAGCTGCATCGGTGGCGGCACCTCTCGAAGAGACTTGCGAGCAATCCTCGCACCTGCTCGACGCGCTCTTGGGTGGCGGATTCCTGCTGCTGCATGCAGTACAAGTCGCTTGGCCTTGCAAATATGTCTTCTTTTCGTGCTCCTGCACTGGCGCTTTCTCGCAGCACCTAGCCAGATGAAAGAAAGAACCGTCATTGTTGTAAATGGGGATTTATACGTTTCAAAGCTGTATGTGTTAGCTGATCAGAGTAAGTTGGAACTCAGTATAATTACTTTAAAACCGTTGTTTACAATTTCCCAGCGGTTGCAGAAATTCTCGTGACCCGTGTGTGATGGAGTGCATGTTAACCTTACGAGGAGAAATTCAGTTCCTGATCACTCTCAAGGACTATCAAAGGGTTAACTAGTAAGGGGCTCTCAGGAACTATTTTCAGTTATTATTCACAGCAGCAGCCGCCCACCTGTGGGTCCAGGGGCCGACATCTGTCGAAGAACTCGTACAACTTTTTCCTTGCTTGACCCTCCGGGAAGACATCTTTTCTAAGGTTACGCATGGGGCACCTCTCCAGTCCGTAGGGGTCAGCTGCCGACCGCGCAGCAGCGGACAGCGTTCCGTCCGCGTCACCATGATCGGAAGAATCTGACATGAAACCAGACAAAACTGTTAATAAACTTTTACCAACTCCTTCAGTTTTGCTAGACACGCTGACGTGATAATAATGATAAGCGCGACTTGAAATTTATATAGCGCAGATGACGTTGACTAAAATCTAGCAATGAAAATGTTCTCCAAATAAAAGCGCTTCCCGATATTACTAGGAATGCCGCGGGAACTTAATTTCACCAGAATGGAAGAGGCAAGTATGGCGATTTGGCCGAAAAATCGCGTTGAAAGGGAACTAAATTTCGCCAAAATTTAACGAACGGGTTAGTCTCGGCAGTATTTGAAAGCCGTATTTTGCAATCATAACCTTGAACAGAACCCTAACAAAAGGAAACTTGAAACAATTTAAAATGTCAGCTTGCGACAAAGCACAACGGTATAGTTCGCAGGTCAGCATTTACGATATGCCTTCTCTCTCTGTTGTATGATTACTGAAAAGGGTTTCAGACACCGGGGTTTTACATTTCGCGGGTCTTTTTTTCTGTTTTGTTTTGTTTTGTTTGTTTGTTTGTTTGTTTTTGCAATCGCGAGGCTTGTCCGAGTACGTGTTAAAGAATTTCTCAGCCTCACGGCCCCAATCGTCTCTTCCAGGTCTAGTTATGTCGAAGAGGTCACTCGCTCGCTCACTCACCACCGCTATCGTTGACCACGGCCGGAGTCTTTGGCTTCTTGGCTCTGCCGCCGGAAGACGAACCTTTCCTACGCTTGCGCTTGGGAGCCGCTTGGTCTCCTGGTCGCTGTACCTCCAGTACTCTCTCCTGCACTTCACCGTCGCCTCCCAGCCTCTCCGCCACTGAATTTGACCGGATCATGCTCAGCGCCTGGTCACGTTCTACCGTGGGGACCGATGCCGCGCCCTCGGGGGTCGGTCGATGTCCGAGGCTGCTCAGGACGTCGCCCGGCAACGACCCGCTCGCCATGGATTCGTCCTCGTCGTCGCCATCCTCCTGCTCTGCACGGGCCCATGCCTTTCCAACTGTCTTGCTGAGGGCCTCTAGCGTGTCGGGCTCTACTGCTTGGAAGGAAAGAAAGTTCACCCCAAACTCGAGCATGCCCCTGATCAGGTAGTCCGGCAGGTAACTACCGCAATGCCGGTATCGGGCGGCCGCATACCTGGGAAAAGAAAAGGACACAACAACCGTCAGACACCAACGACAAGTCTCTTTGCCACACCCACACCCGGACCACTACCCGCACTGTGCGAACTGCGGGTACCCCTGGCTTCAAACCGTTTACCAGGTGAGACAAAGATCTGTTTCAAAATCGTAAGATGACAACCAGCCAGAGTTTGTTGGTGATCGGAGCAAAATGGGTTTTGATTGGCTGCTGATCAACGTTACGTAAATAACATTAGTATCACCTGAGGTTCGACAAGTGGCCCACGCTGAGACCCGATCCTGCAATGGCGACGCGGCTGACCAGGGACGCCACGTCGCAGACGGTCATGCGGCGAATCGAGAGGTTGCTGGCCTTAGCCGTCACCACAATGTTGCCTGGCAGGAAGCCACCGTGTGCAGCCTCTATCATGCGCCTCGGGAAACCGTGTGTGAACTGGGCGCTGGCTGGTGACCACTCTGGCGCCTCCCATATCATGACGTTCCCAAACCTGCCGGGGCAAGCAATTCACTGTCAACTCATTAACTGAAAACGAATTCGAAAGATTATCCCTTCCTGACCGCCTCAAATCACATGGTCGGTTACAGTCAACTCTCTCCAAGAGAGGTTTCCGGCTTTTAGAGAGTTGAGATTATGTATATACGCAGGATCTATATCCGCATTGTAATGATATGTACAATTACTTTTTGAATAACACGTGCTGATATTCAACTAAGTTGGTCACCGGAATCATCCAAGTGTAACTCGCGTACTTGGATTGTGAACGCTTTAATGGCTGTGCTTTGTAGTTTCTTTGTTGCCCAGCGATCAGCGTAAAACAAAAGGATTCTAGTGCAGTCGAAAGTAAGGTATACTGTGTTTTTCGTTTCAGCTGTGCGCAGTCATGCCTGAAAATCTGCCCATTCGGCTTTCTAAAGTAGACATCAAGTCTACTTGATTTTCAAGTGCACTTCAAGTACACTTTGATCCTAGTGTGAACCGGCCTAGTGACTCTTAAATCAAGTTATAATTATTACAGTAAACAAGACAGGAAAACGACAACACCAGGTGTCCGTCTTACAGGGGTGTCCGTTAAGAGAGAGTTAGGTACCAGTACCTGTCAAGGCGGACCGTGTTCAATCGCGAATCCAGCTCGGCAACGCCACTGGCCAGTAACTGTACCAGGGACTTCCCTTCTTGGTGGAACATGCGCTCTTTGTCCAGGCCCGGGTGTGAGAGCCTAGTCCGCGACGCCCCCTTGTCCGCGCCAGACGAATCTGACGCGACCAGCCACCCCTCCCTCAATCTCTCTTCGCAGTATGTTGCTGCCTCCAGGCTGCTTTGAAACTTGACTGGTTGGCCGGCAGGCTCTGCTGCCTCTGCAGAGCGCACCAAGTCCATGTCCTTCCTGGACACCAGTTCGCAGGGCAAGCAAAGGCCGTCTAACAGCCAGAGATCGAAATTGAAGTCCTTGAAACGAGCGCTAGACACCGCCAGTGCTGTTGGAAAGTAAGGCGGGACGAATTCCGTTGAGCCGGACTGCTCGTGCTGCTGATTGACGCGTCGGTGTAGCGACGCCGGGTCGCCAGCGTCAGCCTCTTCGCCCTCTTCGTCATCTTCGTCGCCTTCCTGGCTCCCTTCTTCCTCTTGCTCTTCCTCTTCGTCGCTGCAACGTCAAGTGCAAGGCACCTTGTGAGATTCATTATGTAACGTGATTAAGCATTTTATAAATTGTATAACAGATCAATTTTATTTGTAATTCTTAGTTAAGTAGATTAAGTAGTTTCGTTAAGTATTTTACGAACTTTGTAAATAGACTAATTTTTTTAAATTTTATTTAATTTTAGGTAGGTGTCCCCTATTAGTAGAGGGCTTTCCCTGAGCTAAAACTATTCGACACATAAATAAAGTTTATTATTATTATCATTCATGACCCTTTCACTCCCGGGGTAAGAAGCTAAATTCTCCATGTACCAGTTGATAAGTTGATAGATGGTTGGTAATACACTTGCACGTGGGTCACAGAAACTATCAAATCAGCCGGGACTTTTTCCGAAAATACTTTTTGATGTTTGCTAGTGTGCGGTTTTCAATTTTCCATTGTTCATTTCCAGAAGATATCCATACCCTCCCCTCCGCCCGGAAGTTTTTTAATTCCAGTTTAGCTTCACACTTTCCCTTACAAATGGTGGCTTTTGAGATCACAGCTCACCTGGCCTGGGCTTCTTCCTGGATGAAACCACTCCCCCTTGCTCTCTTGCCTTTCTTTTTCGGGGAACTTCCAGGCTCGCTGCAATGAAACAGTCAATCGATTTCTACATCAACTTTAAACAAATTAAATAATTCACGATGCAAATATGTTTCTATGTACCAGGTCACAGGAACTATCAAATGCCCGGATCGGATCGTGTGAAAGCCCGAGCAATTGAGGATTTACACTACTCGTGATATCCTTTGAGAGAATTTTCAAATACCACCCGTCGCCTACATTCGTACGATTACCAATGCTAATGTCGATTTATTTAAGTGACCGACCAACCTCGTTTCGGCCTGCTTCCTCTGCCTTGCTTGCTCTACACCGTCGTCTCCTTCAGGCTGTCTGCGGGAGTCCCTGCTAGAATATATCACTTTAATGCTACTAGTCCAGGAACAATTTTCTTTTTCTTCAATTATATTTAAATATCTGTATTGTATCATTTTATTATTACTTTATTTCGTTATTTATTATTCTTCGTTGTTTTATACTGTATGAGCACACCTCCAGTAGTTTTTTTTTATGGCCCTGCAAAACCATCCTTATCGAAACTCAAGTCTTCTGATCGCAATAAATCTTGCGTTCAAAATTGTAAAATTCACTTTCTTATCGTCTGTCTCAGTTCTGTAATGGATAGACTGAGAAATATTTTAGCAGTCGTTGCTATGTATTTTATTTTAGAACTGCGCCGGCATACATGTACCCTGGGCCCAGAGGTTTTCTTTCTTGTCTCACTCAGTCGACAAATTCTTTATCGAAATTTGGAAATTGTGAAGAGAAGAAGCGCATTCAGCTTTCGCGAGTATTTTCTGTTATATTTCTTATAATGAACTGGACTGAATCTCGAGGATCTATCTATTGATCGGTTTATTCGTCCCTAGTACGGGGCTACGGGCTAAGTAGAGTGAAAAGTCTTCACACCATTCGAGGAACATTCCGAGTCACTGCCTATAAATAATTTTTATAACGCGTTATCAGATTCCCGTGGACATAAAATATTGCTGATAATTAGAAGAACATAAGAAATATGCTACAAACTAAAATTAGCGGTTCTTGTAGCTCGTCGAGCGACATTTTAATCTTTACAACAGCTACCTAGCTACAACGATGTTTGAGACGCACCGAGGCCGCGCAATGTCGAAGTTAAAATCGCTTTCAATTCTCATCACGCGACAGACCGGGAGAAACTGGGTAAAATATCGGTTGGATATTTTGCCCAGTCCTCGATCGGAAAACAAATCAGGCGATCTCGCTTACCGGTCAGGAGCTGTTTGGCCTCTGTCTCTTGGAATAGAGCTTCGAGGAAAGTAAGTGGCAAGATCTTTGTTTCCGCCTTGGCTTGTCATTGTCTCCTGTCAGATCTGCGCGTTTTAGTGTGCTCTTTAGTGATTTCAATTCGGTAGCTACTAGTCTTAGCTTATATAGCCGCCAAGTTTACTTTGAATGACTTGGATTTAAGCTTACGTTCTCGAAAGTTCTTGAGTGGTTCAAGCCACGCACGAGAGCTTCGTGTAGCGATATTTCTCGTTACGTCCGTCACCTATTGTTATTAATGTGCCAACCAGAGAACTATTGGCTCTTGAAACAAAGAGTTCTTTTGTTTAAAACAAATTTGACGTAATGTTGATAAACAGTATTCTTCGCAATTTGAAATCTTTTCAAATGCAAATATGATATATTCCCCGCATGAGCCCCGATTGCAAGCTAGTTCCAGTCCAACCGTGAGAATACGAATATTGTCTATGTTGTCACGATTTTGTGTCGCTGACTCAGTTTATTTGTGACTTATTTACTGACCCGAGTTCAGCATCACACATTTTAATAAAATTAATATTGCATACAGTTGTTTTTTTTCAACAATCGCACTTCTGATGCCGCTATCATTGTCCTTTTAATTTCTTTTCTACTTTCCTTCACTCATCTGCCATCATTTGTAATGAAAGGGACATTGACCAGTGATATATGACATTCTTAGGTTGGCTGGAAATGCCTGTTCCAAGGGTGATTAACACCTAACAGGTTTCTACTCTGCGTCCAGTACACACCCGGGCAGACAGCTATTGCATCCCTGGTACGTGTATGGACTGCATTTTTAATATTACACTGGTTTTTCAGCACAAGGTTCTCTTTCATACACCGTTAAAATGAATTTCCTACTCGTTTTAACAGATCACGATTATAATCTTTCACCCCAGAGAGAAATAAAAAAATGCTCAGTTCCTTGTCACAATTTGCTGACGGTTTCATATCATTTGTGAGGAGAATTTGTATTTTGGTCATCCACGGCATAGCTCCTTTAGTTATTATTTTAAAATGCAATTTTAAGCCCAAGTGAACAGTCTCTTGCTTGCTAATTTATTTATTTGATAATTTAACCTAATTTATTTGATGTAGTTGTAAGATGCAGATTTTAGCAAGAGGTTTAATGTGCGCTAACCAGTCTGACGAAGAAATTATAACAATGGCCTCTTTCTGAAGGGGCAAAAGTATTTAATTTAGTTGGAATGTTTTGGTCGTAAACTCGTTTGATTCTATATTACTGTAGAAGAAATAGGGATAAACTGATGCATATTAGCCTAACCCAGTGACCAAGCCGGTATTAGGCAAACTCGCGATCTGATTGGCTTTGCGAGGGCCGTCTAACATTACCTAACGATCCCGATGTTTTTAGATATCTTTTGGCAGATTACATACTAGTCTAAATGCTTATTATTATTCCAATTCATGCCTGAAATTTAGTTTGATTGATATCCAGTGAATGAGTGGTTGAAAAATAGTTTGTGAATAAAATTCTGTACAAACATTTATTTGAACCCACTGCATTGTTTTTGTAAGATGTTATGACTGACGGTGTCAAATGCTTTGGAGAAATCCAAGTAAACATCAATATTATTGTTAGCTTGCTCTGTTCAATAATTATTATTGCATGTAGAAAATTTTCTTTGAAATGTAACTACAAGCCCTTTTTTGAAAGATCATGATAAAAATTGATGTATAAAAGATTATTTAGGAAAACAGCATCTATAATTACTTGAATAAATATGTGGCAATTGTGTTGAAAATCAAACATTGATTTCGTTTATTGTAGTCACTGGATCGGGGGATGAGTTTTGGGTCGGGATCATTCCGGGGGCTGTAGACCTCGATGTCACTGCGGAGTATTTGGCGATGGTACATCGAGGTAGATTGGATATTTTGGTTCTCTTGAATGGTCAACCCTGTTGAACATGCCATAATCCCTGTCGAGCGTGGAAAGAGGTCGGTCAACAGGTTGAAGTGACTGAAGAACAAGTCTGTCCGATTCGATGACATTCAGCTTGTTGACTGGACTCTTTCAACGCTGCACGGGCTACGACTGATTCAAAATAACCCATCAGAAAGTTGTCAACTTAACGAGGCCCTTGTTAAAGTATCGAAGCAATAATTGTAGTCAATCAATTTCATTCAATCAATTTTATTAAGCAATGACAAAATACATGTCCAAGTTTCAATCAATTAATTGTGATTATCTGGCTGTTCGTAAAGTGTGACTACTGTCAAAATTGCATTAAGAAACAGGAGTGGAATATCCATTTTCATACTTTATGATGCTGGGCCCGGTTGTTCAAAGCACGATTAAGCTTATCCAGGATTAGCATGAATTTTTATTCCAGTTTTGTAACTTTTCAGTGAGGTTTTCTGTTTATATTTCTTGTCCTTCAGTTTTAACGTTGAAAAACATTAGCGGTGAAAAACACTTTGACACGAGAAATTAAAATCTTGATTAGTTTTTTTATATTTATTTTTTTATTTAAACAATATTTTTTCTCAACATTTGCTCTAAGAGCAGATGCTCATCTAGAGAGCTTATGTTGTTTCACAATTACAATAACACACGATCAGATAACACACGATCAGATCTTGATTAGTTTTAATCCTGGATTAGCTTTAATTGGCTTTTGAACAACCGGGCCCTATTATGTATTTCCTTACAATGTGGAGTTCAGTGCCGCTTAACTCATTGCCATTCGCCCAAAAACAGTGAAATTTGATACTAGTGTTTGTTTATTTATTTTCTCAACAGCCATTTACAATTGCGTGGAAAGCTATATCTCTTTTGAAAGGGTAGTAAATAAACTTTCTGGAAAATATTTTTTTCCCAAAGAAACCCATAATATATTAATTAGTTAATTATTAACTAGAATAAATTAATATTAATAGCCGCAAAATTTGGACAAAAAAGCAACTTATTTCAAAATGATGACTGGTTATAAGGAAAAGTTAAAAGCAAAAATGTTACTTGTTATATTGGCAACATATCCTGAAAATTTGGCTGAAAATGGTAAGTATAGAATAAATTAGTATTTTTTAGTTTGGTATCAAATTTTAATTTATGCAGGAATTTGACCCGAAACATTGTGTCAACACTCCACTCGAAATTTATCTCTGTCGTTCCATAAGAACGTTTTGTCCTCTCCCTTTACTGAAATATGAATCCTAACATGTATTCAAAGCATCAAACAAGGTTTTCAAATGTAAAAAGCGAATCAAAATATAATTTCAGTTACATTTGCGTTCGTTCGATCGATCGATGCAATATTTCGTAACACTTATCTTGGTTCGTCGCTCAATTTTCGAGCTCCAGATGCAATTAAATTTCCTCACTGCTTGGCATCCCTTCTGGATCACTTTCCTCGTCCAAAACTCTTGCTAAAACATCCTCAACAACGCCTGTAACGGATTGCGAACGCTTCGCAAATTGCGGCCATGTGTTACATCAGAAGGCTTTTCTGAAAAAGCCGTCATACAAGACCAACTAGGGTATACCTGTTCAAACTTGCTGGGAGAATGGGTCAGAGTATTCCCAGTCCACCTTGAAAAAATGTGAGAAATCGGGTAAAAGATGATTTTTTGCGAATTTTTTTACCTATCGTTCCGAATCGAACGATGGTCTTCGTGCATCAATGGCAATGAGTTAAGGATAAACAGCATATACTTACTGTCTCGGGATTTGATCAATATTTATTCAAATTTGGCAAGCAAAAAACGCAACTTGGTCTCCTCATGGCAGAATCCTCTTTTAATGTCAGTTCAGAGAACTTGGTGGTGCATGGAGATCATGTTCCTTAGCTGAGGATTTCTTTATTATCATGACCTGTCTGCTTGACAATTATTATAAACCCTGATTTCATTTACACTGGGCGCTAGACTGAAAGCAGACCCCCTCCCTTCCTCGGATCCTTTTTTATGAGCGTAACTGTAAAATCACTCTAAGTCAACCGGTAGCCAATTCCGAGGACAAGATAGACGCTGCTCAGAGTCTAACTCAGTGAGAACACAGCTCTCACTGACTTAAGGAGGCTCATTATAGTCAAGACCCATTTTGGCATTCTATCACAGTTACACCAATGATGTTCACCATCATTCATCATCTCGCCATAATAGAACGCCAAAGAATGGAAAGTCTTGTGTTGTGAGCCACGTTAAGATGAACATAAAACAGAGCTGTCATTAAGTTTTTCAATGGCTGTGACTAGTAACATTCCAGCCACAACACGAGTAAGCATCAGGAATAGACCTCTTTAGCTTCGAGTGTTAATTGCCCATTTCAGATCATGTGACATGCCCTGGAGAATTGTCCTTTTATCTTTCTAAAATGTACGCATTCATGTGCGCGAGAAAATGATCAAATTTGAAAGAAACAATTCTCAAGAGCAAATGTGACAACAGACACACCAAGCTAAAGATGTCTATAAATTTAATCCCTAGTCCACGACATTGAGTGAATTCAGCCCTTAATGACAGCACTGCGAGTAACATTACGAAGCATTATGATCAATAAAGTCAGTGAAATCTCTGACCTGAGAAAACTGAGCTATTGTTTTACCGACTATAACAAGCAGGTTTATTCTTGGCAGGTCTCAGAGTCACTGGCACCAAGCAATCGACATCTTCAACCCACTGTTCGTCGTCTAGTTCAAGCTTGTAAATGTTCCCTGAAACAGCCTTGTACCAAAGGAGAGACGCCTTCCAGCCTTCTTTTCGTTGGCAGACCTTCTATCGTATGTGCGCTGGGCCTTGTGTGGGGAATGCCGCAACGCTGCAGCTAGTGACGTCTTGAGAGCATCTTAGCAGTCGCTGTCAGATTATTTGCAAAGGAATAATAATATTAAAAAGAAAAGAAAAGAATGAATTTACCTTGTGGTTTTCATTTGCCTAGAGGGGACTGCACAGTACATTTCTAAAACCCCATTGAAGGTGCGGTTACTTTTATAGATACCAATAAAATTCAAGACGTACTTCTGTTAAAAAGTCAAGGAGGTAAATGTTTATAAATGTTGATTTGCTTTTAATAATATTATCAAGTATAGATGTGTGCAGACACATGACCTAAGGGTCATTCCACAGTATTATGGACATGCTTATCACCTCCAAAAAGTAGAAATAAAAGATTAAATAAAAAGGATACCTCTTGCAAGAAGAACGGTTATAGTTAACTGTTCAGTCAAATTTGAATCAATTATGTGATGGCGTCATTGTGTAAATTGCAATTCACTTGCAAAATATGGGAAAATTGTGTTACGGGGAGGAGAACTATTTTTTTTTTAATTTTAGCTAGGAATTAAAGATAATCGAAAAGAAAAACTATATGGACAATCTCTGTTTCCAGTTGTTCAAAATCGCAAACAGTACTGTTTGAAATTTTTTTTAGCAAAATGTAACCTTTGTTTCATTTTGGCATTTTCCCCTCAGTAACATTTAGATGTAGCTTTCTGTTTTAGTAAAATACTAATTATTATTACTTCGATTGGCTGTCAGCTTCTAACTTTAGCTTGGAACACTGATTAAATTATTACTGGAGAAATTGTCTCCAACTCATCCTGCAAAAGTGTTTGTTAAACACTTTGAGCATGTTTATTGGATTTTTATAGGAATAAAATATTTTTTGTTGAGAACATTGAAAACAACTCATTGGTCGCTGTAACTTATTTTGAAATAACTATATTCAGCCTTTGTTTGCATGTTTGTTGTTATAGGCTTGGAGGCTTGGGAAAGGTTTTTCAAATACAATTTACGTCAACAAAGCCAGCCATGCACATTACTGGCAGCTGGAACACATTCTTTATTGTTCAACTGATCATTTGATTCAAATTCCAATAGCTTTAATTTGTAACTTGGCATTAAAAACATCTAAAAGGTGTAGAATTTAGTCTATTGATTTCTTTGACAGCTGTAGACAACTTGAAAATTGTCCATTTAACTATTGTTATTATTAAAAACAAATCTTTAACATTCACAAGTTGTTCTGTCGTGGAACAGCTATTTATCAAATCACCCAATATTCGCAGAAAAAGATCAGCGAAGATATCAAATGAAATCACTAAGACCAATTTATAAATGGTAAAATGCACATGTCAGATGAAAAGTGTTTTGTCAACATTGCACAGGGGTGGGGAGGGGCAAAATGTGTGGAAAACGAAGTTTTCCAACAACTGCGACCAAGGTTGTAGTTTTTAACACTGATGACAGTAGTCACTCACCATCGAAGCCATTTATTGTGAGCTGACAGGTCTTCAATGGTCGAAGGCCTCTCTAGCTCACCCTGCTTTTGGAGTATTGTCGCCTGTGCCCGCAGTTGACAAACCACAGGTACTTGGTCATAATTGGGAGCCTGTTGGCGGTGTAGAAATTGGATTGGATATAGAATGGAGCTTGCATGGTTGGACATGGTAGCTGGGCTGCATTTCCTTACTTCCTGGAGAAGGAAAAGGGACATTACTAAGCTTAATAATTAAAAAAATAATAATAATTACAATTTATATAGCGCCAAATCATCATGTTTGTTTAACTTTTTATATGGAATATAAAAAAATACAATAACTAATTAAGCTTATACAAAAATTAGGAATTAAAAAGTTGCTGGAATAGAAACTGTACAATTGCATTGCAAGATTAGCCTGAGTAAGCTTATAAAATCCACAGTTTTACACTTTTATACCTCGGCGTGATGTTAAGCTTTAAAGTATTAAAGCTTACCATGGTGCAATTTTTCGCCATGGAAGAGTTCGCGACGAATGAACCGTCATTTTCACGGGATCCCCATTTTCAAACGAAACTCGACAGGAGGAAAATCACTTCCAGTGCAACTGAATCCTTCTTGTTATTTTCCTGCTCTCTTAGAGGTAATAATTTTAGCCTGGCGGGAAAGAAACTAGCGAATTTGAGCGACCCGTGCCCGCCATGTTGTATCTGAGCCCGCCAGCCGGTCAGCTATATTTTCTATGTAAGTTGTCACCAAGTGTCTACGCAAAACCTGTCAAATCTCTGCACGCAAATTAATCCAGATTTCTGGCGACTTTAGCTACCAACAATACATTTCCTTGATTGAAACACAATTGATCCTCTCTTCAGAAATAGAAATACAGCCCTTTAATGCCTTTAATAACCCTTTGCCGCCCAGCGTACGATATATCGTGCGGCAGAAGCGTCTACTAATTTTCGCTGCTGTGTCTAGTACCCAATCTTCCATCGGTCGTATAATGTTTTCCGCCATCTTGATTTTAAGGTTTCCTCACCACCCTAACGCAGAACGTTCAAAAGTCAAATTTCCTGCATTTTGTTTTATAAAAACGCTGACAGCTCTCAAAGTTGTTCGTTCTACTGCAAAACAACTTATTAAGGGTGTTTATGAGAGATTTATCATTCTTTGGAATGTTTTTGCCATTTTGTCAGTTTGCCAAGGGTGAATGGACTCAAATTTCCACCCTTGCAGGGCTATGTGTGGAATTTTTTTTATCTTTTTAATGGTTGGAAAAATTTATTTATCTACGTGTTTTCTATCGAAAGTGGTTATTGGCTGTGGCACGATTACGATTTCACGGATGCACATTGCACAATTTTTGGTTTACTTGAATCACACATCGAAAATTAAATAGTTAGAAAGCAAAGACGAAGCAGTGCGCTAAATCGGGCTGTGATATTCACTTCCAGGTGTTATTTAGCCATTCGTGCTCGGCTTTGTTATTATAATGATTCGCTAAAGATCAATAGCCACAGCATAGATATTCGTGTTACTCAAGCCTGCATTGCTAGTAGTCCGTAACTGATAACAAGTTATGCCTTTATAAGTTGAGTTGCGTTCAAGTCGTTTGTTACGCGATTTCGCGCACGCACGTTGTATTGCTAGGAAATATTCGTGTTACTCTAGCCTGTTCTGAGACTCGATTTCACGTATTCCGTTTTAACGAGCTTCTTTTAGGTCCTCAGTGATACCGTACGTGGTAAAATAACCTATCTTATCTTATCTTATCTTTTGCGCGCTCGAAGAGACGCTGTTTTGAGACGCTCTGATGCTTGATTGTTGCCGATTTCGGCTGATTTGAGACGCTGTTGCACGCGCACTTGCACGAAAGGATCTTGCGTGACATTGTAACAAATGTGTCTGTCACTACCAGATGTTATTATAAGGTTATATTGAGACGCACTTGCACGAAAGGATCTTACATGACATTGTTTTATTAAACCAACGATGATAATGAAATTACAAATGTAGCAGCACTTCCAATATGGTAACCCTAGTTTTTATTCTATTCCTTTCCGACTAGCTGAACTTCAGACCCAGTTCCCTTCGCAAGCCTCTTGGGACAAGATTATGTCCCGCGTCGCTAGGGCAAGAAGTGCGCAGACTCCGTCAAAACTCGTTTCTGATTGGCCTAGCTTATTTCAGCGTCGCACCCTTTATATAGTGTGGGTTTTTCGATATCTTCACCATTCGCGGCCACGTTATCAGGCTTCATAGATGTAGCTCCAACAAGAAATGGCTTCGCGGCTGGTTTTATACAGTTCTGACTCTTCCTTGTCTGATGATGGAGAAAGAAGCCCTCCGCCAGATGATTTTAACCAAAAACCAGGGCCATCCAACGAATTCCCATCCCGATCCAACTATCACGAAAGCCACAAACGTTTTGTGCTCGACGTTCATAGCTCAGACTCAAATCCCTAAGACAGTGGTCCTGCAGATGCGGTCGGTGCGTTATTTGGCGCTGAGGGTTACAGACCTGATAAAAAACCTGAGGTACGTGGAATGAGCATTTCAATGGAGTTAGACCCGTGTCACGAGGATGTGATAATTCCGGATTTGGAGCCAGTCAGCGCCGAAGAAGAACAGCCCGATATGGCAGACCAGCGTGAAAACGCAGAACTGAGTGGCGAAGAAGAACAGCCCGATATGTCAGACCAGCGTGAAAACGCAGAACTGAGTCATTCATTACCATCCTCGGAAGCAGTTCAAGATGACCGGCCCCAGTATGGAGCGAAAAGGAAGGCTTATGCTCTCAGCATGCGTGATTTACCGCCAGGTATGCGCACTTTCTTAGCCGCCGTGAGAAAGTATTTCACACAGAAGGTAAACTTGGAACGGCAGAAGGCGGCTGTGAGCGAAACAACATACAGCAAAGCCGAAGAGCGGATATTGTGTAAGTAATTCTCGTTTTTTTTTTGTAGCACGTTTAAAAAACGTAACTAACAGAACTGAGCGTGAAATTAATTCAGTGCTTCCCATTTTTTTTTAACTGACATGAATGGAATTTGTCACACATTACAACTAAAATTTTTCTCTTCTGATTCACAGGCTATCTTGGCTATGTACAGAAAGCGATGGAGTTCGATGGATTGAACCCAGATGTTTTCATGCGTGCCATTCTCATCGAAGGATATGTCCATTATCTCAAGGTAAAAATCCACCTTGTATAATTTGGGGAGTGCTCGCTAGCCTCGTGCGCGAGATCAAGCCGCGCTCGTTTCTGCGTGGAAGGGTGGGAGACTGGGTTCGACAAGTTAGTGTCGGCCATGTTTTTGTCACTGACATTTGAAAATTTTGGTACACTTTGCATCTATCAGCTCTTTGCATCTTCAGGCTTGTAGTGAGTATGAAAACTCATTGTCGCCAGCCTACCAGGATTTCGTAACTCCAGTTACGATAACGAAAAAATTTGCTAAAAATTTATCCCTTTACCGCTTTGCGTGATTTTTTTAGACTGGCGTGACTAGGGTCTAGCCCAGTCCCCTAGCAAGAACGGGTACATTCTATTGTAAGTTACACAACGTATTTTCCAAAAAGTGATCAGTTTTACAAACACGGCGCGATCTTTAGGAAGTTTTAGCAAGAGTTTTGGACGAGGAAAGTGATCCAGAAGGGATGCCAAGCAGTGAGGAAATTGAATTGCATCTGGAGCTCGAAAATCGAACGATGAACCAAGATAAGTGTCACGAAATATTGCATCGATCGATCGAATGAACACAAATGCAACTGAAATGATATTTTGATTCGCTTTTTACATTTGAAAACCTTGTTTGTTGCTTTGAATACATGTTAGGATTCATATTTCAGTATAGGGAGAGGAGAAAATGCGTGTCTATACATATGCAGTAGAACCCCGCTAACTCAAACTCCCAGTAAATGACTGAGCTTTATTTTTGCTATATCAAATTATTATTAATTTATACATACATAAGCTTAAGTTATAAGCTTACATACCAACGTAAACTTTATTTCAACTCTGATGAAGCTGATATCTTTGAGAAATTAGGAAAACAAACAAATAAATTACAAAACAACACAAAATTGCATCAACGATAAGATACATGATATGCAAACAGTAAACATGGAATGTCTCAGTTAAAATAATTATAAATGATTGAAAAAGGAAATTGTTCTGATGCTATCAGGCAGTCTCATACAGTAGTTTTGTTATCAAATGACAGTATGGTTGTTTCTCCTCAGGAAAATCGCCAATGCAGTTCAACAACAATTTCAAATCACATCGGTTCTATTCTCTATCCAATAAAATTCGCACATTGGGAAGAAGCACCAGATTTCAAAAAAGTGGCCATAATTTGCCAACTTAGAGCTCAGGCATCCCTTTTGGGAAAAGAAGGTCTCCTGGAACGCCCCTCCACTCAGGAAGATTTAGATGCTGCAAATCGCTGGCTACCTTGGTGAGTTGAAATTTATTAGTTCATACATTAATAACTGGATTCATAAATGGCAGGCACCCATGCGAAACTGCCTTGCTTGGCCACGCTAGTACAACAATGCAATAAAATCGGTGAACAGCCAGTATTATTGTGACAAACTGTGGCCAAAAAACTGGATGAAAAATTGAGCTTTTACTGTTCCAAGTGTGGTGACAGACAAACTTATATCTGAGAGAAAAAGAAAATAGATCGCTGTGGTTAGTCACTGATGAAATTTAACTGATGAAATTTTGGAAATTGCACACTACAGCAAAATATTTTTATTGTCTTTACACTCATGACATAACAGACGAATGGCCATGTAATGTAATGTAAAACTTTATTAAAGTGTCAGTCGTTCTAGCGGCCATCTTCAAATTGTAACATTTTCTGAATACGAAGGCATTCATTACACAATTTACATGTACGATTCTGGAGATGGAGCACCAATATGGAGATGAAATTCCCTCCCCCCCCCCCCCCCCCCCAAACCGTGACGTCACATGAAAACGCACTATTCAGAATTTCTGTGAGGATATTTATGTTAAGGAAATAAGGAAAAGTAGGGACAGCTTACATATACATCTGGGGAGGAGGGGGATTTATAACTGGATTTCTTTTTCTGTTTACAGGTAGATGGGCCTATAACCAGGGGGAATTGTAACTGTGGGGAGGAGGGGAGGGGCTTCTCTGCAGCAGTGTAGAGATTGATTAATCCTTGCTTTTGATCCGCAGGAATGAAATCGTCCGTGCTGTTGGTCTCCAGCGTGACAGATTTGAGTTGGCCGGGCCAATTAAATCGAGAGCCAGAGAGTGCTGCAACCTGGTGATGCTCAGCTTGTACGTATTTATTCCGCCATCTAGAGGCCTTGAAATAAGGACCCTCGAAATAGTTAACGAAGGAGAGGGCTTTGACCGAAGACAGTACAAAGACAGGAATGTCTTGCTGATCAAAGAAGATGGAATAGTGCTTTATATTAATAATTATAAAACTAAACGCTCCTCCGGACGGGATGAGCTTGCTCTGCAGGTTAGTCATTACCTGGTTGTTATAACCTATTATATAATAGGTAATTACATGTATAATGTGAGGGACATAACAAAATGTAATAATAATGTTTTAACAGGGAGCCCATTGCACTATTGTGTTTTTTCAATGGGGCTGAGTGTAAACTAGAATAAAGATAGGCCCCCATGGCTTACTGACTTGCAAGAAAAGTATTGAAATCACCATCATAAGCTATAGGTGTTTAACAGAAAATCCAGGCACTAAATATGCAGATTTAACCCTTTAAAGGTGCAGACACTTTATCTCCAGTTTAACTTCACGATCCAACATTCCTTCAATTAATTAATTAATTAATTAAATATCTCTTTCAGAGAGAGGACGAGCTAAGTAGGATTTTGTTGGAATACATTAAAACCTTCCGTAGACACTTGACCAAAGAAGGAAGTGGCGAATACCTGCTCTTGGTAAGTTAGAGTTTTGAGAAGCTACTGAGTCGGTTATTTGTGTGTTACAGGATTTCAATTTATTACATGCACGGCCAAGTTAATCTGAAAAACATTGAAACAGTAGTTGGAATGTCACCTCTGTGTCTCTGCTTGATATTTTTTGTCTTTTCCTTTAGAACAAAAATGGAGATAAGTTCACCTGTGCTGCATTCTCTTCATATCTTAAGAGAGTGTTTTATGGGCTAACTGGAAAGATGGTATCAATCAACGTGTTAAGATCGTCGTTCATTACATGGGCATATTCAATCAAAGGCACTATGTGCCAACTTGTGAATGGAAAAGTAAAGCAATTAATTAACATAGAAATATGCAGTAGTACCGGGTAAATGTAAGTTGACAGTCTCGTCCTCGATGTTTTCGAGAATCGGCGAGTTTCGAGTTTTGAGTCTGATTTATTTCTCGAAACAGAACAATAAGTATCCGTGCGGCTTATTTTATTCACGCAGGCCGGTGTATTTCGTACTCACGTCCAAATCAGTGTTGGTCGGGAGGGAAACTCAAACGAAAAGCGTACAGTAAGCCCTGTTTAGAAGGTGTATATAAACAC
Organism: Desmophyllum pertusum; assembly: GCA_029204205.1. Lineage (NCBI taxonomy): Eukaryota > Metazoa > Cnidaria > Anthozoa > Scleractinia > Caryophylliidae > Desmophyllum > Desmophyllum pertusum. Next base: position 230,009 of record MU826831.1, on the reverse strand, counting down.
AGACTAAAAAATCATTTAGCGACTAGAGTGACCTGCTTAAAAGGTCTTATAAGTTGATTTATACCTCATTAACTAACTTTTTAGGCTTCGTTTAAATATTCGGCCAATATGTTCGGACTGGTTGCTGTTCGTGAAATAAAATATTTCAATCATTTCAAAACGTTCTGATCTTGTTTGTGTAGTCGACTGTGCTTCGCACGCACAATATAAAATTAATTTTATATGTAAACATTCATTCTGTCATACACGAAACTCTTGGAAAGAAAAATACTTCAGTTATTTATGAAGTTGCAATCCTTGAACTAAAATTAGCTACATTTAAATTATCAAAAATGGTTTTGCTCTCCTAGATACTATGAAAGTGAAAGGTTAATCTTATTTGTTTTGTCCCCCGTCACGCAACGCTTCCTCGTTCCGATAATAATATTTTAAAATTATCTCAACCATTCATGCAACCAGACAATTTCATCAAACCAAGACACATCTTCGATTTCTAAGCAACTTTAGGATGGGGTATTAATTTTGTTATCTTGTCATCAAATAAACCGGGACTTTCGTGTTGTCTTTAATATTTACAGTGTAATGCCGGTCAGATTTTAACGTGTATGTTTCATGATCATATATATATTTTAAAGCTTTCTATCAATTATTCGCTCCTCTATGTCGTTGGCGCTTTTGCGGTAACTATAACTAGTATAAAGAAAATACACACTGATCCAGATAAAATGGTACTTTATTCATGAAACAAAACACGATGAGATGTTTAATTCTCCTCAGAGAATATTGAATTAACAACAACAAACAACAAATAATTCAAATATAAAATGCTACATTTCCTTTTAGAAGCAGAAATAAAAAGTTATTTCGCAAATAATTTTATCTGAGGCTTCATCTGCTATAATTTTTCATCGAGCGAAATCGTACAGCTTCATACGTCCGAGTACAAACGTTGTTTGAATTGGGATCAATCAAGAAAGACAACATTAAAAAATATCACTTACCGAACGGCACCGTTCTCGTATTAAAGTCCTGAAAACTCCATTGAAGTACGAGTTTCGGTTTCCATTTGAATATAGCTTGTCTTCAATAATTATATATGTCCTCTTATTTGGCGATTGAGTATTCTTGACTGTTACTTCTTTCCATTTCGAACTTTACTGAAGGTGTATTTTGATCGTAATTTAATATGCCCTATGCGACACTTGGCGCCCACAGGATGGATGATGATTTTGATCATAGAAAGCAGAGAAACACGTCTTCTAACAAGAAACCAATAGAGTACTGTGTTCGTTTTGTTTAAAGATCGAATGAGCTAGAAATACTTAGCTTGTGGTGTGCCACATGAATTCTCGCTAAGATGGTCTTGAATATTTTGTCAGGGAACACAAACGCCTTGATTCGCGAACGCCATAGACAGCTCCCGCGCACAGATGGATCCATGATAAAACGTCACTGTATCTATCGTCCGGTTGACCCGAAAACTAAGGCATTCATTCACTACAAAAAAAGTTCCTATAGCCTGTTTTATCAGTGTTATCCAGCCCAAAAAGCCGTAAAACGAGCCAGATTAGCAAAGTTTGAGCCTACAGTAGTCGTAATTTCGGTCAGCGTAGTAACAATGGCACAAAGACCCCCCCATATGTATTTATATGTTTCGTATACACCTTCAAATCAACAAGTGCTGGCGTGGTGCAGTGGTAAGGTTCTGAGTTCCAAAGCAGGACTTCGAGGGTTCGAATCCCACAACCCGTCGTTTCAAAAAAAAAAAAAAAAAAGGGAAAAAAAAGAGGGAATTAATGCATACATTAATTTAATTGATTAATTAGCTATTAAAGTTTACAGCCCATTGACCGAGTGACATTGTCCACCAGTGCTATAACTTGTTCTGCGCATGCGCGCATTCACAAGTTAAAAAGGTACAATAAACGCTATTTAGTTGAGAAATGATTTTTCCTTGGATTGAAAATCCAAGCTTAAATCAAAGTGTTCCGCTTTTTCGATTAGCACAGTAGCATTGATGCGGTTTCTTAAAAAGGAGGGAACTATAAATTGTCATATTTTTCAATACAGCTTAATGTGAAATGAACTAAAACATGGAAACAAGTAATTAGTATCCTTTCTTCGCAGAGGGCTACCTGCGTAGCAAGCTCTCTGGGGGTGGGTGGGGTGTGGAAGGGAGGGAAAGAGAGCTTGCCAGGACGCCTTGGAATTTTGAATATCCGCGCTCAAAAAGTCGACTCAAAATGCTGATTGGTGGAGATTAATAATTGATTGATGTAGTTCTGTAATTAATTGAGTGAAATTCCTAACAAACAAATGGAGGACAAATATTCTGGCGGTTCTGCACTTTGAAACCCCCTTTCGAAAGATATGTTTTTGGATTTGATCCGCTTAGTACTTTTCCAGAAACGACTATTGAATACAAGCCATTGTGTTATGTAGAAAATTGAGACGACCACGAAGCTTCAATTAACATTACATTCTGTTTCCGGTTTGCTCTAATTGGCCAAATTTTTAAAGCTCAAACAGCCAGAAGCGGCGGGGGGTTTTGAGGTGCAGGCGACATTCAAATTCCGAGGCATCCTGGCAAGATCTATTTCTCTCATGTGACCCCCTGAGAGAGAGAGAGAGCTTGCTACGCATATTTTTTTTTGGAAGTCTGAACTTCAAACTAGGTTTTCATTGTCTTCAAATACAACAGGGTTAAATCTCTGCAACTAAAGATGTGACACACCCATGGATATTACACATTCTGAAGTTAATAGTTTTTTTTAATGATCCGTAGTGACTGCACAGATGCTCTCAAATCCTCTTTGGCTGCAGCACTTAGACATTCCACTTTAGAAGCACAGCGAACATATGATAAGAGAACCGCTAATCAGAGGAAGGAACTTGCTGTGACCTTAGCCAGGGATTATGCTGAAGAAGAATTTGAGGACGGGGCAGAGCAAGGCCCAATTCACCCGCCTGACAACTGTGTTTTCAAACCAGGTGATTTTGTCGGTTGTATCGAAGAGAGCAGCACCTTAAACTCGCCCAAAGTACTAATTGGCCAGGTTCATTCTTTGCGTGGAAATGGGGATGTCTCCCTCCTTTGGCACAGGAAAATTGCTGCAGGCTTGTACTCACTTGAACTTAATGGGGAAGAATGGCTCGAAGCTAAGGAAAGTCTTACCGCAGTTTCGCTCAGAGCAGCCAAGAATCGTCCAGGCGTGTACCGTCTCGGAACTTCTATTAGACAGATTTACAAAGCGCTCGTTAAAGATTAGGTAACAATTCAGCTCTTTGTTCCCTTGGGAGAGCTCCGAAGCACTTTCCTCCAGTTGTAGTCGATTCAGGGAATGTGATATGCCACTTTTTTATTTTTAAATTATTTTTAATGGATGGTGGTTTGGAGATCTCATAGTCATGACAAAATATAGTGTTGTTGTTTTCCAAAACCAAATGGTTTTTGTTTTGGTTTCTTGATTTGCCAATCAGAAAGTGATTTAGAGGACGCCAAAACTTCAGGAGATTTTGTTGGTTGTGTAGAAGAAAATTTATTCAAACTTGTACAAACCTGAACTTAATGGTGAAGGATGGCTCGAAGCCATAGGAAGTCTTACTCAAAGCAGCCAATAACCGTCCATCTGTGTACCCTCTCCAAACTTATGTTAGGCTGATTCACAAAGCAGTCAATTCAGCTCTTTGTTCCCTTGGGAGATCTCCAAAGCACTTTCCTCCAGTTGTAGTTAAGTTGCCAATTTTTTTATTTTTAAATTCAGGAAAAAAGATATTTTCATGATAAACTATAGTGTTGTTGTACAAGAAAATTTCTGCAAACTTGTACAAACTTGAACTGAATGGGTTAGAATGGTTTTGAAGCTATGGCAAACCTTTACTGCAGTTTTAATCATATGGGAAATTTTATCTATTCCCAATAATATTGACAGTTGGACAGAACAATACAATGAAGCCTGCTGGCTTGTCAGATTATTATTTCATTTTAGTTGAAGCATCTGAAGCTAAGTCATTCAATAAAGATTATGTTTGAATTTATGCATCTGTCTGAATGTCTGTTCCTTGTACCAAATAGAAAACGTTTTCCGTGTTTCCATAGAGTTAGGCCAACTTTAAAGAGTGTTGCGTTAACTCTATGGAAACACGGGGAAAACATTTTCTGTTTTTTTTTTAATGAAATGAAAGCACAAAGTGATTTTCTACGGTAAATGGTTTTGATCCAATCAGAGCGCACGTAGTATCTTGTTTATTTTACAAAACAAGTAAAGAAATGATAAACTCGAATTTAAAGTCTCAAAACTGCTAATTTCGCCGTTACAGCAAGCCGGTTTGTTTTCATGAAGAATAGCGTGACCTCACTGAGATACCGCTGGTCAAAGAAATGTCCACTCTAGAACCTAAATTAACGCAGAATTTTTTTGAAGTCTGAACTTCAAACTAGGGTAAATAATAGCGGGTTTTCATTCTCCTTTGACCCATTTAAGGTTTCCTCACTATGCAAACACTCAAAGAGATTAAAATTCAACAACCAATAGCCTTTCATTTCTCAATCTTGTGCAAATTACTCAATTACCGATGTCTTAAGTCAGCTCATGACAGGGGAAAGATGGAGAGAAGAGGACACAACCAGAAAACCTGTTCGCATGTACATCATGATTACAGAACGTAAGTTAATTTATTGTATGTAGGAAAATCAGATATGTGTGTCTTAAACAGGGTCATGGTCAGGGTTTGAGTGGCTCGGCCGCACCTCACTACCAGAGCGTCTATCGATTACCCTCCCTCCCACCCTTGAGGGGGGTGGGGGCATCAATTAATTGAAATAACTGGTTTGCAGTGCGGACATGTGTGGGCTTGCATTTATTACACTTCACTGTTCATGAATCAACGAACAATTGCAAAATTGTATTCCTCAAATGTCTCAAAACAATCACAGATTTAAGTTAACGCATTCATTATGTCTGACACTGAAGCAATTTTAGGAATGTGATTTGAACCTCTGATTTGCTACTTTTTTTGAAATTACATGTGAACAGGAGCAATAATCACTGAGCTATTGTAATTTTCCGAATACTCTGCTCTTTTTCTAGTAAGAAATGAAGCGTTCTGAGTTGGGGTTTTTTGCTGGAATCGAGACAGAAATTAAATTTTGAAAAGGTCTGCAAAGGTCATAAAGTAATTAGGATTTGGCTTTTGATAAATATCGTCACAAATATCTCGGTTCCTTCGGTAAACAATGATTGTGATCATCTCTCAAGGGTGCGAGTCTAATTTTGTCCAATGACGACAAAGCATTCGAAGAGGACCGTAATGTTTGTCAAATAACTATAAGGCATTCATTGTTTAATTTATCTGGAGCAGAACTACCCCGATCTTGCCAGAAGACCTCAGGACATCCATTCAGGTGATTCAGTCTTTTATGCATAGTTGCTTTGTGGGTTAAAAGCCGTGTGTACCACGCCTTTGAAACTGTGAATATCAGAGTAGGACTTGAAAATCACTAGCCCTTTTTGCACCAAGTTCAATCTTGTAGACGGAATTTTTTCAAAAAGAAAAACCAAGCACATTATTTTTTACTGTTTAACAGATAGTCCCAAGAGCGAGCCATCTGCTCTTTGGTGAAAATCTGTAGCAATATATTTGAAATTCATTCTCGAAGTGACTTTTGTGAAAAACAGTTTTTACAGATAGGCCCTACATGTCTGTGCTAGTTCGCAAATTTGAAAGGACAGCAATGTGCTATCTGATGAAAATCTGTAACGAAATAGGTCCAGTTCGCACTCGGAGCAACGATTGCGAAAAACAGCTCCTAAGTTTTTACTGTTGAAACAAATTTTATCAATGTTTTTCAAGAAAAGAAGAGGTGAGCCCCTCAAACATGCAATGAATGACCCATAATTAACAGTTGTCTTTGATGTATTTCAGTTCCAGACTGACAACGAGGCAAAATTGACCCTAGCGGCATCACTCCCGTTGATTTGTTAAGGTTAGTATAAAAATAAACCTTCTTCTAAACTGTAGTTTGTTTTACTTTCTACACTGTATGCAACTAGCGATTAAGTTGCAAGTTTGCTCTTAATGATGAAAATTACAAACAAAACATCTAAGTTCATTCTTGGAAAGACTTTTGCAAAATAACAACATATAATGTTTTTACCGATTGACATACAGACCCAACAGGCCTGTTTTTCTTCAGGTTCATTCTCGGAACGACATTTGTGAACAAACAGCACATAAGTTTTACGGTAAGAGTTTTAGGAGATAGTTCCAATGCAACAGGCCTGCTTTTGTTCCCTAATTTGAAAGAAAAGGAATCTGCTATCTGATAAAAATCGCGGTTAACAATACATAGCTCATTCTCGAAGCGCTTTAAAAAAGAGGCCAATTTTTTTACTCTCTAAACTGTATGCAACTAGTGATTAAGATGCAAGTTCACTCTGAATTTTGCTCGGTTAACTTGAAAGAGATTTTTTTCGAAATAAAAAACAGATTTGTACTGATTCACAGATAGTCCCAAGAGCTCTGTTTTACCGCCCTACTGATGTATCTTAAAAGAAAAGCTATCTGCTCTCTGGTGAAAATCTGTAGCAAAACATTTGAAGTTCATTCTCGGAGCGACTTTTGCGAAAAAAATAGCACATAGCTTTTAACAGTTTTACAGATAGGCCCGACAGGTCCATGCTTGTTCGCAAATTTGAAAGGACAGCAATGTGCTATCTGATGAAAATCTGTAAAAAAATTTGTTTACTTTCTACACTGTATGCAACTAGCGATTAAGTTGCAAGTTCGCTCTGAATAATGAAAATTACAAAGACAAAACATTTAAGTTCATTCTTGGAAAGACTTTTGCGAAAAAACAACAGATACTATTTTTACAGATTGACAGACAGACCCAACAGGCCTGTTTTGCTCGGTTAATTTGAAAGAAGAGCAATTTGCTATCCGATGAATCTAACAAGACACTTCTCGGAACGACTTTTGCGAAAAAACAGCACATAAGTTTTAATATTTGAAAGATATTTTTCTCGAGAAAAAAAGGCACATAAATTTGTACTGTTTAACAGCCGAGACTGGACTTATTCGAAAAAATATTAACAGATACGTTTTTACTGATTCGGACAGACTAATGCCCAACAAGTCTGTTTGAATTTACTCGGTTTCCTTGAGCTTATTCAACTACTAGAGGTGAATCTTCTTTCCCTCATTTGTTTTTCCTTCGGTGTGCGTTAATATGATGGGTTTTTCCTTTACTGTGTTGATCTGCCTTGTCTTAGGTTACCATATGTTGGACTATTTCAAATTTATTTTGTTGGTTTCAGTTTGGGCAATTTTGTTGCCTTCTGTAGCTTTGACTTTAATGATCTCGTCTGTTTTCTTGTACGGCCCATGCTTCGCGATCTAATGATATCATCCCATATGCTTTTCTGACTGTTTATAGGTTCCTATTGGCTCAACGTGTTAACCATGTGTTTGTTTTCCCCTTCTTTCAGGTAACAGACACACCCATCATAACTTTAGAGGTGAGTATCTTTCTTTTTTTTTCTTTCTTTCTTTCCGACCAGCCTCGAGGAGTAACAGTCTGGCACTCGTAATAGCTTGAAAAAGATATTACTAAAGGCGAGTCTTCATTCTTTCATTTCCATTCCTGTTCATTAAACTATACATTTATGACGATGTTAGGTTACGAAAATCTTTGTTCTGTGCTTGGACTTGAACTGGTTTTATGACGCGTTTTCACGTTTGCATATTTTGCATTTGATTACCCCAACTAGCATCCCATCTAGGGACGCATTCCCACTCAGTTCATGCTACAGAAATTGGACATAAACACCCGGGCCTGATCGACCATTAGGTTCAAATACAGACTTTACCTTGTTTCTATTAATAATATTCTAACCCTTTCATTTTGATCTGCAGTCACCTGACACTTGAAACTTCATATTCTACAATGGAAACTGAGACCAAAGATACTACTGCTAGCCAAGAAGAGAGAGTCTTACAAGGATGAAGTTGTGGGTTATATCCACAATGTATCTCAAGAAAGGAACTTACATCGACTTCCAAATTCAAACTAACAAAAAAAATTGTGAGAGGAGTATGTTTTTCTCGTCCAAAACTCAAACGTTTTGGAAACTATAGTGAAAGTAGCAGCCCAATCAAACTGAAAAAAATTTGTGTGAATACCAGTTCAAATACTGAAGACCTTCTCATGGAAAAATATGTGTCTATCGAATAATTTACTGACATAGAATTCCAGAAAACAATAATGCCAACAACCATTGACAAGTCTGTTTGTGTTGGTCAATTAGTCATTGTAACAGAAACAATCGCTCGCCTACACTCTCCTAAAGAGATAAATAAAATAAAAATTGAAAATGAAAATGAAAGAAGAACTACTAGTTGATTCCTCTAGCACTTTGAAGTTACGCTTATGGACTTACTTCGTAGACTGACTCAGTCAGTCTCAGAAGGTAACACATACACCTTTGAGAACATCAGAGTCAACAAAGATAAATTTACTACTGACATATTTCAAAAAAATTGAAATAACCCAAACTACAGTAAGAGAGTGCAGCAACTGCCATCTAAAACAAAAGCAATCATCTTGTACCAGAAATTGGTTTGCGGAAGTGTTGTTTCAAAACATTAATAATCACAAAAGAAGTCTCACCATGTTTAAGAATATACTTGCGCAGGTTTTCAGTCTTAATGAACAAACCATAAACCGGAAAACGATCTATCCAAAGATTTCATTGAGGGAACTCATTCTCAAACTGCCTACTAAAATAATATTACAGTATCCGGCCGTTTTATCAGTCGGAAACGGAATAGAGTGATTAGTAGTTTAACTAAGTAATAACCAGTTAACTGTGATCATGTTTCACTCCGTTTCTCTAATTCTGTACATAGGTGAAATCGCTAAAACGCGTTATATCTCGTTGCATCGTGTAGTCATTTTTAGCGTTACCATTATAACAGTATGACTCCGTAAGGACGCAGCGTAGCTCTTGCTTTTAAGTCCTAGATAACTTATCTCATAGAATAGTATGTTCGTATGTTAATTTTTAAAGTGCCTATAACGCTTAGCCAATTTCTTTTTTTCTCAAAAGTAGACATTGAAAATAAGCCATAACAAGCAGAATAATGGGATTTGAAGTTATTCTCGATTTTTAAAACGCGATTGAAATCACGGTTTTCGAAGTACAAACCGCGCCTTAGTGGACTGGCACTAGTGACGTCGACCCAGTATCTCATCTCAAGTGCACAACAAAGAAGAAGGGAGTCAGAGTGAATTCGACGCGAGTTATTCGGGTTTCTGGCTGATTATTTGAACCTAAATGTCAAAAAGTGACTCCAATTCCGAGACGAGCTATACTTCAGATGATTCTAGATTCAATTACGTCCCAGGGTACGTGATTGAAGTTGAAGAAGCGATATTAGATGAAGAGCAAGGCGTCTCGCCAACAAAGTTGGACCCAGACGTAAGCTTATTTAAAATCATACAAGGACAAACTTATTGCAAGTGAAGTGTGGGTTTCAGAGAATCAGCAAAAGCAAGAAGCCCAAGTTAACTTTGAATGGAAGCTTCTGGACCGTAAGGCGAGTTTTAAAACCGTTTTTCGTTTGTTTGACATTTTGTTTATTTCGGACTTTTGCTTTGCGCGCAAGTCACGCAATCGATGTTTTGAATCAAAAGTTTTGTAGCAATAGCTCATCAAGTTTGCGTTATTTACCGATTCTGTCGACGTATGGTAGTTAGAAATCTCCATAAAGATACAATTTCGAATTTATTTTGTTGTAATAAGCAATTTATGGCGAGAATTACCCGTATTTTGATAACTTTTCTGCAAAACAAATATTTGATTCTACTTACAATCCTTGCGTGTAAACACTTCGCGAGGAGTAAGAAATTACATTTTAATCAGTGCAAGTAATCTTAAATTTTGCTTTCGTTTTGCCCCAAAAACAGTCGAATTGTGATACAAAAGTAATTGTGATTTTCAGACGACAATACTGCATGATATTGACGGCGTTGAAATAAAATATATTCTCCAAACTGAATATATTTTCTTCCAAGTAGCCGTCAATAAATTATTAAATGCAGCATTGCCGTCTCAAAATCGCAAAATAGTTTATAGTATTTGTGAAAATGTTTTAAAGTCTAAGCGATTAGATACATGTACCCCCACCACTTTGCTCATTATGTTATTGTAATTTTTATGTCAACAGTCCTCTATAAACCAGTGATCCCAAACATTTCACCCAAAACCTGTGAACATTTTCCTATAACACTGTATATAAACTTTGAGATGGCAATAATTTATTGCATTATATTGATGGCTACTTGGAAGAAAATATATTCCATATAGCCCAATACAGGGAATATATTTTATTTCAACGTCGTCAATATACATGTAATGCAGTATTGCTGTCTGACATGCGCATTGCTAGTTTCTATCCACTTGTGTGAGAAATAAAAAATCTGAAATTAATACAAGTCTTTTTTTATTTTTATATTTTAATCAGTCTATGAATAAACTTATGGTCTGTTGCACTGCCCTAAACCTTGAGATCTTCTAGATCTGTTACTGCGTGGTATTGCTTATCACAAATTCACTTGCCTTGTTCATGGGTACTTGGGTGGAAAAAGGATACCTTTGCCTGCATGTAGCAGTATCATACCATAAGAAAAACATTTCCAGAGCCATCTGCATATAATGCTGGATTTGAAACTGAAGATGCTGAATTACTGTTTTAAAGTGAAGTAAAGTAGCCTGTGAACAGGCCTCCTAAGTGGGGTATAGGGCAAAAAAAAATTGGGAGCCGAGTGTGGACTGAGGTGAGCAAAGCGAGCTGGGCGCCGACAGGCTAGAAATGAAGCAGTCTTTTTAGAGCCAAGTGCATGGCCAGGCAGACACTTGTATCTCTGGTTTCCATAGCATGAAGTGGCTAAGAGTACTGCTACTCCCCACTAACTGGGATGCTAGTCCATCGCAGGGTTACCCCCGGCATTTTGTTAGGTTTCCCTAATGGTTATGCCGGCACCCATTTATAAACCTGCATGGATAGAAACAGATAATGTGGAGCAAAGTTTTTTGTCTAAGGAGACAACACAATGGCAGAGACCAGGCTCAAACCACCGACCCTCCAGAAAGAAGTCTGGCGCACTAACCACCAGACCACCGCACCTCCACGATACTGTTTTAGGTTCCCATAATAAGTACTGGTTGCTCTATGTTGACTGCTTTGAGATGGGGAAGTAACAGCATTGTTTTTAACAATAAACTGATGCATGCAGGAAAGGAATAATTATCAGTCTGCTGAATAACTAGTTTTACAGTGGTTAATAGCAGTTGCTGTACGACAGACATAAGGTCAATAATCATTCACAAGTTATTGGTAATTGGCACTTTATTTTACATACAAAATTCTGACATTAATGCTGAGAACAAAATTGATGAGTGATTCAAATTCTAGAGCTACAAAAAATTGTAGCATGCAATACATTATGAGTGTTATCTCAAATGTACTCACTATATATATAGCTATACTTCTCATTCTGCTCAGTATAATTCAGACTTGTTTATGTTACTGGTAACTGCAGTTGATTTCTTGGGCAATTGGTTACATTTTTATGCCCTTTCATAGGCAGTTTGCTTGAAGAACATTGTATTCATCACTCAAATCCTACATATAGCAACCGGCCTAAGCAACAAGAAATGTCTGTATACAAACATGTGTATCCTCCACATAATCTACAGAGTAATAAGACACATTGTCTGTTCAAGCAAGATATACTAAGAGGATATGAGCAATAAGAGGATAAGCAAAACAGACACCAGACAATTCAAAGTGCCATTATATTTTGGCCAGGTTCAACTCTGCATAAATTTATATTTAGCTCCCTCACCTCAATAATTTCAATTATTGAAAGATTCAAGTAAATCACTTCCCTAATCCAGACACCATTCTGAATATTGCACTCCTTATGAGTAAAAATATAAAGATTTAAAACCTAATAAACTTAAGCTTAAGGTTATTTCGGTTTGAGAATACAGTGTAAGTTGCCAGAAATTATTATATAAGCTTACATCAGTTATTCTCTGGTGATATAACATTGATGGTGCAAATCGATCAGACACAACATGTCAAAGACTCCATTCGCCTCTTCGCATTCTTGAGCGTCTCACGTATTACTAGTTATTTCAGTAGGTTTGTTATTGGCTGTACATATAAGCTTAAGTTATTATAAAGCTTAAATAAAGAATTAAGATCGAAACAGTTGACAAATTATCAGTTCTCACCGCGGCTCGTCGATCGGTGGCGACGTTTGGCACTTTCACTCACAACTGGATTTCTGGTCACTTCGCTTCGCAAGAACAGTTGGCACAACATTTATGCCGATATCGTCTCATTTCAGTCTTGGGAACACTGGCTTGTCTCGTCATCAACAAAGCTGAAGCGACGCATATGCATGAAGGTATATTAGGTGCTAAATGGAGCGATATTGAGGAGTTTCGGATCGGCCTTTTGCTTTACGAAATCGACCACTTCTTTCTGTGTTTCCTTGCTTCGGGACGATCGTCGTCAAAGAAGGTATAGCATACAGAACTATACCCTTCTGCAAATCTGGGAAGGCTGAACATCCACCCGCAACACATTTACCCGGCATATTTCTAGTTTGGTATACAGAGAATCAAGTGATAAACAAGCAAAGCTCTGCAGCCGTGATACTGGGTTGACGTCACAAGCTAGTGCCCAGTCTCTCAATAAATTGCTCCTTTTTGTTTTCAAAATGGCGGAAAATGGGCTCTTTTCGGGGATTTTGTCCTCTGATAAAAAAAAGACTAAACACAGAATACGATTTATTTCTTCGCAAAACGTCTTAGACAGACATAAATTTTCGAAATCCATTATAACTGGGTAAACGTTATAGGCACTTTAAGTATTCCTATTGGCCTGTTCCGTAACTCTAAGTCAGAAGCTGACAGTGTTGAATAATCAACATCAACCTAGAAAAGTACGCGCTTCAAGTCAAAAATATCTCGTCGCATCGTTTAGTACTCCGTAATGTGCTTGTTCACTTTGAAGTGTACAGACCTCTTTTTCAGGAAAGTACGTGCTTCTACACTTACAGAGCTAAAACAGGAATGAATAATCAATCTTGAACAATATGTTACAATTACTTCAAGTCCTAATTATCTCGTCGCATCGTTGGGTACTCCGTAACACGCCGGTTGTTCGCCGACTTTAAAGTGTACAGAACTTGCAAGTCCTAAATATCTCATCCAAACGACGGTAGTGTTTTTTTTAAAATTCCTGAAGTCCTAAATATCTCGTCGCATCGTGTATCTAAGTTTTTAACATGTATTTTTTTTTTTTTTTTTTATTCAAATAAATACTAGCCTGTTCTGGAACTCTAAGTGAGATGCACATCCCATATAACTCTGAATATTTATATTATCATTACCTTGTTTTTCGCTTTATTTAACAGAATTTGTGACCATCTTTTGTTTTCTAATCACTCGTTGAATCAAATAAATAAAATATAAAATAATTTATCCTGCCTCACATTTCCTTGATTAAAATTACTACCAGACCACTGAATTATTGAGTTTATTGTTTTGCCCCATTGCTTATTACAATTCTCTCATTAACGTCATTAACATATGGTTGGCAGGAGATCTCAGCGAGTTTTCTCACTTCTTTCTAATATTACTAGATTCTTAACCTAATAAATAACTTGGTCTGACCTAACAGTCGTGAATAATCGAACTAGAACTAATTGCCTTAAAAGATCAGAAAGCAAAAACACAGTATACGTGCATACATAGAATGTATACAAGAACAGATGAATCCAAATATTTCTTATATCAAAACGATCAATTTAGATGACAGATATGTTCCTTAATTAGCTAACAAATATTTTGCTAACAGAGTGACCGAAACACCAATCCAATATCTTGTGTAACCCATGGTTACACGAGATAAAAACAGACACGAGTGTTATTAGAAACATCAATTTTTCTACCTGTAAATAAAATTAACTAACAGGGGAAACTTGTAAAAGCCCGCAAGGGTTTCTTTATCCCCTTCATCTATGTAAGTGATTGTATTATTAGCAAGGAAATAAACTAACTGATTGATTGATAAACAATTCACTCCTAGATGTCTATCACAATGATTTGATTTACCTTAATTTACTTTTGGTAGCTCAAGGGAGGGCCCTTAATAGAGAGGGCGCAAAATAAAGTGAAGAGTGCAAAACGCGGGTTTAATCTATGTGTTGCTCCAACAAATTTCAAAACTCAATGTCTTAAATTTGTCATCCTGGCGAATGGAGTCACACTATAAGCCTTCCTTGTTATAAAATGCATAAAATTGCAGTAATTTGGGCATTCACCTAAACACATACGCTTTGTTTATTTGATGGTAAAATTTTGTTCGGATGGAAAAAATCTCAGACATATGCATGTCAGTTTTCGTCCGAAAACGAGGCAGGGTTGAAGGAACAAATGGTAGATTGTTTCGCAAGCATTGATTCATTTGGTAAAGTTTTCACTTATGGGGCCTGGTCTATGTAAGGCCGAGTTTTAAATAAACATAAACTTTATCTCATACCATTTTTCGTGAATATTTTAATTAAGATGGAAAACAAATTATGAAAGAAAAAGAAACTGCAGGACTCGAACCTTCCACGATTCTCGAGTACGTCTGCCAGCTAACCGACTGTACCATGTCACTAACCAAGCGTTGTCTGGTGTAATGTTCACTAAAAGGGTGAATCAGGGATGTGAGCAATCAACCGCTTAGCCTGTTCCAGGCTCTCGGATAGTGGGGACGAAGCGAAAAAGTGCATGAAGGTAGTCTGGGAGAGAGTTTGCTGCCTAAACTCTCTCCCAGGCTACCTTCGCGCGGCCGTTCGCTTTTTCTCTTCGTCCCCACTGATCCGAGAGGCTGGAACAGGCTATCACCGCTGGCCGTTCAGTTTTCTACAGAGTTGATTCGGCAGTTTGAGGAAATTATTCCGCTCTTCATCAGTTCATATCATAGATTTATAAAATAATTTGAAGGTGAAAACTTGCAATGTTCAATGCGTGACGAAATGTATCCGCCAGAAAAAAACGAAAGATGAAATATATTGTTTACTTTACAAAAGGAAAGTTCCTTTGATTTCCTTGAATTTGTCAAAGATATCGAACTGCCGGTTTGAAAACTTGACTGGCTGCTGGTCATTTTATAAATAGCCACACCGAACTGTGTTTTGTTTGACAAGCGGCTCGCTACCGCTTATCTGGTGGAAGCAAAATCGCGAAATGATTTTACCGTGGAAAATTCAAAATATTGGACAAAGCAAAAGAAAGCGAGTAAAAAAAACCCAGACAAAAACAAACATCAAATAAAAATCAAATGCACGGCACGAACCAACGACTCACAGTCACCTCTGATTCGATTACGGAACGCCCAGCACTACACACTGCGCCATGGAGTTCGACGTTAACTTAGATGCCAACTTTACGGATTAAATAACCTTTGTTATTCATGTCGCATTAGAGTATGTGCCGCTTCGTTGATTTCATTCTTTGTTTCACGAAACAAAGAACTTATCGGTTCTATTGTTTCTGTTTTGAACAAAGCAAAACAGAGGACGCCGACCTAGTTTTTTTTCTAGAAAACGAAGCAGAAATCAGCGAAAAAAATACAGGGCAATGTTTGCTACACAAAAACAAGTCCGTATGCGAAAAATTAGTTTGATTCTGCGAAGAAGAAAAAATCTGCAAAACAAATAATATATATTGCCCAGTTCCACCATATTCGTTGCAAGAACTGTGTGAGGTGAAGATGTCAATTGTCAGAATGTGAATGTGGAGCTTGCATCTCCGCCTCTCATAGTTCTTGCATTTTGATTGGCCATTGAAACAAAAGCCATCAAAAAGTTTTCCAAATGATGTCAGAAAGATGTCAAAAATTAATGAAAAACTCTGTCGAGTGGCAACGGTATGGCACTTTTCACTGTAAAGCACAAGTCAATTTTATTTCAGGTAAAAAGATTGATACTTGTCCTATGCTATGTCAAACTTAAACTCTGGGGACTGATTATTTTCCCATGTAACTGAAATCACGATTCTTTCTTTGGTATCAACCGGCAAAATCATAGAGTGGCTAAAAATGATTTTGAAAAAGATGCCGACCATATAATAGAGAAAGACAGGTTTTGGCACAGTTATAAATCGATTCACGGTAGTGTCGAAGATGACAGAGCTCTTTTTTTTAGTCTTCTTGGAAACACATTTTTGTTGGCTGGTTTTAGTGAAACGATTTCTCATGTAAAAGAAAGCGAAAATCATATGGGTACAAAGGGTTAGATTTTAAGCTAAAATCAACGCCAGCTCCATCAGCCCCTTCGCTTGATATCAACCATTTAAAGAAATGGATGTTGGATAACTACTTGGAAGGAGATGAACAAGATGTTGATCACCTAGTCGACCAAGAAGCTAGCAATAAAGGAACAATAGAATTAAGTGGTGAAGAATATAACTCAGACGATCACAGTGATTCACTGGAAGATGAAGAGATTGAATGTGAGACTGTCCGCAAAAGCAAAGAACCTTTATCTTCAACCATCGACGGATTAGAGAATGCTACCAAATGGTTTTATCTTAACCCTTTCACCACTACGCGCCGGTTTTCCGGCCGAGAAGAAAGAGTCTGTGACACCCTATAGACGCCAGTGAGATCACGCGTAAATCACACTCATCATCCCGGTCTGTATATGTTCCACTGACACGAGTCATTGCTGTCCATGGCAAAGAAGTGCATGTTAAAGGGGGAATTAAAAGTCTTGATCCACCTTGTTTAGAGGATGCCCTATCATTCGGAGATTACCCGTATACTTGCGCGAACTGTGCGAACCAACTGCGTCAACTGAAAGACATTCTTAGACATCGTTTAGTTGGAAGCTGGAACAGTCTTGCTAACCGAATTGGACATGTTGGCTTCAACAAGCGATATGCCCGGAAAGGAGAATTCTCTGAAGCCTTGAATAAAGAAGTGGACCGGCGAAAAGGGGCTGTAAAGCAAGTATCAGCGTTACTCCAGGTCAAACTCTCGCCACTGGAATGGGAAAATCAGCTACAAGAAAGTTGTAGATATGGAGATGACCAAAAGCTGATCATGGACAATGGTGTGCTCGCTAATGTAGTATCGCTTTTCAAAAACCTACCTGTGAATGAAGCGAGTGATGGTGCCAGATCATTGCGATATTTGCAGCCATTTATGACAACAGCTGGTGAAGTTGTTCTATTAGGACAATCGTGGAATCCAGATGTGAACAGATGGGCTGAAGACGTGCTACCAATTCCAAGAAGAAACACAGCTCATGGTGATGTAGACGATTTTGGGGCTCTTAAAAGGACCATCGATGATATAATAGAAAGGAATGAGCAGACGATCTTGTTTTGAATTGACTGAAACATTACCGGATGAACAAGATTAACAGACCGAGTGTTTTTTACATGTAAATCGTAGTTACAGTTTTTACAGTTTGGCGGTAAGCGTGAACACAAAGCGGCTATATTCTCTGTAATTTTAGATGTCCTAATTTGCCAAGCTGTCAAAATTATGATGAAAGCAAGAAAAAACTGTTGTGTTCAGCGAGATCAGTCGCCAAATAACATTTTTCCCACTTTGCGTACGCAATTTATTCATTGATATAAAGACATTTTGTAGCCTTCTAGTTTGTAATCGACCTTTAACTTCCTAAATTTTGTGATAAACTATTTGAATTTCGCGCTAAATAGCGATTTATCCAATAAAGTAGCTCAGATTTTATTATATTAACACGTTTATGCACGCCGGCTACAACGGTTTCTGTTGCCGCGGCCCTGTTGTTTTCGCTATCGCTGTTACCCGAAGCATTACTTAATAATCCTTTCGTTGTTGATTTACGAGTGATAAGAATAGTTTTATTATTCCCGGCGTTTTTGTTTATTTACATTTGACATAATACAAGTATGTGATATGGCAAAGACGTTCTGTTACGTTCAGGTATTTCACCAGATTTTATAGACATTTTATTGTATTTACTCTTTTTGGAAATGAAATAAATTGATGTTTGAGGTTATATATTGATATCTTATTGTAAATGATCACAATTTTTCATCCTGGGTAGATTTCTTGTTCCAACACTCTGGCCGAGAAATACAATGCAACCCCACCCTTTGCAACGATTTTTAGTGTAGGTCCTATATTTATCGATCAAGTTGCTTGGAAAGCAACAATGTCTATGTGTATCTTAAATGCACCGTCTGTATTAAATTGCTTGCATCTCTAAGCATTCTCAAGTGCGACTGGCGATTACCCCGGTAATAAAATTTTTCCACGGCGGCGGTGACTCATTCAATTATTTTAAACTGTAGGACAGATTGAAGCGCTTTTGTAGTTGACGCGTTTTTAAAGTTCCTCCCGATATTCGAACTTAAATTTCTCATCTCATGCACTTGAAAACAGGATTCTTTTTGTATTTTGAAGAAGCCGATGATACAGCGCAGCACGAGATGTTTACTTTGTATTAATTTTACCTTTTATTTTCACAGCCGAGTGTTTCATCAAGATTTTAAGGAGAGCAAAGCTTTATAATTTGGACTGCAGAAAACTGTCATTCAATATTTTCAACGTCGTACTCACTCTTTTCCTTTCCACGGTTTCGTGCATGACAGAAAGAATATTTACATTGTAATTACCAACTCTTCCACTGTTAGCTCATTTCACCATGTGACCCTTCACGAGAAAACAGGTAAAAAGGTGATGACACGGGCACGCTAATTTAACACGCTAAACAAAAGAAAAATATGTTAACACGCTAGAGCCGTGTCACGTTGCACAGCTCATTAGAATTTTCTTTTGTTTCAAATCGCACGGTAAAAGCAAAGGAGCGTGTTCAGTCTAACAAAGAAGTGTGTCAAGATTGGAAAACAAAAGCACCGAGCAAAATGACACGCTAACGAGCAAAATGGCACGTTAGCCGTGTCGAAATGCGGCTACAGTATTAGTTATATTTTAGCTGTGAAACTGAGTGTTTCGCCTGCTTTTACGTAAATAACATTTCGTCGTCGGCAGTGGTGCTGAACAAACTGAATGCGCAAGTAAATATTTACACATCATGGGATTCTGAAATAAACTTGTTGTTAAAGTAGAATTATTTCCAATGGCAAAAATAATCGTTGCGTATCAAGTAGTATTACCCATCGAACAGGCTTGAAAATCAAAATGATCAAATTTACGCGGTCATCGGTGGACTGAAATTCAATACGCGTAAACTATGCAAATTTGTCATGTTGACACACGGCCGAGACATTCTGGCTAGTGTAACGCAACAACGAAAATGTTCTTTTACTTCTTTATAAGTGTTGAAATAATTATAAGTTTTATCCACAAAAAAAATTACTTGTATACGACATAAAAGCAAAGTGTGTTACGACTTGAAGTCCCGCCGTGAAAAGACGTGTGACTCCACATTTCTATGTATATTTACATCGTTGCGGAGTTGCAATCCGATGGACAAGCTTAGAGCGTAGTTATAAAATTAAACTGGCGAGGAGATGATCGATGCTTATAATATTCAAGCCCGAAGCGTACATTCTCGTATGTGGGGCAGCAAATGTTATTTTAATTTCAAAACTATACTGGTAAAGAGAAAATGTACCCATTCAAACTGTACCCATTCGAAATGTACCACATTCGAACTGACGAAGGTCACTGAAGTAATAATAATAATAATAATAACATTTATATTGCGTAAATTCCATAAAAATGTTCAAATGCACATAACAAAGCCATTAAAATTACAATTAAAATTGTGACCAAAACGTTTTCTTAAATCTTTTTAATCAGTGTCAACTCCAATTTTTATATTTATCATGCCTGATTACGAACACAGTATTTTTAGAAAATGTACCCGTTAAAGTTTTTTTTTCTGGAACAAGATTCCCTGCCAAAACAAAATTGTTTCACACGTGGATAAAACAATGAAGCTGTTCTGATCGCTACCGTGTCTTTGGGGTACTCCCCAAAAAATTAGGTGGGGTTTGCCGCTGGGCTATAAAAACCCCTACCCCGAACAAGACCACAAAATGCTAATTTTACGACCCAGAATATCAGGTGAGAAGAATGCACTGAACTGTTTTAACATTTAATTAAGAAGATACACTCAAATTTTGACAAAGGTTAAATCAAATCTTTATGGCCTCTAGCAATGCCTGATGTGCATTTGTTTTGGCTATTTTCAACAGAAAGGCCTCACAACTCCAGCACATTTGTGGATTACGACCGACTCAAGGATCCATAGCCCAGATATTTTGAGGAGATCCTAAGAAACAGCCTAATGGAAGATGAAATTCAGCAGTTCTGTGCCGATTTACTGGAATTATTCTGTCCCAAAGAAAACAAACAGCCTGTACAGTGTGCTATTGGCTCAGCTGACAGTGGAAAGACCAGTCTTTTTGCACCTATTTTCCAGATTGTTCCTCTAAGCCAAATAGACAATATTCGTATTCTCACGGTTGGACTGGAACTAGCTGGCAATCGAGGCTAATGCGGGTAAATCTTTTCAAATGCAAATATTTTTCACGTCGCTTTCGGAGGGCTCTCAGAGGAAATTAGCTTGGTAACCGCGCAATATTAACTTCACGTTAGTCAGTCATTAGAAGCGCTGTTAATACGTAACCAGAGAAGTTGATCGACCTGCATCGACCATGTTACCGGATGAAAACGTGATGCGTAGTACTAGGTGTTGAAAGATATTTATGCGCAGAAGGCATTTTTAAGATGCTTTGTAACGAAATCATCATTTTAAGAACAATGGGGTGCTTATATTGAAAATTGAGTCAGGACATATAATTACATTTTGCTTCATGGCAGAAATGTGACGAACGTGCGATTGAGAAATAAAGGAAGTTTGAAATGACATTGTCGTCTCCCGAGTTTTTCAGTGTCAATGATTCTCGTAAATAAGTAGCATTGCATGTAGTTAACATCACTGCCTGCCTCACTTTTTTGTTAGAAATTTGGTTACGCGACTAGAAGATAATGTTAATATCGCTTGGTCCCTGCCGCCATTCACCTCAACATGGCAACGGCTAACCCAAGTCAAGAAGAACACAACGAAATGTTGAGGAAGCTTTGTCGTATCTGCGCCGGATTTCTGAAAAAATTTAACGATGTTTATGATAGAAAAAAACGAAAAAAGAGAATTTTTAAGACATAACTTTCAACTTAATGTTTCAAATGATGATCCTGAAATTCACCCCACTCGATTCTGCAACCTATGTTATTTATCCCCGACTCGCGTGGAGGGGCCAGTATTTTGGCACATTCACACTGATGTGGACTATGTCACATGCAGTTTTGTGGAGAAGAAACAGAAAGGTGGCAGGCCCAAAAACTGAAACGGGGTAAGAAGGCCGGGGGTTCCAAAACCACAGAAGGAACAACTGGAGCAAAAGAACTACCACGGGAGACGGTGGTAAATATCACAAGGAAAATTGAAGAAATTGGAGGTGCTTCCACAATATCTCATCGGCTACAGAACCCCAAATATAAATTTTATGAGGAAGTCAAAGACGACTTTTATTGTCCGATATGTAAGGATGTCTTGTTCCAGCCAGTTGAAACATTCTGTGAACACTATTTCTGTGGAGGGTGTTTTAAACAGGCTATGCTAAGTTCTGGTATCCCTCTTGGTTGCCCTGTATGCAAGACTGAGCTGAATGCAGCAGATCACATAACAAGGCCATCACGAATGGTATTGAGGCTCATAGCAGAACTCAAAGTCAAATGTAACAATTGTGGCTGTGAGTTCTCCTATGAAGACCAAAGTAACCATTTGTGTGAGATCAGAGATGCCCAGCCATTGCGGCACACCCCATTCCTGTACCTGATCCCCCTGCACAAAACCCTATCACTTTGGAGGAAGCTATGGAGGAGCTTCGCCAGGGAAATATAACGCCTGAAATGGAAAAGATGGGGACTTTGTTTGTGAAGTCCAAAATCAAGTCCTCAGCAGATGGCAAAACAGCCTTGCTTAAAACACATGGAAAGGTAATTTGAATAATTCTGATAATACATTGTAACAATTTTGTAAATTAGAAACTTAGATTCCAATTTGCACCCATACTTTTTTAAGCCTCTTAGACTAGTTGCATTACCACAACCCCAAAAGCCTAGTGATGAGGTGGGCCCACGGCAGGTACGCAACAGAACAAAGGCCTTGCAGACACTGGGTACAGCTGTAAGTGGAGGCCAGTCCACCATCCACCTCATTCAGCAGGTTAGGGCCCAAAAGCAGGAGTGCCGCCAACTTCTCAATGAGGCACTTGATAAAGACTTGGTGCTGCAGGTTCCTGAAGGTGAGGCTCTTACAATGAAGGCGGATATTGGATTGCCATGGTTTAGATTAAACAAACTTAGAAGGTAATTATTTATAAAACATTAAATGATGCAAATAAATCCCTGCAGTTGTTCATCTTTTATTGCAGATTTGTTATAATATTATTAATAAATGTAAACATTTGATGTTTTCTGTTTAGGACACCAAGGATACTAGAAACAACATGTTGACAGTACCTTGCCCTACAAACAGCAGCTTGATGATCTGGTGTTAAACAAGTGGCAGTAAGAACGTAACTATTTTTTATCATTTACATGTAATGATACCAGTTTTGCATTTTTAAAACTGCTAATTTGACATAAAAATATTTTCTTTCCTTGTGCAACAGAAACAAAATTATCCGTCTATTTATGTTTGGGGACTATGAGTTTCTATGCAAAGTTGTTGGAATATCAGGAGCAAGTGGTGAGCTTTCCAAATCATCAACACAGTGAGCTCCCAAGAATTATCATAAAATTATAGAACTTTTCATTTCAGTAATCATCATTATAATGACTTTTAGGTCGACATCCGTGTCTTTGGTGTACTGTACTAGCTATCAAAATGCACCTGCCAAAGGAGCAGAGAGGATCAACATCCATTCGGACAATACAACACCTGACTGAAATGCTGGAGAAGTTTAAGGCAGCCGGAGGAGATTTAAAGAAGGCCAAAGAGTTCAACAATGTGATCCATGCTCCCTTCTTCAACATCCCCATTGATCAAGTAAAAATACATGTATATCTCTTAAACTAAATGCTCACCAGTTCCTTATCAACATCAATATACATGTACATGTAGATCACTTGCTTAGCTTATTATGCTTATACTTTACAGATTTGCATACCTGGACTCCACATAAGTCTTGGCTTGTTTCTCAAGTTTTATGTGCTGTATGACAATGAGTGCAGTGAAATGGATAAAAGGATCATTGCTAAGCTTGCTGAAAGTGAAGCAGATCCTGATGATTTAAACATTGACACTCATTTGCAAGCCTTAAGGGAAGCACATAAACATGAGATGCAAGCCAAGGAATACTTGGAGCAAGCAACTACAACTCAAGAGTATGTCACATACTTGGTTACAACATCACAGATGAACATCATTGAAGTCCAATCACATCCAGTCATTTTACAACTCCTGGAGACTGTTAAACTGTTGCAGCAACAAGCCCAACAAGAGGTAAACTGAAAAATCTCTCACCCATCCCACTATTAAATCTACACTGACACATCCAGTATCTGATAAATGTGATCTCTTTGGCTTACCAGGAAACAGCGGCTAAAGAGATCAGAACTTCAACTAAGTTTGTGCGAGAGAATGGAAAAATATTGGTAGAGCTTGAAAAAGTTCTCCAATCAATTAATGTGAAATGCCAGGCCTACCGCAGCCACAGAATTGGTCCTGCAGCAAGAATGTCTCCACCCTCTGCTTTGTCATAAATCATGCTGTTGCTGAGAGCATCATGCTACAAAGTAAGATTGAAATGGTTTCACAACACCAGGGGGGGCTAGCAGCGAGGCCTGGGACCTAGTATATATGATTGCACATTTAAGAAATTTGGCCGAGCAAGACTAAGTACTGGTTTGTTTAAAATAAACATGGCCGATGATGGCGGACATGACGTGCGTTTGTGTTCGTTCAGAAATATTTTGGCGATTCCACGTTCAAACATCTATGGGAACGATTCGGTCGCTGTTTAACTGAACTTTGGTCATTGTGGGACACCATGGATGAAAATTCCACAGCAAACTCCTGTAGAGGTACGTTTCTCGAATGATTGACAGATTTCTTTACTTGTGCGATCATGTATAGCGGAAAAGCGGCAAGATCAAAGGGCGCTGCCTGCCCCCCCTGCACAACACACTTGAAGAATTGAAGTGCTCCTTGGACTTCACAAGCTGTTCAAAATAAAACAATTCCCTGCAACTCACTTTTATTGGAGCAATGATCCTCTCATTGGAGTCCCAGCTCTCCAAAGAGTCATGTCACGAAATTACTTCGACAAGTGATCGCAATATTTGCATCTAAATAACAATGCAAATCGAGTCATCAAGTCCCCCGTGAAGATCCTGACCACAACAAGTTTTTTAAAGTACAACCAGTTCTCAATTGCGTTGTTCGATGTTGTCAAACAGAACTGAGACCTGAAAAAAGCTTACCTGTTGATGAAGCTATGGTAGAGTTCAAGGCACGGCTTGGAATGAAGCAATACATGCCGATAAAGCCAGTTAAGTGAGGAATCACAACCGTGGATGTGTGCTAAAGCGTCAAGTAGCTTTGTTTGTGATTTTCAAGTGTACACAGGAAAGAGACGATGACACAGCGCAGCGAAACTTGGGTTATTATTTTGTTAACTTGGAACTTTACAGGCAAAAATCACCTATTTTGACGGAAAAACAATCTTGTTGCAACTGCTTGGAAGGAAGAAAGAGTTGTCCACTGTCATAGTATGCAAAGTAATCCAGTTGGAGATAAAACAGTGAACTGTTAACAACGCTACAGAACTGTTATTGAAGTCCCAAAGTGTTCCAGTGGTGAAGAGCTACAACAAAAGCATGGGAGGTGTCGATCTATATGATCAGATGCATGGTTACCATGTAAGGGAACCAAGTCTTGAAAATGCAAGTATGCAAGTATAAGTTCTGTTGATGTGGGTTTGCTTTGTTGAGAAAGCAAGAGGAAAAATTTCAACTCAACGCCTGTATTTGTACAATGCCAACAAATTAAAAGAAAGAATTGACGATTACAGACAATACAGAGGCGACGGAAATTTCACCACTGTGTACACAAATAAATTACTTGCCGATAACAGGAGTTACTGTCATGCAGACTGGTATTCACAAGCATTAGGAAAAGTTGATCGTCAGGATTGCTGAAGATAAAGAAGCATTGCGTTACAAGCTGGATATCGCACAGGCCAAACTGGTTAGCTTGAAAGAAGAGATATCGGAGAAAGCCCCAAACGGAAGCATTCGTTCAGTAGTGTGTTCATGATGTCATATCAGGAGGCACAGAGTAAACAAGCCTTGCACCTTACCACCGTGTGGATCATATTTTGATTGTGGCATACTAAATTTGCATAGAGAGCACAAAGCCAATATCCAAGAGGTACGACATTAATCCACCTTAAGTATTTGCCCCATAAAAATCATTATTTATAATCATTATTTGTCAAATTAAGATGCATTCTTAATACGATTTTAGTTTTTACAGAGTACTTTTCTACAATATGTTGTTGTGATATTTCTTCTTTTCAAAAGGAGATAGCTATATGGTATGTCTCTCATTAATGCACCTATGAATCCAGAGGGGAGAGTGCTGGCCAGATGTGGGGCTGACTTGTGAATACAGTTGAACCTCATTATTTCAAACTCTCATGGGAAACGAAAAATAGCTCGAAATAGCGGGGGTTCAAAATAATGAGGTCAGCGTTAAATATCAAAATAATCATTAATAATTAACATGATGGAATGGCTTGTACCTTGTACAATTTTTATTTCAAGAAATTGGCAATACATCGTACTTTCTTTATGGAATAGCAAATTTCTATACTGTTTTTGACAACCGGAAACTGTGTGCAATGGAACAAGACAGATTCATTACAAAATATAAAGTGCAATAAAAAGGTTATAAATAAGTTCAGTCCGCTTCCAGCTGTGTTCTGATGCTGTCTGATGCTTGTCCATCGACTTTGTAATTAGAGTTCGAAAAAAGTCCAAGTGTTGATTTTAGGCCAAGGGAAACAAAAATTAGTTTGAAATAAATGTAGTAAATTTGGGTGCAAACAAGGGAAATGGGTATTAGTCCGAAATAGCAGGGAGTTCAAAATAACCAAGTTCGAAATAATGAGGTTCCACTGCAATTTGTTTCAAAAATCACCACCCTGGGGCCCAAAATATGGGGTTTACCTTGTATATCCACAGAAAAAGTGAAATCCTGATTTCTCTAACCCTCTATTTGTTTCACTGTAATTTTACCCCCAATATTTCAAACTCCCAATTTCTCAAACCAATTTCCGTTTCCCTTGGAGGTTTGGGATTCCACTGTACTTTGACAATGCTATGACAGAATTTATCATCAATAAGAGGGCAGACACATAAAAAGCTGGCATCAATATGTTCATCTAACATCTCCCCAGCCCCAGCCCCACACCAGCTGCTCTACCACTGAGCTACAGGAGACTCATGGGAGCTCAGGCCATATAACTACAATTGTCGTTTGAAGTCCATGGGGCACTTAACAAAATACCACCCAGTGACAATGTTGTTTGAAGTAAGAAGTCAGAATTCAATTTTTAGATCCCCCTGCCCCCCACAACAATGTTGAAATATGGTCGCAAGATTGTATGGATGAAAGTTAACGTTGCATTAGGGGTGGGGAGGGTATATGAAGACAAAGACCATTTGTCCACAAAAAGATGAAGTGTCCCAAGACTTTTGTAGGTTCAAATGTGACAAACTTCCAACATACTGCTAGGATTAGTTTTGTAGATATGTGAAATATGTGTAGAAATATATGATGGTCAATTTTAAGCTTGGTAGAAATATGAGAAAGACATTTATCTGTCAGTGACACAAGCTACCATAAACACCGGTGTATAAGCCGCACTCACAGATAAGCCACACCCCGAGTTTAGAAGCTCAAATTTTGGGGAAAAAATAAAACTAAAAAAGTTCACAGTCGAGTCTTAAGAAAAAACTTTGCTTCAATAAACATAAGTTAATAAAGATGAAAATGCTATCAATCGTATCGAGTGTTCAAAGTTTGTATCAATCGTTCGTGTCGATCACGTTTTAAAGGACCCTAGTCATCCATAATGCACTGCAAGCAGACGGCGAAATTCGCCATTTTCGATGCCTCCAGAATGATAGCGAATCGAGATCTTTCACCATCGTGACGAGTCAAGTAATTGGAAGTCTGTTACTGTTATCATAGCTTTTTGTAATTATTCGTGTATCAATTTGAACAATTTTTTCTAAGTTTTGTCTTATCGTTCGCTAAAGTTTTGTAATCAAAAGTCATGATTTCATGGCCTCACGAATTTCCAAAGCGTGGACTGCCGAAGGCTCCAGTAAAAAATAAGAAAATTATTCTTTGCGAGTCGATATTCGACCTTTGGAATGCGAGGAAAAGTATAGCATTGGTATTGCAGGGTTAACTCATAGCCAGTTTGCCAAGTTGTTGTTGCGCCAAGAAAGCAGATGTTGTCCGAGATGCTCAAATCGAGACACAAATACACAGGACGGCCTTCCGTCTTGGCTGTCTTCTTCCGACTGCACATATTATTGCAAGAACAAATTTGTGATAAATTAAACACATTCAGAGACCAAAATACAAAAGAAAGATTTATTCTTCCGATACACAAATATGAAGTAAAAATTTAGATGAAGAGAAACTCGCCACTCAGTCCGCGGAAGGAACAGCAACATTTGTTCCGGTTGATTCCTCGCTCGCGCGGATTTCATTCCGTCTGGTGTGAACATTTTCCACTGGCGAGCCATAAAATTAATGTTCACGGTTCCCTGAAGAGGATCAATTTCAGTTTCTACATCTATTTCGACGTCCGCATCTGTAACGTTTTCTCCTGTACTCATCATGCAGTCATGCACGTAATCTCGCATCTGACCTTTCACGGCTATTTCTTACATGAGGTCACCCGCCAACGTGTAATGTAATACCGGAATTCCAGTATGTCAACAAAAACAAAGGAGTGGCTGACTACGGTCCTTTAATAGTTTCTTTTACACGTAATTTCAACTCTGTTATTATGTAAAGGGCATGAATACCTACCTACTGGCTGGCACATGATTGTTCTCTCCATGGAGGTTTCTCCATTCAAGTTAGTTTTTTGAGGGAAGTTTCCGTGTCAACAAAAAAGCATGCTTCATTGCGTCAAGAGCTTGGTAACCAGGCATTTCATTGGCACCTTGCCGTGTCAGGCCTGGGGTGAGGAAAATAAATATTATGGTTTACAGTGCCTTGTTTGTGTTCATTCACTTGTCAAATGGAGAAGTTTGAGTTCTCTTTGGCTGTTCGTGGTTATCACCCATTCACGTCTACAAAGATGTCTGGAAGCCATCCATAGGAGAATTTATTACTCATTGCTCAAAGGGAGTTTGAGAACAAGTTTGACAAATTTGCCATTATACATCCTCGGCAACACTGCAAACAACCAGTCTCACTCTCTTATAATTATTGTTTTGTGTTGTAAGCTTATTGTTTTGGTGTAAAAAGTGTTGATTGGGAAAATTTACAGAACCTTTTATAGATGTTCTCGCAGATAAGCCACACCCTCGATTTGGAATGAAATTTCTGGGGGAAAAGGTGCGGCTTATATGCCGGTGCTTACGGTACTCAGAAAATTATTTCAGAGTTCACCCAACAGGAGTCAAACCACCACATTGTAATATAAGTTGGTAATGTATTGTACTAAGTATTGTATGTAAAGTGTTGTAAAGGAGCAAATAAACTAAAATAAAAAATAAAAAAACAGGACTCTTCTGCACACCGGTGGGACACTACCACTGAGCTACATGATACTCGTGGGAGCTTAGGCCATATAAAGTTTTTTTCGCACCAACAAGCTTGTAATAAGACAATAAACAACATCAAAAATGTAAAAAAACATGTACAAAGAGGAATATGACAAATTTGATAATTTGCTAAGAAAGATAATTTGCATAAACCAAAATGGTGGCTTTTTGTGTTTTATACAAATATATGCTGCTACTTCAACACAATACAGAAAGATATCTGGGGCAGGATTCACGAAATCCTACCCAAGATATATCGAAGTTAGTAGAATTTACTAAGGTGAATATAAGGAATCCGACTAGCTGATCGGTCAAAAAAATTTGGCATCTGACGCTATATTCACCATGCTTGGCAGTGAATAAGGAATTCAAGGCGTGGCTGCTAAGCTAAGCCACATTTCTTGTGCTGGCAAGTAAAGATGGCTACTCGTTTTTGAACAAAATTTTTGTTTATTCTAACGACATCACTTCATGTTCGGGATAGTAAAAGCACTGGGAATTTAGGTAAATGACTACCAAGATGTTTGGACGGAACACCTTTTCAAGAAATGATTTTAACGCATTTAAAGGTTTTTGTGTGGCCAACCACGGCGGCTGTTTGTGTCAGATGGAGGGACAGGAATTTGCTTCTCTTCTGACCTAAATTAAACTGCTTATTTCAGGAAGATAACTACAGCTGCTCATGAAATCACCAACAATTAAACAAAGGTACCTGATGAATTACTTTTTAGTAGTGTTCTTTTGTGTATTTTACTGCTTAATTTGATATGTAAACGATGTAACAACAACAACTTTATTCAATTTTATATATATAATTTACAAGAGTGCTTGCTCCTGCTACTAGTTACAAAACTAATCGAGGTGGGAGCAAGAGTTAAATAAAAACAAGGTTAATACAATTTTATACACAATTTAAATACAACAGGAAAAGAAAAAGAAGATGGAATATATATGCAGATTTAGCCATGGGAGAAATAGACCACAAAGCTAAATTCTGCGGTCCCATTAAGCCCTCACAATGGTGGCGATATCGTGACGATATTTTTTATCTCTGGCAGCAAGGTCTTCCCGCATTGAACTCATTTACGGACTATATTAATTCTCTATACCCTACAATCAAATTTGAACTAGTGTATTCTGAAAGTACCCTTAATGTTTTGGATGTAACTCTCCTTTTAATTGATGGCTTCATTCAAACAGATGTTTATTCAAAACCTATGGATAGCCACTTGTACCTTCCACCCTCTAGTGCCCACCCCAAGCATGTTTTTAAGGCTATCCGCTTTGGGGTTGCCTCTAGACTACGTAGAAATTGTTCCACCGATAATTTTCTCTAGAGAGTGGAAGAATACAAGGGCTATTTGACTTCTCAAGGCTATCCATTAAACTCTGTTAATCAACAATTTTCTAAGGCTGTTAAAATCCCTCGTAGCAATTTACTCACACCCAAAGTTAGGAACTCTAAGAAAATATTTCCATTAGTAGTTACTTATAACCCCAATCTTCCTCTTGTTAACTCTATAATTAAGAAACATTGTCATATTTTGGATTCTTCGCCACAACTTAAGGAACTTTTTTCACCTAATTCTATTATTCCATCATATCGCAGACCAAAGAATCTCAAAGAGATCTTGGCGCCTTCAAAGTGCAAAACTGACTCGCCGCAGATAGACAATGAACCTGCACCAGGCTGTTTTAAATGCGATAAAAATAGGTGCGATCTATGCAAGAATTTCCTTGTTAGTTCCAAAACTTTTTCTAGCTTTCAAACGGGTAAATCTTATGTGATCAGGCAAAGACTGACTTGCTGCTCCACAAACGTTATTTATTTAGCTAATTGTAATAAATGTAGGCTCCAATATATTGGGTCTACCACCACAGAATTCAAAGTCAGATTTCAAAACCATAAGTCTTCCATGCGGACCAACAAAAAAACATGCGAGGTGGCTACACACTTCAACAAAACACCACACGTTTTAGAAGACTTCAGTTTTCAATGTATCGACCAATAATTATTACGTAATACCACAGTTGATGATATTGACAGATTGCTCATCACAAAAGAAGCGTATTGGAGCGCGCAATTATTTTCCATTTTCCCTCATGGGCTCAACAGGAGACAAGAATTCCACTCGAAGAAATGCATTCATTACCAAAATTAATTTTTTCTTTTTTCTCTCACCAAGTTGCAAGTTTCTTATTATGACAGTTTTAAAAACTATTTTTATCTTTTAGAATTTCAATACTTTTTATACTATTTTAGTACTTGTAGTTTTTGTTTTGCTGTTTACTCGTTTTGTATTTATTTATATTTAAAGACACTAATTCAAGCGTTCAAAGGCCCTTTCTCAGGAATTTGTTATTTCTGCTGGCGTTACATATATTCAAGGGCTTCGGTGCGGAATTTATTATGATTTGTTCAATTGTTTAAGGACCGCATGTGGGGAATTTGTTATGTATGCAGATTCGCCGCGGATATTCATGGACTTGTGATAGCCAAGGGATTTTGTTACGCTTGATTACGTGATATTTGTAATTCGTTAGTACCTTTTGCTTCTGTATTGTTTATTTCTAGTCCGATTATGTAATTGCCTTTAATTTTGTATTATTGTTCTAATTTTTTCTTTTCAATTTGTTTTCTAATCTTTTGCCATGTTTTTGTTTATTGTTCGTCATGTAATATATATTTATTATATATAAGGGTCAATATTCTGTTATTACTCTGTACAACTGATGAAGGTCAAACGACCGAAACGTTTTAGTAAAGTTTATTAATTTTTTACATATGAAAGGTTGTCCGTCTTTGGTTTTATCTTCGAACTGGACTATATAAAAATATAATATATATAAATAATAATAAATGAATGCACACACACGTGTGTTGTTTTTCATGTTTTAGCTCGTAATATATAATTATTAAGCGGCCCATGCGCAGCGGCCGCTTCAAGAAATGCACTTTTTTTTTCGTGTTGCTAGCCTTAGTCCTCTTCACGGTTGACATGATCTTATCGCATCTCGGTCTGAAATTAGCCAGTAGAGAATTTCTCTTCCACATTCTTTCTGTAGGGTCGTGTAAGTGCGTAGATGTATTTAGTTTATTACAGTAATCGCATTGGAAAAAGCAAAGACAAATGTCCCATAGCAGTGAACAGTGGTGTTGTTGCAAAATGTGCTAAATTTGGCGGTGTGACCTTTGCGTGTGAGGGGTTTCCCCGTTACATTGTAAACGTAGCCAGGAGACATGCAAATAAATAGCCACAAGAGAATTTCTGTTCTGTTTAATACATGCACCTCAACCAGTAAACGAACGATAAAACCCGGTCCCAAAAACATAACAGTTTTTCTTAACACAATTCCACAGCATATATGTCATTCACAATTTATTTTCACGTTGAGCGAAAACATATCTTTGCCCACGTCGAATATGATGCAATCTACATTAGCTAAAATTAACCACAAGAGAATTTCTCCGGCTTCCGGAGCATGATGCAATATATTACATCAGGCAGTCACGTTTTTCGTGACGCAGGTTCGTGTGTTGACTCTTAGGATTTGGAGGGTGCACCTCAGAGTCCAGTGACCGCGGATAGTTTTCATGTCGTGTAAGAGCTCTTTTCATGTAAAGAAACAAGCGAAATATTTAATTAGACAAGGGAAAATAACCTCAACTACTCGAGAAGAGCCACTACAGAGCAGGAAATGGAGGGGTCCGTGTCACGAAGTAACGAAACTTAATTTTATATTTCTTATATTTATATTTCTCGTCACGCATGTTCGTATGCTGACTCTCGCTCATTTTAGGGGTGCACCTCAGAGTACAGTGACCGAGGGGGAGTCGGGGGAGGAGAGATCGATTGTTGTTTCCCCCATTATTAAGGTAATCGGCCGCTTGTAAACTACTTTAGGAGTTCTTGTTGATTATGATGCAATTGACATTAGCTAAAGTTTTCTACACAGTAAACTTGACCTAAGCTCAAACTTACGCTAGCCAAAATATTGCATCACCCAGTCACGTTTTTCGTCACGCTGGTTCAAAGTTGACTCTTAGATTTGGCGGGGGAACCTCAGAGTAAACTGACCGAGGGGGTGGAGGGGTGCATTGTTCTTTCTCCCCTCAAGGTGAAATTGGCCCAGGGGGGTTCTCCCAAAAAATTTGGGTGGGGGTGTGCCGCTGGGCTATAACAACCCTAATTTTGCGAACCTGTTCCAGACTAAGGGCCTGTTTACATGGAGGGAGGGTGACCCGGGTTCCTGGTTCACCCTCCCTCCATGTAAACAGGCCCTAAATGTTGAAAAAAGATACCCTATTCCGGACGATTCTTAACGATTTTCTTTCTAACCCAAAAGGCTAAACTACTAAGCAGCACTGCGAGTTGTAGTTGTAAAGCTTTTTTAACACTCCTACGCGTTTCTTTTCGTCTGACTACTTCATCTACCCTATGCCAGAGTATCAATTACCGATCTTCATGCCAACTCCTGGGAAACTGATACCCTGATACCCAAAAATGCCTTTTGGTATACCCTGTTCCAGACCAAAATGCTCAAAAACCATACCCTGTCCAGCTGCACGTTCCTATATAGCGAAAATAAGGGAGTGCCCCCCCCGGGAAATCGGCCGCTTGTAATCCCTTCAGGGGTTCTTGTTTTTAGTATAATTTTCAGAGGTGAATATGAGCATATTCACCGCGCTAGGCGGTGAATATGGGATTTCAAGGCGTGGCTGCTAAGCTAAGCCACATTTCTTGTACCGGCAAGTAAAGATGGCGACTCGTTTTTGAATGAAATTTTCATTTATTCTTAAGACATTTTCAACTGAGAAATGATTTTAACGCATTTAAAACTCGTAAACTTGTAAAGGTTTTTGTGTGGCCAACCAAGGCGACCGTGTTTGTGTCGGATGGAGTGACAGAAATTTGCTTCTCTTCAGACCTAAGCTACTTATTTCAGAACGATAACTACAGCTGCTCATGAAATCAGCAACGATCAAACAAAGGTATACTAGTTTTCTCCTAAGATATATCTTAAGAGGCAGTTATGGCCTAAGATGCTTTTGTGAATCCAGCTCCTGGCATCTAACCATAAATATCGGGAACCGTTATCAACAATTTCTCTTCAATTTGGAACTCCTGTGCATATGTCATTATTTGCAGAGCCTAATAATAAGAACTCTACCAGTCTCCTGGTGTGTTGTCCTCCAACAGGCTAACAAACTTTTAATTACGAATTGAACAGTTCACAGATCTTCGTCATCCACATTATCCCCTGAGTGATTAGAGTTATCGTAATTGTACGGTGCCCATTAAGGGCCGTGGTATATGCTATTTTATTTTTTAACAGGTTGCCACTTTAAGTTTCCACTTTGAACTGGCGATCGCCACTTTGAACTGGCGATCGCCACTTTGAACTGGCGATCGACACTTTGAACTGGCAATCGCCACTTTGAACTGGCGATCGACACTTTGAACTGGCGATTTCCACTTTGAACAGGCGATCGACACTTTGAACAGGCGATCAACACTTTGAACTGGCATCGCCATTTTGAAGAGGCGACCATCACTTTGAACAGGCGATCTCCACTTTGACCAGGCAATCGCCACTTTGCACTGGTGATCGCTATTTTGAACAGGCGACCACCACTTTGAACAGGCGATCTACACTTTTAACTGGCGATCGCAACTTTGAATAGAACAAAGTGTTGATAGGCGATCGACACTTTGAACTAGCGATCAACACTGAACAGGCAATCAACACTTTCAACAGGCGATCTACACTTTCAACAGGCGATCTACACTTTCAACAGGCGATCTACACTTTCAACAGGCGACCACCACTTTGAACAGGCGATTGCAACTTTGAACAGGCGATCACCACTTTAAACAGGGGATCGACACTTTGAACAGGTGATCGCCGCTTTGAACAGGCGATCACCACTTTGAACAGGCGATCGCCACTTTGAATAGGCGATGCCATTTTGAACAGTTCTTAGTCACTGTCCAAAAAGACTGCCGGCTCATTTTGCTCAATATGGCTTCCATCGTTAACATGTTGGTTTCTCTCAGTTTGAGTTATGTTGCTGTTTATCTTCGTGTATATACAGCAGTTTTGCTCTCTTATAAACCAGTGGTTCAGCAAAACGTTTG
Source organism: Desmophyllum pertusum (assembly GCA_029204205.1). Classification (NCBI taxonomy): domain Eukaryota; kingdom Metazoa; phylum Cnidaria; class Anthozoa; order Scleractinia; family Caryophylliidae; genus Desmophyllum; species Desmophyllum pertusum. The sequence continues at coordinate 194,907 of MU826831.1, read as the reverse complement.
TCAGAGAGATGTACTAATAAACTACTTTCACCTTGGATTGAACTATATGTTGAGATTTTGTCATTAGTGTACAAGCCGACGCGAAGACACGCTATGGGTGTGGCCTCCCAAGAGACTGTTGAACTTTAATTAATATGCTAGTCGATTCAAGATTTTCTTTGTATATATGTTTTTTTATCAGAATGTAAAATAGGTGCTCGAAGCCAGAACAAAAAATTAAACTTGTGTGTTAAAATGAACTTCTGCATGTACATGGAACCATTGGGCCCATACATGTGGTAGTTCATTTTCACACACAAGTGTGTGTTAAAATGAACCTCCGCTACCAAATGTACGGGCCCAATGGTTCCATGTACACGCAAAAGTTCAAGTTCAGTGTAGCGAAGACGATCGATGTGTGCCGCATGACAAAATACTCCACGATTCATGGAGTATTTCGCCAGCGTAACACAGGATCTACTCCGCACCCAGCCGCCATCTTAAAAGCGGAGTAGACCCTGGGAACACGGTTCAGTGGCAATCGCCTGTTCAAAGTGGTGGTCACCTGTTCAAAATAGTGATCACCAGTTCAAAGTGTCGATCGCCTGTTGAAAGTGTTGATCGCCTGTTGAAGCACCATCAGTACCAGTTCGGCGGCAGTACCATGAAGCAGGAAGACGGAGGACCCGAGCTGTCCTGCACTATCGCCCATGTCTACATGCTCCACTGGGACAGACAGTTCCTCGCCCTGGCCAGAGAGAACATCCTCAACCTCCACCTGTATTTCAGATACATTGACAACCAGAATAACGTCAGAGGTGCCGGGCACCAGGTGGAACATAGAGAAGCTCCACGGGCAGATTTAGAAGAGGGGCCAACCTTTTGTCCAGGATTTTTAATTTTTAATTTGAAAACAACGTCTACCAGCAGCATTTTCGTTCGCGATCCTTTGCCACTTATTCATTATTGGATATGGTGTTTTGCAATCCGTGTTTTGTTTTATTTTCAGAGGTTTTGCTTTCATTACTTGAGATATATATTTTTTCAATATATTTTTCTTTAATATGTATTATCAATATGAACATTATTAAAAGTTGTTTTAAGCTTATAAAGTTTCAAAACCAGACAAACTTAAACCTACAGGCGTTTCTTACTTCTTACTTCCCATGACGAGGAAGACTGGATATGAATTTCTACAGTGTGCTTTGCAGACAGTCCTACCAGTACAGCCATTTATAATCATTTTGTACATTTTAGTGATTTATTTTTACTCTAACCTACGTGGTGTAATTCTTATAATTTGTAAATAAAAGTGAGAAAGATAAAGCAGCAGAAACCAGGTGAGTAGGACATGTTTAGATCTGTTTAATATCGCCTTATGTAGTGATTTATCGCAACAACCATTGCGTAAGCCTCGTTGTTCAATAACTTTATCAAATTCTAGAAGGGAAATTCCAACAGCGAAGGCTTAGAATAGCCTGCATCGCAGACCGTTAATTCAACCCCTGGTTAAGCGTGGGGGTTAAGCACAGGCTAGCTTAGAACAACAAGTAAGTAACTAAGTAGGAGTTTTTCTGAGCAATGTAATGTTCATCGATGTGATCTAACTGTACGTTTGGTTTCTAGAAACCCCACTCAAGTCATTGTTCCTTGGCTGAGAAGACAACTTTAAGACAAGTCAAGATGGGAGGTGCATGAATGCTATGATCGAAGGTATTGATTTATATAGTTCGTTCTCCAGTGGCCAGTCCCATCTTGCTGTAGCGGTTATTAGTAGATTGCGACTTCTCATAATACCCAATTCCAAGTCTGGATTTATCTGTCGATGAATCATGCATAAAAAATCAGCATGGAGAAAGGAGGATAGGGGACAAACAATGATGGGGGGTTTTTTAGAAAAAAATATACATGTTGGGATGCATATTTTTTTTAAATTAATTAAAACGTTGCTCTAGTAATAACACTAGTAAGTCAACTTTTTTAATTTATGCTTTTGTACAGCCTTGCCGGACGAGCTGTTGGTGGAGATTTTTAAGGCTTTTACAGTTAAAGAAATCTTGAGTACATTATGCCTCGTTTGCAAAAGATGGAGAAACATTTCATATGGCGATATGCTATGGAGAATACTACCTCTTGATGAATAGAACATTACATATTTATGCAAAAGTAATTTACTGAACATCATGTCATTCCTTAGGGTTTGTTTTCTTGTCAATGAAATATATTAAACTGGAATCATCCACGATCAATATTTTGCAGAATAGTTTAGTGTATGCCGCAAAACTTGTGCATCTAGACTTAAGTGGCATGCCAATAACTTCCATCGATTTCATTTTGGTAGGGTCTGTGCCACCTCTTACCTTAATACTGGATGACTGTAAGGCAATTGACACATCCCAATATAGTAGTTTTATTACTGTTGTAAAGCAGCTAACCAAACTGACAATTCTATCACTAAAACTAAATGGAGTGAACTTGTCACCTAGTCAAGCTGTAGCTATAGCTAATTCACGACAAGAACTAATTATGTTGGGTTTACTTGGTGTTATGCTGAGTCCTATGTAATGAGCAATATTTTAAGAGAAGCGGCTGATCGTCTTATTCAGACGGCAGAACATCTAGGACAGGTAGCATCCAGGTCGTCGACGACTTCTGCTGGGGCAAGTTTGTCTGCGACAAGTTCTGTTGTCAATGCGAGTGGCACCGGGGAGTGGCACTGAGAATATAACTTCATTCCTTCCCGGCTCCGCGAACAGTGCACCACCGATCGCCTCGTCAGCTGCTACCGAGCATGCAAGGTTGTTTAGTTACAGGCCTCCAACTGCAGGCAATGTCCGAAGTTGTGGAACCAGCGCCAGAGGCAGAGCTGGGGGAAGAGGTCGATCAAGCTCCAGCGGCCGCTACCACCTCCACCAGCGAGGTCTCCTTTGGAGCAGATTATTTTTTGCTTGGCATACAGCAATCAAACGCATCCACCAACACCAAGCGAACAAGTTGAGTTAGCACTAAACAACCTGGGGGGAAAGCGCATAGAATTCCCTCGTGAAGGGAACAGGGGACAGATACATAAAGCTATCATTGGTACCTTCCCTTCCCTGACAAGCGGATACCAGCTGCTTCGAAATTCCGAGGGCCGTGGAAAAGAATTGATGAAAATACCGATGCCATCGAGTGGCTTTTCTCTCGATTACGAAAGGTTTTCTGCGCCCTCTTCAAAAGGACATCGTTCTTGTGGAATCTGTTGCGTCAAATTCCGAGAAAAACAAGGTGAGAAATGAGGTGTGATAAAATGTGAATATGAGAGTTTTTATTCTTTCATCTAGGGCAATCGAATTTTGTTTTTTATTTTGAGGTGATGTGTAGAAATTTATCTTATTTCCATTACCATTACCTTTCATGTGGAGAATATCGATGCTGATCATAATAGTCAGGGCTGTAGAATGGGCTTTTGCATAAAGGAAACACCCCCCCCCCCCCCTTGCCCCATTTAGGACTAAGGAATTCCATGTCCTCAACTGCATTTTCAGAGGAACCCCCACGGAATTCCTCAAAAATTACTCCTTATTTAATATCACCAGGAATTCCTTGATATTAAGGAGTTTTACCTCCCTGAAATTGCGAGGTAATCCGTCTAGAAATTAAGAGCAGTGAGTCCCAGGCAAGGGCTAGGCTAATAATAAAGGTCTTTATAATGCACCAGTGCAATCCCAGCCCATCCAACTCCGAGGACATAGCAGGGATTTAATGCTACAATGTACGATAGCCAGATTTAACCCACATTGATTAATCACGTGGCGTCCCAGCGCGTGACACGCATCGAAAACATATCCATTGTCTAACTTTAAAATAGATTTGTTCGGGAACCAATAAGAGTATTGAAAAAGCCTCACACACTTTGTTAGCCCATTATCTCCTGAATGATATAGTCCAGATTGTTTTGATGTCCACGGTAACGCGAAGGCTTGTAACTCAGTTAAGCAGACACTGTCAGTTTTGCGTTCGAAGGCTTGCGCGCGCCAAACGGAACAAAAACGGACACACAGGGATCCATATTCGTTTTTTCTCAAAGTCGTCAGCCGGGCAAGTATTCCAAAAAACATACTTGCCCTGGCAAAATTTTGGTTGCCCTTTCAAAAGTAGAGAATAATATTGGTAAAAAAAGGAGACAGAATGGCTACATGTTAAAAACGTTTGCGTTTTTTATTAACATCGTATAATGCATCGCACTACAATGTACATATAGGTTAACAATGACGTTTGGCGGCCACGATTGTTATTAAGTGATTTGAAAGACGCTTTGTGGATCTTCATGGACTCCAGGCAAAGCAATGTCACAGTGCAGCCGGCATCTACAAAAACATTTTTTTTCTGGGCCAGTGATCTGTCTAACTGGGACGCTGACTGGCAAATTTTGCAAAACATATTGCCTCCAGCCGAAGCAGTTTGCGATGTGGCAGACGATGATAGCAATGCAGGCACAAATTTCAGCCAGGGCCTGTTTTTCTGCCATGAAGGTAGGAAGGCACGCTGTCGTTCCTCCTTTTCATATTTCGCTTGTTTTTCGCCAGCTTCACTTTCACTTTCTTTTTCTTGGCTGGAGGCAGCGATAACGCCATCCAAATATCGCCACATGTTGTTTAAACGATCAGCTGTCAAGCCACGTTTTCGCGTTTGAATGCTGCAGTACATCAGAGAAATAACAGCGGTTGACAACATGAAAATTGAGCCTGCGATCATGCGACTCATGAAAATACCGCATTATCAAACATGGCACCCAAAATTATGATTCGATCGCGAAAGAAAGCTGCAAATTTGTCTCTGTTTTCTGAAAGTTCCAGTTGGACGAGGAATCAATAGAAGGCAGGTACTCATATGCAAATTAAGGACTCAGATTTTACTCGTCCAAAGGACGAGTATTCAAGTTATTTTGGTCGTCCGTACGATGTTTTGGTCGTCACGGACGACCAGACGACTGCGAATATGGATCCCTGGACACAAATAGTGCTTTTATCGGATTCTTCATTCTATTACCTTTACAGTGATATATAGTTTTCTAGGGTTTCTTCTAAAACAACGTGCATAGGAAAGATTTCCCGGAAGGCACCCTCGAAGGTTTACAGTAACCTTAAGACCATTTACAGAGAAGTGGAACTCCGAATGCCAAGAAGCCTTTCACACACTGCATAATAAGCTCACAACCTCACCAGTACTTGGATATGCAGATTACTCCAAACCATTCGTTGTTGAGACAGATGCAAGTCACGATGGACTAGGTGCCGTCCTGTCCCAAGAACAAGATGGCAAGTGTCGAGTGTTCGCTTATGCTAGTCGCCGCTTATGACCCCCTGAGAAAGATATGCAGAATTACAGTTCCTGTAAACTAGAATTACGGGCATTAAAGTGGGCCGTCACAGAGAAGTTCAGAAGTTACCTGTTAGGAGCCGAAATCCAAGTATACACAGACAACAACCCCTTATGTTACCTCCAGACAGCCAAGCTAGGAGCAGTGGAACAAAGATGGGCAGCTAAGCTGGCCTTATTCAAGTTCAAGATAAAGTATCGCCCCGGGAGAGCAAATGGAAATGCAGACGCACTTTCAAACTTTCAAGAATGACACTTGGCAATTGTAAAGAGCCTACCCCTGAAGACGACCTGGCGGAAGTACAAACGAGTGAGATAAATGTCACACATTCCACTCCAGTTCCAGTTGAACTAAGAGAGACTGCAACAGAGAACATCGACCAAGTCCAGCCTAACAGAGGCACTCTCAAAACAACGTTTACCACTCTACCCTCCCACAGTCTAGCAGAGTTAAGAGACATGCAGAGATCGGACCCCGTCATTGGTCGTTTTTGGTACTACTGGCCAAGAAATCAAAGACCCACCCCTCAAGAAAGAAGAAGAGAAACCAAGGACACTGTAACACTGCTTAACCAATGGGACAAGATGTCAGAAGAGGATGGCCTATTGTATCGTGTTATTCAAGACCCCCGCTGTGGTCAACACAAACAGTTAGTTCTCCCTCAGTCTAAAAGAGAAAGTTCTTGAGAGCAGAACACATGCTATACCTGATAAGGACCGCTGTTATTGGTCACGAATGAACAGTGATGTAGAAACTTGGATAAAGCAACATGAAAGATGTATCTTTTTCAAGGAACCCCTTCCACATGTTCGACCAGCCATGGGACACCTCCTAGCTACCAAGCCATTAGAAGTTCTCGCAATTGACTTCACGTTACTCGAGCCAGCCACTGATGGAAGAGAGAATGTCCTGGTGATGACTGATGTCTTTACCAAATTTACACATGTAGTACCAACCAAAGACCAACGTGCAAGCACCACAGCCAAGGATTTACTTAAGGAATGGTTCTTCAAGTATGGTGTTCCACTACGAATCCACTCAGACCAAGGAAGATGTTTCAAGAATGCACTCATCACTGAGCTATGCAAGTTGTATAACATCAAGAAGTCGCGCACCACCCCGTACCATCCTCAGGGCAATGCCCAGTGTGAGAGGTTTAACCGCATAATGCATAACCTCCTGCGATCACTTCCACCAGAGAAGAAGAGAAAATGGCCTGAATACCTCCCCGAATTGCTGTACACTTACAATGTGGTACCACCAGCTATTCTCCTTACTATTTGATGTTTGGACGAGATGGATGTTTACCAGTTGATCTGCTGCTCGGAGCTGATGATGCAGACCAACCAGAGACAGATTGGCTTGCTGCACACAGAGACCGCCTTAGGGATGCTTATCTCAAAGCAGGGGAGCATCTACAACAACAGGCTAATGCACGCAAATTCACCAATGACAAGAAGAGTTACAACCCACCAGTTGAGAGAGGACAGTTCGTTTACCTCCGCAACAATACAAAAGGCAGAAACCAAATTCAAGATGCATCGGACCCAACCCTGTAGAAAGTTGAGAACACCCCTGGACCCGAAGGAGCTGTTTACACTGTTGTTCCAGCCCACAGCAATGGACCAGTCAAGAGAGTACATCGCACCCTTATGAGACTCTGTCAGAAGATAGTACAACCATGTTACAACCATGTCTAGACACTAACCCTGTTGGACAGCCCGACCCACCAAACATGAGATCCAGAAATGGAGCAGTTAACCCTGCAGACGAAGATGATGATTTCCTTGTGATGACAAGACATTCCCACCCCATAGCAACTGTTGCAGCACCTCCAGAACCCTGTGAGCCTGCAGATGCAGTTTTGTCAGATGTCGAAGAGCCCCCAGCAGAAGTACAAGGATCCAGTGAACCCGCAGTTCCAGTATTGCTAGCCGGAGCAGAGCCCCTAGGAGAAGTATTATCTGACGAGCCGCTAGAACCTGTTGCTGAAGCAGAGGATAGCACAGTTAGACATTCTACCCGCCAGACAGCAGGACAGCATCCCAACCCTAACAGAGAACCCAGATCAGCAGAGGGCAATGCAGTGACTAAAACTGTTAAAGACGTTCCGCTATATTTTATTTTGCTAATTTGGGCTTTAGTATATAGCTTTTTGTAATACAATAATTTAGCTTAATTTAGTTTCCATAGTAATACAAAGGTTTGTCAAGGACGACAACCTTAAGCAGGGGAGAAATGTAACCAGGCTCAAGGGAGCGTGACAAACCCAAATCAAGCAAAATTGTTCTGTTTAATCCCATGGTCACGTTCATAATTTTCCCACAGAACAAGACAAACTTAGTTAATGGTTTTGTGGTTGAACGTGATGCGCTTAACTTTGGAGTTTCTTTCATGTCAGTTAAACACAGGATGAGAGTTAATCATGTTAGTTTGCTCTATCGTTCCGCCATAATTATGGTCAAAACCACAACACGTTATCTCAGTATCTTTTCTGCCAAAACAGTATGTAAAGAGTTCTTTAAGAGTTTTCCCCTCATTTGGAGTGGCACTATTGCCCTTTTTCTAGTGCTCTGTTCGTGTTCTTCATTGTATTGCTTTGGCTTATTAAATTGACACAAACGGAATATTATTGTCTCCCGTTTACTTGCTACCTTACTCACTCACGTGGCTCGGTCACTCACACAGAGTTATTGACACATTGATAAAATAAATTACATCAACAAGACTAATGAGTCAATGAACCTGAAGTGCATCACAACTCAGTTATTGCATGTGAATAACCATAAACATTAATACTTTATACGTCTTTGAATGCTGGATACGGAGTTATTTCAATTTTTTTATTGCCATCAACAATGTATTCAAAGAGAAAAACAACTAAGCTCAACTATGTAATCCCAATGCAAAAAGCAAATATACTGCTGTCTAATATTTTGCAATGTCCACTCTAGGTGGTAGAAACGTTCAGTTTACTTGGAATTATCTTTACCTGTTGGAAGGCTGAGCCAGAATAAGCAGAGCTCTTCTATGTGACTTCACAGTTCCCTCCAATACTTGATCATCACTTCTCAAATGAAACTCCATTCTTTATCACTTTTTGCAAGCACGTAATTCGCTTGTAAATACCACGGACATTTGCAAACGATTTCTGTTTGTTTTCTACCCTAAAACAAGCCTGGGATTGGAGGAGGAATGGTTTTCAAAACTAAAAAATGTGATCTAGATGTAGTTACCAATGTGGTTGTCCTCCAATTGGGTACGAATGATCTTACCACCACTGTCATTGAAACTGGCTCTGCAAATGAAGATCTATCTTGCTTCCTACATGAGTCATACGGAGTTGAAGTAATTTGTGTTTGTCAAACACTTTACAGGCAGGATGCTCCTTCTTTTAACAAACAGGTCAATTTGTTGACGAAATATCTCAAGGTGGTTTTAGAACCAATTCCTTATGTGTTATAGAGGGTTTTGGCATTGCAAATTCCGCTTTCTTGCTCGTGATGGTGTCCATTTAAACAACTTGGGGCATTAGAAATATTTTCATGGAACTTGGGATCCTTTATATATTCGTACTGCTCCATTATTTAGCGAGTAATTTTAATCATTCTCGTTTTGATTTGCTTGGCCACACTGGGCCTGAATGCTGTATCCATCTTGAACTGCCTCTCCCTAGTGCGCCCCTCATTTTACAGACAACAATGTCTGGTGGGTCATTTTTAACTCGTGAATGCGCGCATGCGCAGAACGAGTTATAGCATTGGTGGACAATGTCACTCGGTCAATGGGCTGTAAACTTTAATCGCTAATTAATCAATTGAATTAATGCATTAATTCCCTCTTTTTTTTCCCTTTTTTTTTTTGAAACGACGGGTTGTGGAATTCGAACCCTCGAATTCCTGCTTTGGAACTCAGAACCTTACCACTGCGCCACGCCAGCACTTGTTGATTTGAAGGTGTATACGAAACATATAAATACATATGGGGGGGGGGGCTTTGTGCCATTGTTACTACGCTGACCGAAATTACGACTACTGTAGGCTCAAACTTTGCTAATCTGGCTCGTTTTACGGCTTTTTGGGCTGGATAACACTGATAAAACAGGCTATAGGAACTTTTTTGTAGTGAATGAATGCCTTAGTTTTCTCGGGTCAACCGGACGATAGATACAGTGACGTTTTATCTCTGGACACGCTGGATCCATCTGTGCGCGGGAGATGGCGTTCGCGAATCAAGGCGTTTGTGTTCCCTGACAAAATATTCAAGACCATCTTAGCGAGAATTTATGTGGCACACCACAAGCTAAGTATTTCTAGCTCTTTCGATCTTTAAACAAAACGAACACAGTACCCTATTGGTTTCTTGTTAGAAGACAGTGTTTCTCTGCTTTTCTGATCAAAATCATCATCCATCCTGTGGGCGCGAAGTGTCGCATAGGGCATATTAAATTACAATCAAAATACACCTTCAGTAAAGTTCCAAATGGAAAGAAGTAACAGTCAAGAATACACGATCGCCAAATAAGAGGACATAATTATTGAAGACAAGCTATATTCAAACGGAAACCGAACCTCGTATTTCAATGGAGTTTTCAGGACTTTAATACGAGAACGGTGCCGTTCGGTAAGTGATATTTTTTAATGTTGTTTTTCTTGATTGGTCCCAATTCAAACAACGTTTGTACTCGGACGTATGAAGCTGTACGATTTCGCTCGATGAAAAATTATAGCAGATGAAGCCTCAGCTAAAATTATTTGCAAAATAACTTTTTATTTCTGCTTCTAAAAGGAAATGTAGCATTTTATATTTGAATTATTTGTTGTTTGTTGTTGTTGTTAATTCAATATTCTCTGAGGAGAATTAAACATCTCATCGTGTTTTGTTTCATGAATAAAGTACCATTTTATCTGGATCAGTGTGTATTTTCTTTATACTAGTTATAGTTACCGCAAAAGTGCCAACGACATAGAGGAGCGAATAATTGGTAGAAAGCTTTAAAATATATATATGATCATGAAACATACACGTTAAAATCTTACCGGCATTACATTGTAAATATTAAAGACAACACGAAAGTCCCAGTTTATTTGATGACAAGGTAACAAAATTAATACCCCATCCTAAAGTTGCTTAGAAATCGAAGATGTGTCTTGGTTTGATGAAATTGTCTGGTTGCATGAATGGTTGAAACAATTTTAAAATTATTATCGGAACAAGGAAGCGTTGCGTGACGGGGGACAAAACAAATAAGATTAACCTTTCACTTTCATAGTATCTAGGAGAGCAAAACCATTTTTGATAATTTAAATGTAGCTAATTTTAGTCCAAGGATTGCAACTTCATCAATAACTGAAGTATTTTTCTTTCCAAGAGTTTCGTGTATGACAGAATGAATGTTTACATATAAAATTAATTTTGTATTGTGCGTGCGAAGCACAGACTACACAAACAAGATCAGAACGTTTTGAAATGATTGAAATATTTTATTTCACGAACAGTAACCAGTCCGAACATATTGGCCGAATATTTAAACGAAGCCTAAAAAGTTAGTTAATGAGGTATAAATCAACTTATAAGACCTTATAAGCAGGTCACTCTAGTCGCTAAATGATTTTTTAGTCTGTGTTTATATACACCTTCTAAACAGGGCTTACTGTACGCTTTTCGTTTGAGTTTCCCTCCCGACCAACACTGATTTGGACGTGAGTACGAAATACACCGGCCTGCGTGAATAAAATAAGCTGCGCGGAATCTTATTGTTCTGTTTTGAGAAATGAATCGTTTCCTCGAAATCCCTATTCGAGTCAGCCTCAAAACTCGAAACTCGCCGATTCTCGAAAACATCGAGGACGAGACTGTCAACTTACATTTACCCGGTACTACTGCATATTTCTATGTTAATTAATTGCTTTACTTTTCCATTCACGAGTTGGCACATAGTGCCTTTGATCATGCCTCCAATTGGATATCACGAAATTGGCGAACTGATGAGTGTAGAGATAGACAAAGTAGATATTTCTGTCAGCGATCGCTTGCCAGTGAGCAGAAATTATAAAGGAGTCATCAATCTCCTATAGTTTTGTACTGTGATCAAGGACCTTGAGAAAAAAGAAGGGAAAGCGAAAAACAATTTAGAACTTTTCAAGCGTGCGAGGTAAAAAGCGGCCTCCAGTTTTTTGCTGTCATGAGACCGCGTCTGCGTAAACAAAACGAGATCAAATATATCCATAGATCTGCGCTGGATAAGGACTTGTTAGTTCTAAAGAAAGCACTAGGCAACAAAATCCCTTTGAACGAATCAAGGGATTGGGAGCTTCCGTTCATAATTTAACGATTCAAGCGAACAAATTTTGAGGTCAATTACATGTAGACGTCGTTTTGTTTATCAGGTTTTATACTCAGAGATAGATATGTTGTGTTCAGAATATTGTGACCTTCAGTTGAGTTTCGTCCTGCAAAAGTTCTTGTAAGAGCTAAAGTAACTTAGACGCTGTTTGTAAAAGTTAAGGCAAATAAAAGCTCGTTTTACTCCTCTATTTTGTCTATCGAATAAAAATAACTCGTTCTTGTGACGGCCGTACTGAAAAAGTTTCCTACCGCTCAAAATTTTGGATCGACCGTTGTCAAATATGCCACCCTCTCGGTTCAATCTAACTTGTACATTCTGGACAAAAGCCATTTTTGAAACATTTACATGCGTGCGTAAGATTTCCTTTACATTGTACAACTCCGCAACCATTTGAAAAAAGCTTGAAGATGCTTCGAAAATTTTTGGATGGAAAGTAACCAATCAATAGCGGTCTAGGTATTCCCGAGAGGTCTGCACTTTGTTGGTTTCAAATTTTGTTACAGAACTATTGTCTGTGTGCTTCAACGCGATTGGTCAGTTTACGAAAAAGGTCGCCATCCTTTGTTCTCAATTAACGTTTTGTTTGGTTACTTTTCTTCAGACTGGCCCGCTTCGAGTAGTTGCACTGTAAACATTCCCAAACATTTCAGTCACTTCTGCCAGAATTCAACCTTAATTCTTTGCTGGACTGTGGTGTTGGCCCATCAGACACATGAACACATCAGCATATTTTTATGCCACACATGTATGCGTTGCGGACCTATTTTTATACTCTGTACTTAATTACATTGAGTAAACTCTTCTGTAAACAGTGGCTGTAAACAATAATAAAATAAATTATATTGCCTGCTACTGACTAAAGACACAGGACACGCCATTGTGCATCAGGCAACCCCCAAAATAGGAACATTTCCATGTAAACAATATCAGAACAAGTGGCACGGTGCGCACCAACCAAAGAAACTTCCCAGAGGATCTAAAATGCTTGAAACTCGTTTGGGGTGAAGTAAGGACATGGCAAAGTGGAAAGTTGGTTGCCACAATGTGGAGAGACAAAGGTGTCGTTTCAATGCTTTCCACCAACACTCCTCCTGAGTGTAAAATTCATGCCATAGCACAGGTTGAGTAAGAATGAAGAAAGCATGCTGTTCCTGCAGAAGCAATGAAGAATTGGTGTGAATCATTCCTGACCATATAAGACCACCGTGACAATTTGTTGAATAATAAATTCTAATATGCACTAAAATGGCTGTGAAAACCAGTTATAAGCTTACATTATTTGGAACCGGTTCTTCCTAGAATTGAAATACATCCATTCCATACTTTGTTCTAGGATATTTGGTGTTGATATTTGAAAAGAAAGGAATTGGAGGTGACATGCGGTTCGACTTCAAATGTTGTGGTTGCTGGACTGAAGAGCCACCTTGCACTTGGATCAAAGTGACAGCTTCTGTCCTCGGCCCTTTCCTTAGCTTTCTTTATTAGTGGGCATGGTTACGCTAGTTACAGGAACATTAAATTGACCTTTCGGGCATTTTAACCTAACTTACTATTTATTGTTAACTCATTGATTGTACATGACTATATCATTTTTACTTTTTAGCATAATGTATAATGACTTTAGATTGTATTTCATGACTTATATTTTTATATTTTTACTCATATATTATATTATTCATTTTTTTAAATTTTAATTTATGTGGAATACCTGTAAATTAGCTGGTGTGTCATTTTATTTTTTATGTGATCATGTCACACCTTCATAGCTAAATGTATTACACAATAAACTTGTATCTTATAAACTTGTATCTTATCTTAGCAAAGTGATTAGAATTGGGCATACTTTCTGAAAAACCTTTTCTAAAAGTGATGTGATGAGTGCCAAGCAATTGCTATACAGGTAGCTGTTCCGGAACTGTAACATGCTGTGGTGGTTGCTAGCTAATATGGGGGCATTTTAGTCAAAACTGAACTTTTGTAATTAAAAATTATATCACAGGTGCCTTTCTTTATTATGAGTATCTGTCAATGCAAGGTGCTTACTGGATTTCTGATGAAGAGTTATGGCAAGGTACAACCAAAGCAGCAGAGATGCCATTTGAACCAAGTACTGTGGGCCAAGGCAAAGGAGGAGGGCCTCCAAGTTGTTGTAAACTGACAGGATGTCGACTCATCATTGGCAAAAGGGTTTCGCAATTATTTGAAGATTCCAAAATCTTGCGTGGGGGTCACGTTGGGAGAGCTCATTGGAAGAAACTTCAGTCAGTTACTTCAGGGTTCATTGCACTGCACAAGTCTGCATTTCCTGCTGTTGAATGTCAACTGTGTAGGCAAATGTCACTGTGTAGGCAAAAAGCATATTTTTGTTGCAATGCTCACGCTTGGGAAATACCACAGCAGGGACATTCATGAATGGGAGGGGGATCATCTTCATTTCATCCTTCAGTACAATGTTCTTGACCTGGATGTTAATGGGTTTTGCCCAGTGATAAAGTGCTCTGGAGAGCAATATCATTCTGCTTATGTCCTGAATTGCAACTTTCATGGGCTACCATATGAGATACTGTGCTCAAAGACCAAAATATATTGGGCAGGTTATTGACACTGATTTAAGTAGGGGCATTCTAACTTATCAGAATCAACTTTTATTGTGCTGACAAAATGTAGGGCCAAGAACACAAACCTCCACCAGAAATAAGCCAATCTGCAGTTTTTATACCCATGACAAATCCAGTTCAAACTGAAATGCCACGGATACTGTTCCCGGTCAGTCCATCGGCTGCTCAAGCATCAAAAGTTATTCTCTCGCCTGCGAGTTCTCCAAGACTGCTATGGCGTTCTTCTTGAACAATGAACATTGTATCGTTGTTACATGTAAGCTTGTGTGAGGTTTTGCACACAAAAACGTGGGCTTGTTCAAGCTAACATGTGGTGCTTCAAATCATCAAAAGGCCCAGAGCACCATTGGATTATAAAGCTATATTCAAGGATGGGCCCTCCAGTCCTCGATAGAATTGAGGAGAAGAAAGTAACTGAACGATGGAAGTAACGCATGCATGTACCTTTCCTCAAAAATTGACAATAACCTTTTCAAAAATTCCAATGTGTGTTGCGAGGACAAAGATTAGACCACCAAACCGGTTTCGAAGGAGACAATATGGACTTTTCCAAAACACATCTATCCTTCCCAGATGATAAGCGAATATGTGAAGGCGTGGACGAAACACTGAGCATGATGACCAAGCACAATATAATTTCCACCAAGTGCCGACACAGTCTGGCTTATTGCTCTAGTTCAATTTTGATGCCAAATGGGATTGGCCTAAGTTCAACCTTCCCACCGGTGCTGCTATAAAATGGAATCATATTGACGGCCAAATGGTCAACTATTCACTATTTGTTGTTTTTGTGATGATGAATATATGAATGAAATCATGTTTGTTGTTTTGTTTGCTAGCCTACCATTTGCATTTTGTTTTCAGTTGTACCGACACCACAAATTCATACTGGTTAAAGAACCAGATTAAAGAAACATCTTGGCTCTGATGACATAGTTGGTGATTCCACCACTTTGTTTATATTGTTTGTTATTAATATAGAATGATCATCTCCCTCAGTTGAGAATATAGTCAAAATTAAAGAAGTTTCTTTTTAGGGAGAGATTTTGTTAGATACATTGTACCATTTTATTATTATTGTTGTAAATAAGTCAGCTAGCTATTTTTTTTACTGTACTGCATTGAGTGTGCCATTTAAAAACTTGTGTATTATTATTTCACAGGAGAGTCACAACTATGTCTGAAATTGACAATGCAATGCCCCCTTCCGAGTCCATTTCAAGATACAAAGAATCTTATAGCAGTGATATATCCAATGAAATGGAGATACTTGGACATACAAGGACAATCTGCTCCCATGCCCAAGCAATGAAGTTCTTAAATCCCTATAATTAAGAATGTTATGGGAAGTATTTTTTCATTTATTGTTTAGAAGAACCTTGACTTGAATCAATGAATTTCAGTTATTTTGATTGGTTATAAACTTCATTCCATCCTTGCACCACATAATACACTTCTGAATTTGTTTGTTTTGGTTTTGTATGTGTACATGTGGAGAATGTGTGGTAGAAAATTTAACTGATGCCCTCAAATATAGATGCGGTCGAGAGATCGCACAGGTCAGCAACAAAATGTCACTCAATGGAAGCATCGAGCATGTCAGCTGCATCACTAAACATGATGACTTCTCGTCCATGATGAATAGAACTGTTCTGTTATGAGTGGGTCCATTGCTGAGAGACAGGAATGTAAGAGGGGATACCACTGCCATGATGGACAAAAGGAAAATCACTGTGTCAGTAATGGGCAACTTAGGCTTTGTTTTGTAGTAGTATTTACTTACTTCCATTAAGTACCTGTGTACTCATTTGTGGGCTTAAGATGCCACTGTTCTGTTTATAGATGATAAATTAGTAATCTGCCAATGTAAACCACAATCCTCCCGATTATAGTTTATCCATCGTATTGTTTATTTACCCACCCAAAACTGCAAGGTGAAAAGCTAACTTTCCAAAAATATATCCGGGAAAATGTGCAAAAACTGAAACAGAATATCATCATCTGTCCTGTCTCCCTCCCTCCCTCCCATAATGCAATTCATATGTAGTATTTTCAACTTGGTACAAGTTACAGGAGGCACATGTATTCTTGGCTGACATGACATGACATCTGACATGAATTTTATTCAAATGCTTTTTTCATCAGATTTGTGAGAGCAGTGCCGTACAATATGTTCTTGTTTAAAGGAGCTTTTTCATTTATTATATTGACTTTTAATGTCATTATCCAATGATTCATTTTTAAGTAATGTAATTTTTATGCGACTGAACATTATATGAAAGTCTACGCTATGTAAATTATGCTAATTAGGCATGCTGTAATCAACACAAAATGAGCTCACCAAGTTGCAGCTACAAAAAGAAGCTCAACAATTAGTTAACAAGAACATGGAGTTACAGTTAAAACTCGCCACATTAAAAAAGGTCCTTCGCCCTCCAGTGACTTGACCCCAAACACGGATGGTTGATGAACAGACAGTATTTATCAAGATTGAGAGGGATGAAAATCAAATTAGCACCATTTAAAGTAGTACAAAGGACCAATCAGCTTCTGAACTGTGGAGAAAACAGGGCGCATACTAGTTTACTGCCTCCAGCTTGCAACTTATTGCAAGACGGCAAAGGAATCATGATCCTTTTTCACATAAATCTGTTGCCCATGGCATCAGTGGCTTTGTTGTGTCAAAAAGTTGTCACCAGATGCTGAAGTGTCATAAGATCAGCCAAAAAAAAATAAGATCAGTAGAAGAGAAGAGAAGAATTATTTTCCATGATCTATCCAAGGGTCCAGAGAAGGATGCAGAATCTAATATAGAATCTAAGCTAGGTAACCTGGAAAAACGCAGTCAAGAACTCAAAAGGCCAATTATTTAAACCAAGTAAGTTAGGCTGTGGTTTAAGATAATTTAATGAGGTTTAAATATATATATAAGCAGATCAGTCTAAGTAGCTAATTGTTTTTTTTTTGTCTGTGTTGTACAGCTTCTAAACAGGTTAACTGAAAATGACGTTAACACATTTAGGTTGGCCAGTTTAAACTCAGGTTAGACCATGGTTTTGCCCTGTCTAAAGCTTGTTTAAATAATCGGCTCAAAAACTTTCAAGTGACAGCGACAACATCGCCGTGCTGAAGGTCTTAACTTTATCGGCAAACAATCAAAGGATAAAGGAAGACACACTTGAAAAAGCTGAAGCTCAAATAGCCAAGCTCACAAGGAAAGCACAAAAGAACCAAGACGGTAAATGAGATCCAGTCTAAAAACCTTTATTTAGAATCTTATGCACAGTGAGAGATCAAGGTTATGAACATATCTGAAGAGTGAAGACGGAAGACACTGAAAAAAAAATCTTCAATCTTTCTAGGGACGCAAGCTCGACTTTGCTCATGTGAGAAATGTGTAAATCCAACACGTCCACAGCATTGGAAAAGGTAAAGACAGTAAACCGCATCCCATCCTCACCCGCTTTCTGAGATACAAAAACATACAACAAATTTTCTTGCTGGGCCATAGACTCTAAGATGCCAACTTTCAAATCTTCCAAAATCACCCAACCAACAAAACTGAATCCCTGCATTATTCAGACAATCAACCAGATAAGTGAAATTAGATGAAAACTCTGGCCTATAAGCAAAGTACTCTAGCTCATAGGTCCAGGTCCAGGTCCAGTCAGTTAGATTGAAAAAATTGTAAAAAATATTTAGACCATTGGGATTGCCATAAACATCTATGTCTAAGCCACACCTTTTTACTCAAATTTTGGTTCAAAATCGGGGGAACGGCTGATCTCGAAGATGGCGCCAATTTTGCCTTGCACTCGCTTATTGACCGTTATTTGCCATCGTAAACGCGCTTTCAAGATATCATGTGTGTGAACTTTGATTCCTTTTGAATATTAAAACCTCTGTATTTCATTCTTTTAGATGAATATTGCTTTTATACACCATGGATGGATCGCAGAAGCGATCGCACGTGACAACTGGCAACACACCACACAAGCCAGCCAACAAAAAATCTCGCGAAGAGATAAACTCACCAGTTCAGCATATGCTTGGCTTTCAGGAAAGAACAAGCCCCTTACAGAAGGCATTTATCATTTGTTCGAGCTGTGTGTTACATTGAAAGTATGTTTTGAGCTTTAATACATTGTACTTCAATCAAAGTTTCTTCTCTGTTACAAATGTAAGCTTATATCCAGAGTCTTTTGTGTTTTCTTTCCCGGTCTTCAGGCATCACGTCGCCTCCTTCAGAAAGCAAGGTTGGTGCAATCACTAAAAAGTCCAAAGCAGCTGCCATCGACCTCAAAGAGATCTTTTCCATGGCAGAGGAAGGAGCAGGTCGCTTTGGTGCAATTAGTTGCTCTCTTTGACGATTTAAAGAAAGATGGCTCTGAATGGCCCACATTCGGCACTCACCACGAATACTGGAACAAAGCTGCGGCTTTCATTCAACAAACTACAGGGACTGAGTTCAAGATCTGGTGAGTCTAAAAGTAGATGTTTATTTATGATAACCTTGCTATTTTAATCAAAGATATCCAAGACATTCCAAGTACTTATAAATTAATTATTGTTTTAGTGTTTTATCTTTTTTTAAACAATTCTCTGTTTTCTGTTGTAATTAATTTAAAGTCTTTCTGCATAGTTCTTGAATTGTTATGCTATACATTCAGTCTGTACATTTCTCAAATTTTGGGACAAAAATGTTTTAATCTTACAATAGTATGCCAGAATAATTGACAGTAGAATCTTAATGGACAAGTGTCACTGGTAAGAAGGGGTATGGGTTTTCGACCTAGATTCATAGACAGGGTACTCGGGTGCCCTTCAGTTGGTCAGTTAATATAATTTGTGTCTATGTGTTGCCAAGACTACAAATAACTGTCCATGTAGTAAAGTTTTGAATGTAGCAGGTTATTATAAATTAATTATGATAACATTATTAGTGTGTGAGTTTTATTTAGCACATTTATTTAATATGTAGAAATATATTGTTAACTCCTACAGGTAGCAGTATTCGGCAACAAGTTATGTGTGAATTAAAACACAAATTCAAGACTGTGTCCGAGGCGGAAGATGCCTTGGGTATTACTGTTGAGTCTTACATGGAAGAGTCACCAGGGCGTCCTGCTGGATTGTCTGATGACTCTCAGCAACTGAGTGTATCACCAGCATTACTTGGAAAAATGAAGAGTCTAGCTGCTAGTCAAATCTCAGATTTGGAAGGGTTAGCAGCATCTCTTGCGCAAGGAAAAAGGAGATTCCTTTGTAACTGTGGTTACTGACATTCTGGTGAACTTGTTCGAGCAAGAGTGTGTAGATGTGATAGCCATATTGGACAAGCTGTATACATGGGTGGCTTACAAGAAACGTATCACATCAAATCCAAGAACATTTGTTCAGCTACACCTGTATCTCTGCAGGCTATGAAGAGGCTTGAGGATAATAGCAAGGTGAATTTGGTGTTTAAATTTTGTCAAGGATTGGCACTGGACAGACCAGACAAGTCAGGGCCACTAAAACCAATTCACTGATGATGATTTGGTTTAATGCAACACTGCATTGAATTCTAAAGTAATCATGATCACAATAAATTTGTCACAGGAATGATTTTAGATATTAAATACCAAAAATGACTATTTAATTAACTTGCTGCTTCCAATATTTAAGAATTTTAAATTACTACTTAAGTCGTAACATGATCGCTTTAGTGATAATGGATAATTGTAGGAGAGAGAACATGTCATCGTTGCGTGCATTTGAGTTAGTGTTATACACTCACGCAACCATTCTATACAGATCACGCTTGACCTCTATTGTCCTCTCGAAATTTGAATAGAAACAACCTTTTTTCACCAAACATCGGCCTCTGTGGTTGATATAGACGAATGATTTTAATTTACTGTTTATGTTCAGTAGTGTTACCCATAGTACATTCCACTTCTATAAGCACCTTGGGTTTGCTCTTATCTAAGTTTTTGTTTTGAATTTTTATCTGAAACAGATCAAGGAACCTAGAGACTTTAAGCTATGGCATGAAACTATGGTAACTGAATTTCCCGAACGAATGCAGAGGCTGTTAGCTGGTCCTATGTGGAGTGGCCTTGAACCACAAGATATGAGAGACCCACTTAAGGTAAGAGGGGTCAATAATATTTAATCACATTAAGATTTTTCCTAATTCCAAAAATAATATTTATGGGGTTTATTTTATGACATTTGTTTTGTAATGGATGGTTTTCTGAACTGTAAGAAATGATTCTAATATTACAAAAAATATCCCATGAGAATCTTGATTAGTGTAAAATATAGCTTCTTGCCAGTGCAATTTTGCTCAAGCATGAGCATGGTTCCTCTTAGTAAGTACAATGTACATGTGGCTTGAATGATGCATTCTTCTTTTGATAGTGCAGGATTCCTGAAATGCTTCTTTTTATGTTGTCTGTGCAGGCACGTGTCAATGTTCCCTGTTCAAGTAAAGCCACTCAGCATAGAAACGACAAGAAGTCATTATTTACTTCAACAACTGATGAACATGTCTCTGTTTTGCATGACTGTATCTATTCAATATATTGCTTTTGAACTGTTCAGGGATTTTTGTTCATAGTCTGGGGAAATATCCAGCCCTGATCTCCAGTGACAGGAATTATTCTCATTGTTATATCATTATTTTAATAACATTCATGTTACTTAAAAGTAAACTTTCTCTTGAAACACAGTCTCAAACAATGATACTTTCACTTGGCTCTTTTTCTTTGTTCTTATTGATACATGTATATGTGCAATTCCCCATTTTCTTTATCATTTTAGGCGGGTACAAAATGTACATATTTTGCTGCATTTCTTAAGGTCACGCACACAGCAGGGTTGGAAATTAACACTCGCCCGCTCGCCCATGCGAGTGTCAGGAGTGTCGGGTGAGTACAAATCAGCGAACGCTCGCCCATTTGGTGAGTACGATTTTTATCGCTGAAGTAATTAATTATTCAATAATTTGCAAATAAACACTGTTTTTTACTTTCAAGTTTGGCAAGAAAATCTCTAAACATAAACTTACCAGTTCTAGTTTACATATTTTTATATATATTCCGAGACAACAAATTGGCATTGAGACACGACTTCGTGCTTCGTAGACAAACATGGCTTCCTTTTAGTGATAATTATATAACACATGGATGTGTGCAAAATGATACCGCTGGTTACCGCGATCAGGTAAACAAGATGGCGTCCGCAAAGAACAGACACGTTTGCTCGCAAAGTAAAGGATCTCACAAGGATTTGTCAATAAAAGCCGTATTGAAATATAAAGTAAGTGCCAACATTGTGTTTTCTTGGGGTTTAAGGTATTTAAGTAAAATTTTCCATTCAAGAAGTAACTCTCAGTTTACAACGTGCTCGACAACATTGCCAGCAATTTGTTTTGCCATGTGCGAATACGTTGCTCTCCGTTAAGTTGTTTTAGTAGTGTTTTTAAAATGTGGAAATATTTTCCCGGAGTTTCGAAAGTCTCCGACAACAAAAAGATCGATGACCAATCTGTCCCGAAACGGTCCATGATTCAAGGGAGTATGAGAAGTCAAGAACCAGGAAGTTTAATACAAAATGGAAAATTGGCCGGCCATGGTTACAGAACGAGAAGAAAGGAATGATTTGTGACTGGTGTGTTGAAAACAAACAAACTTTGGTTGCACAAAAGAAATGTGACGAATGCAAGAAACCGTTCATTATACATCCCAAACGCAGTCTTTTAAACAACCAAAGCTCACCTTGTATTCGCTTTGTATTCGCAAGACGTAGATGTACTGTTTTGGTTGTAATATCCTCCGTTTTACATTTTGATATCGACTTGTTTACAAGTTCACGCCATTTCCGAAAGGCTACTGAGTGACACTAAAGGGGGTCCTTTGCCATCCCGTTGACTCGATGATATATCACCTGGTCAAAAACTAAAGATATATTTTTAATTAGCAGTGACTATTGAATACATTGCTAAGCTTAATATTATATTATT
This sequence comes from Desmophyllum pertusum, assembly GCA_029204205.1. NCBI lineage: Eukaryota > Metazoa > Cnidaria > Anthozoa > Scleractinia > Caryophylliidae > Desmophyllum > Desmophyllum pertusum. Next base: position 172,591 of record MU826831.1, on the reverse strand, counting down.
TTAATTTCTATAATTTTTTTTTTCAGGAGAACCTAACAACAATGCCACAAGGACCTTGTGTGCTCGCTGTGTTCAACACAGAAACGACAGGACTTAGTGTACAAGTGTCATGTGTAACCCAGGGCAGACTTCCGTTCAACAAATATCTGCTACCAGACAAAAAGTTCATCACCGAAAATGCTACCAAAATCCATGATGTATCTGTGAAATATCAAAATGGCGCGAAGCAATATTGGAAAAGAATGGGGAACTGGCCCACAATGGCAATCGGTTTGATTTTCCCATTTTGCTACGTTCACTGAGAGAGCAAGAACTACTTCAACAGTTTCTAGACTGCAACATTTTGTTACTAGATTCACTGACAGTCATCACAGAAGAAATGAAGATACGCTCGAGTCTACTCAAGGAGTGTAAGGGGGCTCTAGAGCGTTACTGTCAGTTTTGGCGTTACCATCGACATGTGCAAGCAAAGCAGATACCAAGGCAAAGCCAAGGGTGACCAAAAAACTCTCTGTACTTACCAATATTATTACGCCTTTTGCGCGGGGTGCAGTATAATCCAAACCACATAAAAAGAGTAACCAGGTCAATTATGTACACGCTAGCATGAGCAGCGTATTTTTCATGTGATTAAAATCGATTAGGTGGAATTTGACAACTAACAAGTATTTTTTGCTGTTTTGCTGTTTTGAGCATATTTTTACGCCGATGTCACTTGCCGCTACACTATCTAAAACATTTTAATGACAGGAATGAGTACGTCAAAGTAAGCTTCGCTTCAAGTTTCAGTTTTGCCGAGTGTTTATTATAATATTCGCTCTTCACATGCAAAGTTGTTTTGACGCTTTTGAGGGTATGCATCACCCGCAGGTGAAAATAATCACAGAGTTTGCTATTTGCGAGCAGCATTAAAGCTGCTATTGTTCTTTTCTAGATAAATAAACCGTTCCGTCAAAACTTGAAACGCATATATGAATAATCAAAACAGTTCCAGTTCAGCGATTCCTTCGAGTATCAAGTATCGCAAATCGAGTATTGAGTGTCAACTTACATTTACATGGTACTGTATATCTAGATGCCATTTTGATTTGTTATTGCCACGTGACTCCAGTCTTACCCAGAGTTCCATGCGGCGCGTTTTCTAGGTTGCACATGTTTATCCCTTTGAGAACAGACTCACTAGGTTGAGAACAGACTCACTAGGTTGAGAACAGACTCACTAGGTTGACCGGAAATGTCGTGACTAAATCAGCTTGTGCTAACATTACAACCGGATGTGACATTGCATTAGTTGCTATTACATGCAAGATTGACAGTTGACATCTGAGACACGAGAAATCAAGGTAGAGATGAAAAATGTAGCAAACATGCGGTGTAAAAGCAAACAGTGAGTAAGAATAAAACGTTAAATAGTAGTTAAAACTGAGTGAGTTTTTGAGTGTACCTAAACGTTGGTACAAGGTTTCCATTTGGAATATAATGTGGGCTGTAAAAACAACAAAATGTGGAGATTTTGTGAGAAAGAGGAAGATGTCCTGGACCCAGGGGGGGGGGTACTTCCTAGTAGGAGGCTACTGGGGATGTGCCGCTGGATGGGGTCACATTTTCACAACTGGATTGACCATAATGGGGTCGCAATTTTAACAGTGACTAGAATAGGGTCACATTTTCAACACAACTGCCTCACTGGAAATTGAAAGAGCTCAAAACAGCTCGAACGGACTGAAATGTGCCTGTTTTGGAAATGACTGCTAAATTATCTCAGTATTTTTAGGAAGACCTACAACTGTAGTTAAAAGGTAGACGCATAAACACAAAGTGACTAAGTTGGGATAGCATTTGCAAAAAAGTGACTAAAATGGGGCCTATAATTGGCCACAGAATAGACTATAATGGGGTAGGGGCTCTGAGAGGCCAGCATTACATACCCAGCAAAAGCTGACCCAAGTACCCCCCCCCCCCCCCCCCCCCTCATCCTGGAAAGTAACAGAAACTATGAGAAAAACAAAAGCCAATGGGCATTTAAGAACAGCTAAACCATTAAACCATTTATTCAAGTAAATATGGTATTTTTCGTGTTAGACCGAGAAGAAATTGAGGACCACTTTATTCTGGCCTGGGCCACCAAGAATTCAAGGAAAGTGGCCCGACTGGCCACCAAGCACTGGAGTTCATTTTTAGCCCTTTGACGATAGTGTGGCTCTTTACTAACACCACAGAAAGCGCAAGTCATAGGTCAGTTATAACATTTCCGATTAAGTGATCCAAGCTGCAAGGCACTTTTCCAAGAAGAACACAGGTAGCCTAAGCTCTCTATCAGATTCGGAGGTAACCCTGCTTATGACCGCTATTGTGTTACAAAGATTCACTTTATAGGGTTTTTATGGGAACGCAACGGTTTTGTTTTAAAAGGTATTTGAATGTTTTGTGAATAAAATTGACTTACCCTATTACTGTGTTGTATTCTTTGTTGTTTGCCCGCTTCTCAGGTCGATTTAAAGTGATTTCTGCTGGTTATCGTCTTTTAGCAGTGGAAACCAAAAAAACAATAACTTGCCAAGCAATTTACCGGCGAAAAAAGTCTGACTTTCTTCGAAACGATAAAATGCTTTCGCATTCAAGTATTCGTGCACATTTCGCCGCGTATAGTGGGAATTTCTATTTCAATCAACAACAACTGATCTTAATTTTCCTTTTAATTTGTCCAAAAATGTTTGAATCGCGATACAAAACTAAATTCGATTTTGAGACGACATTACGGCTTTATAACTCCGCCCAATACGGAATATATTTTCTCCCAACTAGCCGTCTTTATAAAGCCATAATGTCGTCTCAAAATCAAATTTAGTTTATATTACTCGTGATCCTCTCGCGAACTTGACATGATTACCCATGACCTTGAGTGCACTTGACATGATTATTGTATAATCTGCAGTGTAAATTTGACACACACTTTCTGAGAAATTGCGTGTATTTTTTTACACGCATTTGCGTGTATCTGCGTGTATTTTTCTATTACTCGCAGGTAACACGCGCGTAAATTGCGTGCAATATGGCGTCTTTGCACGCATTTTACGCGCGTGTAATGCTGCTATTCCTTTGGTCGGTACTGTAGTGAGTTGAATGTATAATAATTAACAATTATTCGCCGAAGTGGAGGTGGATGGTGGTGGATATTTACCGAGCCGCTTCGGCGAGGTAAATATCCACCACTTTTCACCAACACTGAGGTGAATAATAATTATTGTTTTAGTATATACCAAACCAGTGAAATAGCTAGCTCCAAAATTATAGATTTCTTTTACCGCAAAAAATCGGGGGAAAAATCCTTTAAAAGTGGAACCCTACGCGCAACCAAGGACAGCGCGGGAAAACTCACATGGCAACATCAGGCGATCAACATGTCTCGTATGTTGGACTTTAACGATTTCAAGGGGAAAATTATTATTTTTTCCGTTTTTACTGATGGACCAAAAGCGACGAGTTCTATTTTCTCGTATTTTACAAGTTCTGTCAGTTTCTATTGCCTGAGAAACTGATGTTGAAGCTGCAAGTGCCGTTATAAACTGAACAAGATGGTCAAGATGCTGCCTAAGACGTTTTTTCGTAATCCCAGTTCAATTATTTCTCACACTGATGTGACTGCATCCACCGTCTGATGTTACTGCTTTTAATTTACCGGAGGGGAGAAGCAGTAAAGTTTGGAGAAGCCACAGCATTTGGGCAGTTCTTGATCATGATACGGCAACAGGAATATTTTCTAGCGTAGTGAGACCGAGATTAGTCGATCCGAATACAAAACTAAATTGTTGGCAGCAGGGACTTCTTGCTTTTTGAAAGACACTGCTGTAGGTAAGAATTGCATTTTAAAGTTAGTTAGACTGGACAGCGTTTGGAACCACTTCAAAGACTTTTAAAACTGTTCAAAATTATTTACAACTGAGCGTTGTCACGTTCTTACTCTAGCTATTTGCTCGATAGTAAACAAAACATTTTGTACGACATTTTTGGCGATTTTATTTAGTGACACGACTAAACTTGCTACAAATGATCACCTCTGAATATCTTCAGGTATTTTTGATAACACAGTGACGTGTAGCGGCCTCGTTTATGGAAGTAATTTCTGCTTTGATCAAAGAAGCAAAACTCACGGCCATTTTGTTTTGCTCGGAGGTGAATAGCAAAGACTATTCACCTCCAAGCTAGCCAATCAGAACGAGCGAAAAGCACTATTCACTGGTTTGGTATATACTAATACCAGTTATAAGCAGGGTCACGTCAGGGTAATTTGATAGAGAGATTGGGGTGCCTATGAGAAGAAAGGCAAACCCAAATATCCCCTTTGGTACAAAGCAGAATAATCTTAAAGAAATTTGTCTACTTCTTGTTGATTAAAAGCATTTATAATGTACCAACATGTTTACTGACACTTTCCAGAAGTCAGTAAAGAATATATTTGGCGCCATTTCCCCTACATGTAAGCTTATATTTTGCACCATTTTCAAAATGGCGTCTCTTGAAAGAAAATGCCAATGTTTACCAAACCTTCCAGCGTCGTCCAGCTCTTCACTCATTCGCAAATTTCAACATAATTATTGATGTCGAGCGAGAGCAAAAGGATAGTTACTTTAATACCAATAGTTTCGAGAGAAAATTCACGTTTTGTCAATTTACGCTGGGAGCTGATGAAGCAAGTGTTTGGTTCATGCATACCGTATAAAATTTTCGCGCGCCGCTGGAACCACTCCTATTATAAAACGCCCCTCTTCACCATGAACAAGTGTAAGCTAATTTTAAAAAGTAAGAAAAGGTAAACGGTGTCCATTCAGTTTAAATAAATCTAAAATTAACCACAACAACGTGCAAATTTCAAGCCATCTCGCACACTGTGTCGAGGTGAATAGTCTTCGCTTTTTACGCCTTCCAATCGTCCAGGGAGAAAACGTAATTAGTTATCGACACATATCGGTCAACAACGTAAATAATGTAAGGATTTATAGAAGAAAAGCTTACCTTTGTGGAGTCCTTTTGGCGAGTTTTTATTCCAAGACCCTGCAGAACGTTCGCGCGCCATCGCACGCCCAGCAAATAAGAGCCTTCGCTCACACTGGTCAGTGAGCAATGTTCAACCTCGTTCCCAGGGCTATTCGCGTTGCCCTGTGGCGCCCCCGACCCTCCCCCGGACAAATATTTGTCGTGGCGCCACGCGGATAGCCCTGGGGACGAGGTTGAGCGACGGTTGAGCGATTGAGCGTCGGTTGAACAATGTTTTGACAACTCAAGTGACAGGTGAACTGGAGGTGAGTGACAGCTGACAGCTCCTCACTTTGTTTACCCGTTTTCCCTTTGTTAGTTTGCGTCTTTTATGTGCTAAATACAACCATATAAATATAGAGGGTTTTTTTGCTCGTTCATTTTGCTCTTTGAACTACCGTAAAAGCTCTATTTAGCCCCCCCTATGGAGATCGAAAATATCCATACCAGGGCCCGCGCAGCACTTTTTTGAGTGGGGGCTAATGCGAACGCGTGAGCGTGAGCGATCTAGGGGGTCCGGGGGCATGCCCCCCGGGAAAATTGTGAATGCATCTAAAATCAACAAGCGTGGTGCAAAAAAAACAACTTTCAGCGCTTAACTCCCGCGGTGTCCCGCGATGTCCAGAGCTGTGTATAATTCTCAGTTTAAATTATCTATGGCGATAAAATGTTGTCATAAAAACGTTTCTCTATAAAACGCAAGATACAACTGCTCAATAGCATAAAGTCAGTCAACTCTAAGTTATTTTAACTCTTGATATTAATTTGATCAGTTGTAATCGTGTCTACTTTGGTCATTGCAACTTTTGTCCGTTGCGAACTACTGCAGATCAAAAAGACAATTTTATCACCAACTTCCAGTAAACTAACGTTAACCAGTGAAATAACTCCTGGAAATTTTTATTATTATTATTTTTTAGAAAGGTGGGGGGGCGGGGGGTCTAAAGCCCCCCAGCCCCTCCCCCTGCGCGGTCCCTGCATACCACCTACAGAGAAGGTCACTGGAGAATATTTTTATTATTCTGAGGTCCGGAGAGGGGTTAAAATTTGTTGTTTGGAACCACTTAGGGTGTTCAAAATAGGATAGGAACTAACCTCTTAGGGGTAAAAATGAATTCAAGCCACACCCACAAAGCAAGATTCTGGTACCTCATAGGGGTTCCTTTTAACATTTCTGACGATCACCCCTGTCACTTTTATATAGCGATTTTTAGAGATTTTGGTGTTCGCAACATAAACTTTTTAAATTTGGAGAATACTTTTAAAATACGCTGTTTCATTGACATTGCTAAGGGCCTCCACAGACTAGAGAGATAGTTGTCGACAACTATTTAGTTGTCGATCATAAAAAGTTGTCGATAACAAAAAAGCCAGTGTGTGAAGGTAGTTATCGATAACTAAGGGCCTTAGTTATCGATAACTAGCTTCACACACTCAGGCTGGCTTTTTTGTTATCGACAACGTTTTATGATCGACAACTAAATAGTTGTCGACAACTATCTCTCTAGACTGTGGAGGCCCTTAATTTGTTAAATTTAGTAGCCGCTAAAAATAGTAACATTAAGGTTCAACTCAACTATGTCATTAAAAAATATGTAAAAATAATTTCCCCTATCTGTTGCCAATGCTGACCTATCAATTGCTTTTCAATCTTTTCTATAAGCATCTGAAAACCCAACAGTTGTACTGCTACTTTGAAAACTGTTTGGATGAAGCCTGGAAAGTTATCTGTGAAAAGAACTATTCTCTGGACACAGAAACTTAGTGATAAGCTTCTGCTGGACACTAATAATAATAATATTATCAAAATATTTACACGACTAAAATGTTTAAAATACTTCTTTTGAAGAATTTAAAACATTTTATTACGTGAAAATTATGAACAATAATATTATCATTGCTGCAAGGGACTATTCTATTCCTTTTACACAATACATTCGAAACAATTGGTTTTAATTTTCCCTTTGACAAAATACATATGGCAAACTAACTTGGATAATTACAGTAACTAAGAACTGTTGTTTAAATGTGTGGTTCCAGAAAATATCCATACCCCCATGGAAGGTTTCTTAGTTTGACCCAACCCCCCCCCCCCCCCCCCCCAACGGGGGTTTTGAGTTTAGCTTCATACGTTCCTTTAAAAATGTTGGCTCTCATCTCCCCTCCCCCTCAGAATTTCCAATGACCTTCCTTGGGGTGGGTATGGATATTTTCTGGAACTGCACAACAGGCGCGGATCCAGGGAAAAACTTGACCGGTTTACTAGAGTCTGAGCACCGAATCTATGGAAGTCTGGAGGCAAGTTCCACCGCAAACGTTTATAGATTTTTAATCTCTAAAATTATATTTCCCTCGATTTTGAGTCATTTGGAAAATTTGACCGATTTCCATAAAATGGTGTAAACCGGTGTGGATCCGCGCCTGCACAATGTATACATTACACAACACATCTTATCAAATATTGAATTGCATAAAATTATTTCAAAGAAATATAAAAGCTAGTCTAGAACTGAGTACTGTTTTTGTTTTGCAGCACAATCCCGCCCAGTTTTTCGAGATTCTCAGGGAACTGAAGTAACTGACAGATGTTATTTGTTTAAAACACTGGATTTCAAGGAAGACAACAATTCTTTGTTTCCACTGTTAAAACAAGTGAATCCTTCCAGTAGCATTTCACAGTCATTTCTGGAAAATGTTTGTATTCCACGTTTTTTCACTTCATCCTCAAACTGACTAAAAAGTAGGTCACTTGTAACCCCAGCTTTCCCTAATGCCCAAATGGTTTGGCTGAGTTCATTATTATTAAAATGTTTGATATCTTTTGTTTGAATTAGATCTCCAAAGGCACTAAATAACTCCATACTTCCATTGCCTGTAGAAGCAAAAGACCACAACAGTGTACCTATGTCAACACTTTTCACGATTGTTGAAATATTTCTACGAAACAATTCTGCCTCTGTTTTTTCAAACAAACCATCTGCTTGAAAACCTCTTTTAGCAAATGACCAGACAAAGTGAGACAGGTCATTATTATGAAAGGTAGAAAATGCACATGACAAAATCTCATTTAAAAACAGCTCAAATAGTTGAGAAGAGCCATTGTCGGTCTTAGCAAATGACACAACAGTCTGTGCAAAGCTGCGCAAATTAAAAGTAGCAATGTCCAGTTGTCTACATAAAATGGCCTTTTCAACCTCTCCAAAAACACTTGTGTCTGTCCAGTTCAGTAGAGACAATCCTACAACAATCTGACTGGCAGTTTTATAATCAAAAGTACCAACACCTCTAGAGAGAATTTCTTCCTCACAAACTTTCAGGAGAGGATGAGTCCTTTCTTGGATTTTTGCAAGTGACCAAATAATAACTGCAAGCTGTCGGGATTCCAATCTGGAGATGTTGTCGGTGATGCAGTTTAGTAACCTGGTATATTCGCTTGACTCTTCCTCAGGTGATTCCATTTGCAACTTCTCTCTTTCATTGCAATCCTTTTTCACAAGCCTTGCCATTGAACTCAGGAGATATACCATTGATGATGTAGTCAATGCTTCATCAAACATATTCAGTATAGCCAGCACAGACTTCTTTTGATGTGGATTCAGTTGAATCTGTGTTGACACACCTGTGGACTTCAGTGCAAATGGAATCCTTGTAATACTCTGAGCTGTTGCTAAGGGTGATTCTGTTTTCCTCACCAACTGACATGATGCGGTGTAGCAACGAATTGTTGATTTTTCGAACAAAGGTGATACCACTTTAGGATAATGAGAAAGATATGAAACAATAGGGCTTCGTCTTCCAAACAATACAGTGAACTTGAACATCATTCAGGTCCATTCAGATTTTTGTAATGGTACATGTATCTGTTGAGACAAATTTATTAAATTGATATTAATTATTTGTCCATTTGATTTTCAATGACTCTTATATAGTCTTCATGACAAGGTAACACTAACACCAACCTTGTCCCCAGGGCCATCTCCGCTTTCAAGACGGTGGGTGGGCACAAAGAAGACCCTGGCGAACAGCAGGTCACGTGACCACAAAATTAGCTAATCATGAGCCCACCGCCACTTTGAAACAATCAAAATCTCCAATATTTTTGGAGACATGTGACCTGCTGTTTGCCAGGGTCTTCTTCACGTCCACCCACCATCTTGAAAGCGGAGATGGCCCTGGGGATGAGGTTGACACTAACACATACCGTAAAAGCTCTATTAAGCCCCTGGGGGGCTTATTTAATTTTAGGCCTTAAGAAGGGGGGGCTTATTTCAAATCATAAATTTTCAAGAAAATTCACAATAATTTTTCAAACTTTACTATTACACCACTAACTAAAACAAAACAAGAAATGGGTTATGTCGGACCGTCTTACAAAGGAAACGTCATTTATACCCTAACTCTACGATAGTTCTGGAAATTAAAGACTACATTTCAATACAAAGTGACTGAAATGCCAGAAAATATTGCTGGAAAGTCATTTACATCAGCCTGACGGAAGGTGAGGGGGGGGGGGGGGGGGCTTATTACAAAATCCGACTTCTAAAGGGGGGCTTAATAGGGAGGGGGGCCTAAATAGAACTTTTACGGTACATGTAAGTTCAGTTTTAAACTTCACCATCCTCATGCAACCATAAACTGTCAACCCAGACCAATAAAGTATTTTAAGCTTCGAAAGAATGGAACATTATTCAATCGTGTGTATACCATGAACATACATGTACCCTAGTTATCTGAAGTATCCTTTGATTGTTAAATCCATGAATAGTTGATAAATGGTCGAAGCATCAATCGATCGATCAAACGCGCCGCACATCCCGCTGTTAACGGGCACAGTTTTCGTTACCTGAATATTTCATTTATATGTCAGAATGGAGTAGCAGATAGTCGGTTTTTGACTTCTACTTTATACAAAAACTAGAAACATTTTAGCAACGGCCACTGTTTGACCACCGTTTCGTACCGAAATTATCCAAATTGTAGCCGTGGGAAAAGGTGAATTTCATTGGCTGTTGTAACATTTGTTTGTTGACATTGCAGCGGTAGAAATATTATTCTGTCAACTGAGCAAAAAACTTACTCGTGGATGTTATAAACATAATTCTGAACCCAAAGGCAACACAACTTCAGAACCAAGTGGAGCAACAACAAAATATTCTAACCGAGCGACGGCTCGAGTCGCTCGCCACTTGCGAGTAGACTCGAAATTCGGTCGCCATGCACACACTGAGAAAAAATGTAACTCGGAAAAAAATCCACTGTCACCCAAGATAAAACAGCTGAGAAACTTATAAACTTTCATGTCGATTCATGAAACGTTTTCGCTTTTTAGCTATTTTTTCATATTATGTAAATAAAATCCATCATGTTTGACTGCGCCCGCATTCGTATTAACCAATTAACCGCTTTCTTTTGTGACACATGAAATTGAAATCACAAGCTGTATAATTATTATTGTTATAAATTTTGCTCACTATTTCTATTCTTATTGGCTGAGAGCATACAGATAATTCATGCTGGCTGGCATCTGGTTGGCCAACTAGGGCCCGGTCCAAACGCCGCTCCACTCATGTGCCGAACCTAAGCGACTAGCTTTGGAGCGACTTTGGAGCAAAGGCTGATTCAGACGGCGTACTTGTGTCAAACTTAATTTGGGGGAAAACCATGTGGAATTTCTGCATTGAAAATACAATAATTCTGTCCAAATAGACAAGCTATTACTACAAGCTTAAATTTTTTGCAATAAAAGCAATATTTAGGGAAAAGCAAATTCATTCGCAAGATTGTCTGTATTTAGAATGGTTAAACTTGCAAATACGAAATATCATAAGTTATCACGAAGAAAATAGAAAAAATGAATTACCGCTAAAGCAATTCTTTCATACAGTTCGGCACATGAGAAGAACACCGTATGAATCAGCCGCCGCTCCAACTGTTGAACTTAACATCGCTTGCCGCTCCAAACCTAAACTGCCGAACCAAACTGATTCAAACGCCACTCTTCTGCTGTACTTAACTCATCAGTTAGGTTCGGCACATGAGTGGAGCGGTGTTTGGACCGGGCCTAAGTCTATGCACAATGACGCCACGCTACTTAGGGTTTTTGAAGTTCAGAATACTGTATTCATATTTGGCATGACATTTCGTGTAGCACGTTCGTGTAGCACATGCAGTAAAATAATTTTGTCCCAGATGTTGGAGATTGACTGAGTGAATCGGTATTTCGTGCATGTCATGAATTTGAGTCAAATGTTGAGCGATTATTTATACATGTTTATTTCAGTTGTGTCACTTTTCGCTTTGAGAAAGAGCACAAAAGAAAGTAAACTGAAGGTGCCAAAATGAATAACAAAGGCAAAATGCATTGATGGAAAACGCGTTAGCCAAGGAGTTGGCAAAAACACGTTAGATGGTTCGCTTATTTTCGAATGGTACTGTTCACATTTAACCGGCCTTTTTCAGATTTCTAAAGTCAACTGTGTTAGATGCCTACTAAAAAATTAAATCATATCTTGAAGTACTTGTATCACTTTCATATACCGACTGCAACAAATTAATCACGGAGACACAGGCAACAATACACTGTACAGCAGGGCTCGAAAAAAATTGGAATTCCAGCTTGCCCTTTGGGGAAGCAACTCTCAAATTTTGCTTGCCCAGGGCACCTCCCCACTTGCCCAGGTTCTCAAACTCATTAATTATTCATGAAACAAAGAAAACGAATATACACTGGGTTAGGCCTTCAGTTTGGCTCTCTGTTCTACCTACGTGTACTGTAATGTGTTTTCGGTTTAATTTACCTCCAAAGTTACAAACTGGTTTGCAGGGTTGTCCCTAAGAAAAATGTCTGTGCTTGTGCCTCTCACCAGAGACACAATCCATCGGCATGCATGATGTATTCAATGGTTTGCACGGTTTGCATTGCATTATGGGGCGATTTTAAAACATGGCCGCTTCTCTGTTCTACCTACGTGTACTGTAATGTGTTTTCGGTTTAATTTACCTCCAAAGTTACAAACTGGTTTGCAGGGTTGTCCCTAAGAAAAATGTCTGTGCTTGTGCCTCTCACCAGAGACACAATCCATCGGCATACATGACGTATTCAATGGTTTACACGGTTTGCATTGCATTATGAGGCGATTTTAAAACATGGCCGCTTGTGGAGCCGAAAGAATCTTTGTTGACGTGTTTTGGCCTATATTTCTCGTAATGAAAGCAAAACAAGACCAGATAAATTGTTTTTTAACTTTAATTTATCGTGTGACTGATTTTATGGCAAAGTTAGAACTGAAAAAGCAGGTTTCCCAGCCTGGCTCGAACGGTAAGTTTATCAGTCACGGTCGCACAACCTTGTTTGCAGACGTAATTTTCGTCAACCTTCATCTAAAACCCTTGATTATCCCGACCAAATGTGCCTAAAATTTACTGTTTTGTTTCACAAAATCGTCATTTTAACAATGTAGTTGGCAGAAGGCTTGCCTGGGCCCTTGCCTGTCGGGCAAGTGAGCAGAGAAAGTTACTTGCCCGACAGGAAAATCTACTTGCCCCGGACGACCGGACGGGGGTTTTGTCGAGCCCTGTACAGTACCGACCAAAGGAATAGCAGCATAACACGCGCGTAAAATGCGTGTAAAGACGCCATGTTGCACGCAATTTACGCGCGCGTTACCTGCGAGTAATAGAAAAATACACACAGATACACACAAATGCGTGTAAAAAAATACACGCAATTTCTCAGAAAGTGCATGTAAAATTTACACGCAGCAGCAGAGGTTGAGTCTAACTCATTAAGTGCGTGTATTTTTTATCGGGAGACAAAACAAGTACCGCGGTGTAAGTTGTTGACAGGAAACTCCGAAGCAATTCGAACTCTTGTCTTGTGAACAGAAATTTTGAAAATTGAACGACTTGTATAAATACGGTATAAACTTGGCACAACAACAGTAAAGTCGGTATTTAATAGACGGTTCTTTTGACTTTCAGTCGCCCAAGCTAGATTTCTAAGATAGATATTCGCAGGAATTCCGGGCGATTCGCATTTCCATATGCGTGTGCACGTGTCGATCTGTATACATTTCACAGCCCGATATCGTTCGACTCCGGCTTGCGTGAAGATGTTTTGTTTTTGTTAACTGAATCCTATTTTACTTTCAGTATCCATACTTTTACGCTCACTTATGCTTGCTTGATTTAAAACCACCGTTTCGTGCCTTCTTTCCGCCTCCAAAAACTGGTTGGTTGATGTGACAAAATTATATTACATAGGAAACAAAACACGTTACGTTGAAATCATAGTTCTTCGACATTTCAAAATGTCGAAGAACTACATCCACAGTCCGCGGTCCGCCTCCTCGCACGTATTTTGCGTGTAACGCGCGCGTAAAGCCGCCATATTGCACGCATTTTACGCGCATGTAAGTGCTGCTATTCCTTTGGCCTGTACTGTATGTCCAAGACACAACATCAGGATTATTATAACAAATAACGTGTGAGGTTATGGTTTCAGTTTGCTAATTGAGTGTTTGTAAATCGAACGTTCGATTGCATTCTATTGACCTAAAACTTTTTTGTGAGTTCGATTATGTTCGATTACCGAACTTAATCCAACTTAATCCATGGATTGAGTTCGAGTTCGATTGTGTTCGATTAAAATTCCGTTAGATTTCGTTCTATTAGATACACCTGGATTAAAGGACTATTACAGCCTGCTGAATTTCCACGGCAACAGCCAGACATTTTCTTTAGCTAGCTACAATCCTGTTCACTACTTTACAGTTTTCAAGCACATCCAAAAACATAGCCAATGATGGTTCCGAGTAGTTCAGCTTCAGCGTTAATAACCCTATGAACCTGTTTCTTCTACCTATAAAGTTTACCCGGTATTTTATAAGATGCTAGCAAGTCCTCTATGATTACAAATGTAATGGATAACAAATATGAGAATAACGCACCTTTTTTCTTGATGCTTGACCTGGAAATTCGCAGCAACAGTCTTATCTTCTCTGACGACGAGGACTTGAGAACTCGAGAGGACTTCACACGACCTGTCAGCGGTATAGCACCTACGTCGTGTAAGTCACAATGAGGTGTTGCTCGGCATTTTTCGTGGAGAATCTTCGTGAAAACGACTGTTCACAGCCTCTCTATTAGACACTAATTCCATTGTTTTCTTTTGTTTAGTTTTGACTATGAACGCACTCACTGTTAGATATTGTTTCACAGGTTAAATAAAATCACTCTATGCACTTTCGTTAATTGAGGACAATTTGCGACATTGAGCAAGTTTAAATGAAACATTAGGCTTCTTTTGTATAATTAAATTAACATGAGTATTCATTTGAATTTGCATATCGCCGGTGGAAAACAAATCTGCAAGTTGTTATTTTGCACGTGATGTATTTGGTTTGCACCGAATTAGATAACTTGTTTTCCATGTTTTTACACTAGCTGATTCTGCAAAAATTTAGTTTGGCTAAAAGTAGCTTACTTCTACAGGTTTAAAACAAAAAGGAAACGTTAAGAATAATGTTTTTCATGTTACTTCTCATTAGTATTCGATGAGTGCAGCAGTTTTCTACTTTTACCCATGCTACCTTTCGGTCTTGTCTTGCGGGGTTTTAAAAAACATTTCAGTATCCGACAACGTTAATTGAAATAGGTGTATATGGCAGTATAACTATAATGTTTGACAATAAATTTTTGCATTACAACTATCGTAGCTAAACAGCCATTAATTGCTACTTTTCAGCGGATTTTTTCACTTTGGTAATACAGGGGTTAAGTAACGACTGCTACCAAGTTTGCTGAATCTTTAACGCGAGACGTACAGTACACTATACACAGACAGAGTAAGATGAAGGATTTCAAGGATTTCAATTTATTTTCCGATACGTAGCAATATCACAAATTACAGAGAAAACTTCGGAAACGCTTTTACACAATTTGAACAAATTTGGCGATCTGGCGCGGTTGTTCGAAACCTGATTCACGCCAAACTCTGATTAAAAGTCAATCAATGTTTTAAAAGTGTTTTTCATTGCCAATGTTTTGTAAACCGAAATATAAAAATATAAACAGAAAACGGCCTCACTGTAAAGTCACAAAACTGTCACCCGGGAAATGCGGGAATTTGCAGCCATGGACGGCTCAGCTATGAACTGAAAATTAATAATTGATTAACCCACGTATGGGAGAATGCTTCTCGTAGATCACCCCTTCTATCTTGAATAATCTTATTTCAGGCTAGAACTGCTCTGAAACCATACCCATTTTGGCGGCAAGTACAGCCCATATGTCTTATATAGCTCCCTCCCCTTTGACCCGCCTGGAATGTTTCTTCAAATTGATCTGTCGGAAAAAAGTTTAGTTATGTATTCATTTTTGGGGGAAAAAACTCTAGAAAGGAGAGGAAACAATAAATGCGCCCTTAGTTTGTGTGTGCTTGAATTAAAACATGTAAATAATATAAGGAAAAGTAGTGCGAATGACTGAGAAGGGTTGTATCTTAGTGGTCTGTCGCCTGTGTCAGTAATTAGTTTTTTTCTTTATCGCCAATAACTATACAGATAGCCGGGGAATCTATTGGACGATCTTTACAATAACACTAGTGAATTACAGCAAAGTTTGTGGTTTCAACTTTAATCAAAATCATTCACAATCAATTATTAACAGTCCGCAGCTTGGATGCGCTGAAGCAATATTCCCTTCGACACCGAGTTATCATAAAAAAAAAACGAAGACGCGACTTGGTCAGGTAAATCTCAATTTCCATTTCAATATGTTTAATCTCTTATAGTTGTTTTAGCAGGTGGCTTAGGTAACATGTGTCGTTACTACAAAGTTTAGTAACGTGCGGATTCCTGAAACTTCACTTTGAAGTATACAACTCTTCGAAATAATACTTAAAACTACTTTAAATCCACCAGATACCAACCATCATATTTTCTGTGCGGAGCGACATGAAATAAGGACTCTGGTATTTTTAGGCGAGTTCAGATATCCCTATATTCATAAACTTTGTATTAAACTAAAATCACTGATATTTCCGTAATAGACTGCATGAGTTCATCCATGAATCGTTATATTGGCATCGGGTATCTATCTTAAAGGAAAGAAGGTTTCGACCCTCTCGACATAAGCTTCAAGAAAAAAAAAATATATATATATGTATATATATATATATATTATATATATATATATATATATAATATAAAGTTTAAAAAAGGCTAAGGACGGACAACTTCGACGATAAAAAGTAAAATTAATGAAAACGTTCGTCTAGACCTTCATCATTCGTACAACGCGTGGTGAATTACAGAGTTGATATTGCTTATATAGGATGACATTGTTGGTTTTGGTTTTTTTTATGTGCCGGTTTCATTGTTTACTATTATAAAATAACTCTTACAGGGTGATTACTACAATCAAACTTAACAGAAATACAGTTTAATTATGAAATACAGTGTAACTTATAAGTAACAATAAGCCATTACTTTTGCTTAGATAAGATTCGTTAATTAATGCTTAACATAAACCCTAAGGGTTTAATGACTAAAGAAAATATATGTTTCGTCGTGTTAATTACAAGGTAACGAGTTCTAAAAATTCTACAGCACTGGCAGACATCTTACAATCTGAGCGTAACAATTCCATTACGCAAGCATGAATAAACGCGGCGAGATGAGAAACTGATAACAAATGCCTCCACGGGTCCTTAAACGAATGATCAAAACAAACGTAATAAATGCCCCACAAGCCCTTGAATAATTCTATACGCTCACATAAAATAACATATTCCGGAGCAGAGCCCTTGAACGCTCTAGATTGAATTGGTAACCTGGTTGCGTTTAATAAATTATATAACGAAATTCTTATAATCATTGAAATAAAAATAATATGAATTAAGAGAGATAGATGCATGCGGTAACTTGTGACACTTGAAAGCTAATTGTAATTAAATTCTATTTTTTGAATGAAATTCTTGTCTTTTGTTTAAGCCAGTGGGCGCTAAAAGACGATAATTGGCGCGCTCCAGTAGGCCTCTTTTGGTATTTAGCAAGCTATCTAAAATTCTCAGCGTCACATGCTAGACTCATACTTGGTCAGATACACTTGAAATGTGAAATCTTTTAAGACTGTAAGCTCTTATTGTAATGTACCCGCGAACTTCGCAGGTTTTTTGTTGTTGTCATTGGCTGATTTTCCTCGATTACGTGAATCTAACCTTAAAAATTTCTGTAGCGGTAGATCTACGTACTGTAAAATGGACATTTGGTACAAGAGGCATATATAAATTACATTTTTAGGAGTCAACAAGACAATTTAGATCGATTGTATATACTTTGTGCCGTTGATAACTTTGAAAAGATTTTGACTCTACGAAAAAATTTTTAGCACAGCATCCATCTGTCCTACTGCACTTGAAACAACGCTATTATAGTTTGATATATTTGGCCTCCTGCTTCTTACAGTGGTCTATGTCTGGATGGTGCTAGGATGTCTTTTAGTTTTTGGACCTGCGGAATGATGGTATAATGGAATTTTGAGGAAAGTAATTCTCTTTCAATTTGGGATTAGATTCCAATAAATGCAAATGCTTCTTAATGATTTGACCAAACATCTGGTAAATTGGCGATTAAATGTAACGACGAATGGAAAGTTTCTTAGTCTGTCGCTTAAGTCCGGGTTTAAGCAAGTCATTTCTGGGAATAGGTGGACGCTTAAGAAACTGATCTTCACTAGTTTAGTAGGATATCCTGACTGATAATATGCCGCTTGGTATTCTGCATGAAACCTGCGAAGTTGCGTAGGCATAGCAATAAGACTTACACGTCTAAAAGATTTCACACTTTCAGTGTATTGACCACGTAGAGTCTGCCAGTGAGCTGAGAATTTGATAGCTTGCTAATACCAAAGAGGGTCCTACTGGAGCGCGCAATTATTCTCTTTGAGCGCCCCACGGCTTAAACAAAGACAAGTATTTCATTGCAAAAATAGAATAATTACATTAGATCTTTTCAAGGTGTACAAGTTACCGCATTGCACAATCATCTCTTCTTAATTCTTATTATTTTTATTTCAACAACACAACACAACGCAACAACAACAAAACAACAACAAAAAAAAAAACACAATACATCACAAAATGCAACAACGAAACAAAAACCAAAAAAGAAACACAAAAAACAAAAAAACCAACACACAACAAATCAAAAACAAACACACAAATCACAACACAAAAAAAAACAACAAACACACCACACACACATCAAAACACACCAACACAAAAAACAACAACATTCAACAAAACAAACCAAAACCCACAAACAAAAAACAAACATTCACAACGACAAAACAAAAAACAACAACAACAAACAACAACAACACAATATCAACAAACACAACAAACAAAACACCACAAACAAAAACACAAAACAAACAAACAAAAAAAAACACAAAAACACAAAAAAACAGACACACAACACAACAAACAAAAAAATTCAGCACACAAACAATTCACAAAACAAAAAAAACACAAAAAACAACAAAAGCACAACAAAACACAAGCACATACGAAACACACACACACAAAAAAAACCACAACAGACACACAAAAAAAACACACACACAACATAAAAACACAAACAACACAACACAAAAAAAAAAAAAAACACAAACATCAACACAAAAAAAAAAAATCACAATCAAAAAACAAATTCATAACAAAAAAAAACATCAAACAACAAAAACAAAACAACAAAACAAATTCAAAACAACACAAAAAATAAACGATAACATTGATAATGAATTGTCGTTATATAATTATATTAAAACGCAACTCAGGTTACTAATTCAATTCTAGAGCGGTCAAGGGCTCTGTCGCGGGATATGTTATTTATGTGGCGTAGAATTTATTCAAGGGCTTTGGTGGGCATTTATTACGTTGTTTGTATGCATCGTTTAAGGACCCTGGTTGCGAGGCATTTGTTATGGTTTTTTCTGCATTCGCCCGCGTTATTCATGGGCTTGGTATATGGAATTTGTTACGCTCAGTATTGTAAAGTGGTCTTGGTTGCGTAAGATTTTTAGAACTCTGTTACCCTTGTAATTAACACGGAAAACTGATTATTTTCTTGTTTAGTAAATTACACACCCTTAGGTGTTTATTTACAGCATTAATTAAGGCGAAATCTTATCTAAGCAAAGATTACTGGCCTTATTTTTGTTACTTCATAATTTACACTGTATTTCAATTACACTGTATTTCTGTAAGTTTTGAATGTTCGTAATTCACCTGTAAGAGTTTTTTATAATAGTAAACATGTAATCCTATATAAGCAAATATCAACTCTGTAATTCACACGCTGTTTGTACGAACGGATAGGTCTAAGACGCGAACGTTTCATTAAATTTTTAATTTTTATCGTCAGAAGTTGTCCGTCCTTAGCCCTTTTTTAACCTTTTTACTTCTTCACATGCCGATGTTGACTGCGATCCTTACAGGATCGCTCCTGGCGAGTAACATCCCCCCCCACCTCTGTTGTGCTCGAGTGGCTACCGGTCATAACTTCTATATATATATTATATACGGGAGGAGGCACACGTATATCTCTATATATATATATATATATATGATTATATCTATCCTCTATTAATATATATATATAGTAATATACTCACTATATATATATATATATATATATATACCTGTTTTCCCGAAAAACTAAATGGTCTCGATTAATATTTAACACAAAAGTGATATGAACCTTATCTTGTTGACAATATATTTGTATGTCCAAAAACTCGGAACCTTTCGAAAGCTGTCATTTGTGATTAAGGACTTAAAGATTCCACGAGGCCAAATTGAAGGCTGTTAAAAAGTCTTTGTACAAGTAACCAGAATTCGATCGATAACGAGGATTTAAGATAACTATAGCTACGATTTTATTGTGCGTCAGAACTCATTAATGTTCAATTCATGCACCTGTCGTCCCTCTAGTCTCTGCATGTTCAACACAACTTTTTATAAATATTTACTGTAGTATTTTTCTTTTTTTAGCTTTCCAATAACGCACGTTCAGTTGTTTCTACAACATCTTGCTTCATTATAACGTGAAGCTATTGTGAATAAATTTAAGAATTATCAGTACAAGAACATGGAAAGCAAAATTGGGATTGTTTTACTTGCCGTCATAAGTATCGTGTATGCTGGCGAAGGTACGTTGTCTATCCCTTAGTATGAAAGTTTCTATAACAAAATGATTTTCTTTTGAAAACAAATATAAGCAAAGGTTCTATGCGATTAACTCAAATAAACATTTAGACCGAGTAATTACGCCTACGCATTGCGTATTGTTTCATCTACTCTAACATTAATGAATATCACAGCTTCTGTTTTAAAAAGATACCAACCACATAAAGTCGCTTCCCTTTGAGTCACTCAATGTTCACTGCTTCTTCACAGCACAGCAGTCCATTATTCGTTAGCATAGTCAGTCTTTCCTTCCCGAAGAGTTATAGATTATGTGCAATTTCTTTAATCTCAAAACATCATTTTATTCTGAGTCATGTCAGGTTTTAACGAAGAAACGTAAAATATGAAAGAGTGAGTCAGCATAAGTCTACATCAAATCACTCTTTTAAGCTGGATTATTCGGAAAGAAGATAACTACTGTCTACGACTTGTTTTTTATTTTTTTACACCTTGTTCTTTACCGATTAAAGCAGTGATTTTGCAGCTGCTGTAGATGAGTTGAATAGAGTACTAAATCTCGCATCTTCTTCATGTCTTTATTTTCCAGAGGGAAGTCGCTGGGGATACAAACAGACGGGTATCACTAAACTAACTTATAAGTGGTTATCAATGCGCACCTCGCCTATGAAATTAAAATAAGAGATTAAATTTTCAAGACCTTCGATGACATCTCCGAAGTTACCATAACAAAGCCTAAATTTCTGTTTTGCACTTTGACCTTCTTTCACTATTATTTTCCCCGACATCTTAGCTTTATTTCAAACTAGAGTAGTGTGTCGCCCTCTCCATGTTCTATCCAACACTCCGATGACTAGCTATACATAGGCCGTTACACGACCCGCAAATCCAGAGTCCTGCTCTTACCCGAACCTTTCCTCATTTGCCTTAGCGCTCGAATGCTATTTGTCGGAACCGCATAATTTAGTGTTCTGAAACTGTATTTTTTTTTATACCAAACGCAACTTGTCTTATCTTTTCCCAAAAAAATTGAGCTTCCAAATTGGGGTGCGGCTTATCTACGAGTTAGATTATATTGGGTATCTGAGATGTGTAAACTTCCCAGTGTTATTAACCGTTATCAAAGTCGCGTTTGCACTGTTCTCTGAGCCTGTAATGTTTGTAATTAGAGTATAAATAATTGGTCATTTTAAGGTAATGTTGCATCTCTTCACTCTCATTTTCCAACTGAATTGTAAAACAACAAATAAACAAACAAACAAACAAACAAATTATTAATAATAGTAGCAACAACAAGGACACCAGCAAAAGAGGAACGGACTTTTTTCAATGCTAACTATTAAAAGAGGCTCGATATAAAATAATATCTCTTGAATACAGTCCTAATGCACACCCAAACACTGCGAATCCATCTGAAATTCTTTAGTTGCCGTTAGTCTCCGCAATCCATTGATAACAATGACGCGTGACCAGTCAACGAAGTACATTGTTTTGATAGGTTTAACTGTATTCGATTTCAGTGTACGGGCCGACAGACTGGGGCCTAGCAGCGCCCTTATGCACTGGACAGTTCCAGTCCCCCATCGACATCATCACAAGCTCAGCCCAGACCAACTCATCTCACAACGGTCTGGCACTGACCTTTGACAATACAGATGGGGCGATTAGTGGATCCTTGACGAACAATGGCCACGCCCCTACAGTGACACTCGACAAAACCAAAGGTGGTGTCACTCTCGCAGGAGGTCCACTCGGCCAAACCACTTTCAGCTTAGAGCAGTTTCACTTTCACTTTGGTTGTGAAAGTAACGTTGGCTCGGAACACACCGTGGATGGAAATTCTTATGCATCAGAGGTAAATTAATAACAAAAGAAACAGTAAAGCAAGTAAACAATTCCATTGGCGTCAAGGTAAAAAAGGTTTTGAAACTGATCTAAAGTTTGTAATAAATACGATAAAAATGTATTTTTAATTAATATATATGTTTAGATCACACACGGATACGGGCGCATGCACAAAATATACATTTGTTTAATGCCTCGTTTCGACCATGTTTTAGCCTTTTTCGTCCACGTATCTATTGTAGCTTTATTCAAAGACGAACACTATGAAACATATTATTGGTTGGACTGAAGTCAGTTCTTTATTTGCAGATGCACCTGGTGTTTTACAACACTCTTTACGAGAGTTTCCAAGAAGCCGCCTCCAAGTCTGATGGCTTGTCGGTTATTGGAGTGTTTTTGCAGGTATTTGGGTAAAATTACTCAATTTAGTTCTTCAATGGAAAGACTTTAAAACCACTAGTACTGTCCTTTGGGAAATTTCTACGGGCATAAACAGTTTGAATGTATAATGTATATCTAGCCTGCGAATACGGCCGACTTCGATCGCGTGCCATTTGCAGCGTCCTGCAAGCGGCGCACGATGGAAGTCGGCTGTATTCGCAGGCTAAATGTACATCATGATACCAGGGCAAAGTTACGATACGTAAACAGTTCAAAGCAATACTAATGCCTATTAAGTGGTAAAAGAATCTTCCAGATGTTCGTAGAAGCGACACAATGTGTTTATCATCGGATGGGCATAGTCGCGACTCTTCTAATTTGATCGCCAAACCATAGAAGAAACAACCTCGCCACGTGCCTTTGTCATCATAAAAGGGTGGTAGAACGAAATGAGTTCCAGAAATAAGTGTGAGATCTTATTGCAGTTTGAAAGTTTGACAAATTAAGAAGATATGCATGAATAATAAGAATAGGCTACTGATAACAAAGCTTACCATCCAACTTCAGTATACTTTTGTAGGTTGTGAAATGAGGTTTATATAATACGGACTTTCACATTTCGTTTCAGGTCAATGGAGGTTTTAATGAATGGTTGGAGAACATCGCTCTGTCATTAACAAATGTGAAGTTTCCCAGCGGTAATAATATGAATTCATACACAACTGAGAATCAGTTACAGTCATACCGCATCAGTGAACCACGAACCATGGAAGTCTATTAAATATTTAATTGCATTTTTACAAGTCTCTTGTTTGTATGTCTTTCTTCCAAGGTGGCAGCTACAGCCCGGGAGGCAGCATACCGCTGGCCACACTTGTTCCAGACCTGGTTTCCAAGAACGCACCCTATTACACATACAAAGGCTCCCTTACTACCCCTCCCTGCTACGAATCTGTTCAGTGGATTGTGTTGAAAAATCCCATATCGGTCACCAAATCTCAGGTTAGTTTCGAAAGTTGACATTGATCTGTGCCATGAAAAGGCTAATACTCATCAACAACATTCTTACCCTGAGTTTCAACCCCCTCGTTTGGTCGCCGCTTACTTCCGAGAGGGATTAAGTAAATCGGCGAGGCCTCAATCAATTCGTAACAATAGTTACCAAACCCCTACATCAATAGTGTACCCTAGGTCCAAGGTAAGCTCCAAGGTTGATAGCACAAAGTAATTTAATTGGAAAATGCCACATATTGTAAATTCATCTTGTTCGCCATGGAGTTAGGCAAGAGAGGATGATGGGGTAGGCTAGAACTCTACGCGAGGATTTATGCAGACGGGAAACAAGTATGACGTATTGGTGGCGCGATAGCTTTCGGAGTGCTCGTCGTGAGTGCCCGCACTAGTTTCTGATTGGATTAAATGATTCGCAAACTCTTCGAGTGTTTCAACGAAGATTTGCTAAAACCGGCACTTGTCACCCCACTGTATAACTTGTTCCCCCCACTATATAACTTAGTGGTGGGTTGGGTTGGGTTCCTGTTTTCTTATTGGGGCTGGGCTGGGTAGATAGGCCTAGCAAGGGATGCAATGTCCTATTGTCTATTTACCCTCCATTGGCGAATTAAGTAAATAAATAAAATATGGAATATACGCCTGCGTCGTAGGCTGCTTGTGTTAAGTCCATTGAAAGTCATTTAAGAAAAACTGCTCAGATAACACGTTTTCTAATCACTTTTCATTTGTTGAGATATAAAAGGATCTTAAAAGATCTCCTCTAATAACGTATTTTGATAATTGATTTTTTCAGCTGGAGATAATGCGATCACTGTCTGCTACCAGCGGCAATTCACTTTGCAACAACTTCAGGCCAGTGAATGCACTGAATGGGCGCAAACTCTACAAATGGCCTGGCAACGGAAAGCTTCCTGGTCTGTTGAGCGTTCCTTTTTATAACTGAAGATTCATCAGGCTACGGGGTGGTTGGATTAAAAAGAATCACCGCCAGTAGCGGGATAACTAAATTGATTTACATGTTGTTGATTGAGAAAGTGACAGTGTCACGTCGTGACTAGTTTCTAATGTCATAATAAATATTGTGTTTTAATCCATATAGTCTTCGAAAAGCTATATTTACTTAAGGAGGGAAAACTAGAATGTCCGAAATAGAGGACTATAAAAAATAAGTCACGAGCTTGTGTTTTATTATCTGTAACTGGATTACTTAGGATTAGAAGTACAAAACAGTGTTGTAATAAATCCACGTTTCATTTAATATTCAGACTGGAAGTACTTTATTTTTACGCTGCATTCGATGATTTGTCATGACTCTCTCCTTATGCATGCCTCTAAAATATTTTATCCAACCGTCATTCAAGACACATTCAAGTCAAAGGACAAGAGAAAGAGTGTCAAACGCAAAAATAAAATGTGAATAGATAAACGAGAGCAAATCAGGATTTTTTCTTTTACCATGCAAAACAAATATCCACAATCAAGGAAGCTACAAATACTGAGAAGCTGAATAAATAATGAATAAATTTCATTTATTTTTTAATGATCCCCTCGGTTTTTACGTGTACAGTCCACCATAAAATTAAAAAATCCGAGGTAGAAGGTTGGAAAATAGCTTTGAAAGCCGAAAAATGTTTGGTCAAACTGGTCAGAGCGTCATAACTGACATAACTGTCAAAGGACATTACTCAGCCTCTTTACGTCGAACACTCAAAATATATACCATTGACAGGAAATCAAATTATCTGATTGAAGTTAGCTCTGACAAGGACCCTTTCATCGTCCGATTTCTTTGATTTAAATGGATTTTGCATATTGTGCAGCTTATTAATTTTCTAATAAATAGCTGAGAGTGACAGTTGTGGAAAAGAGTATCTAAACGAACTCCCCTGTTATGCTGAGTCATGACTTGTCATCCCTTGCTGGCCCGTTGGTTCACCTATCAATGTTTGTTTTCCCTCCATTCATATATCTACGAACCTAATTATTTTTATCCCTTCTTTTAAAAAAAATCTCATTATCACTTGGGATTGGGAGTGCAACTCCGAGTTTGAAAGAAAAAATTCCTAACCTTTACACAGTATTTTCCAAGGTCAATCAATTAGGTTGACTGGTTGGTGAACTCAGTTGGGGTTGGCACTGGGGTGACAGTCGCAGATTTTTCTAAAGAAGAGATTGACCAGATCATCCTTGGAAATAAACTTCGAAATCCTGCGATATTATGGTTTAGAGATCCTGCCTGTTTCCGTGCTGGAGAAAATCATCATCATTATGTTCAGTGGTGGGAGATAGCTGGACATATCCCGTCTACTCAACAACAACAAGTTTTGAAATGGATTAAGGATAAAGTTTCGATTTTCGAATACTTTCAACCTTTTCCCTTGCAATTTTTAAAGGAAAACAGTATAGTTCTGACCGTCCACCCTCGAAACTTTTCAAGAACGATATATCGTGTAAGCCTTTCGCGGATTGTGTGAGGAGCACTTTACTCGATCGCCTAAGAACGGGGGCCATTTCACTTCAGGGCAGAGTTGGAGAGGTTGATCCACCTCGTTTGGTCCTCCCACTATTTACAGTCGATTTACATGATCTGTTGAAAGCTGTAAATGTCATGAATTTTATTTACAAAACCATAACATGTAAATTGATTGAAATTTACAAAGTATGTAAATCCAGATTTACATGTTGTAAATTACAATTGACTTGTGCTTGTAAATTTTCAACTTTTCCAGTGAAATATAACAATGGAAACTTCGTAATGCAGAAACTACATATTTTATCCTGCATTTATATTATTTTCATACCTGAAATCAATTCCTTTACTCACGTTATTCAACTTTTGTCATAATATAGCTAGCAAAGAATCTTGGCATCCGTTAGTTAAAACATGGGGTCGAACACATGCGCAGTAGAGCCGGAAGTCCAAGAATCCTGTCATGGCGGATCGCTTCCCCCACAGGTCCTTGTTGGCCGCTCCACCGCTGGACAAGGGTAACGAGGACTCTGGGAACGAGATTGGTCCATACCTTTCGTTCGAAGACCGCGCACGTTCATATGGCAGACCAACGCAAAAAATACGAAGTCTAGCGTGCTTCATAATCCAATGGTGCACGCTGATGGCGCGAGCAAACTTAACCTGTCGCTTCGACAGAGTATCGCGCCCGTGATTGGTTCTGAAGACATAGTTTGAAACTGAGTTGGGTTCCTCGCGTACGCATCAAAATTCAAACTTTTTCTTGGATGAATCTTTTATCTCTTGTCATTTGCTCTGTTGATGGAATGCTTAATCGCCGGTACAACTTGCTCAATATAAAAGTTAGCGTAAGGCCTAGGTGAGTACATTAAGGTCATTTTCTGTTACCGTTATTCAACCACTTTCGGGCTCTAAGTTGTAAAATAACGTAAGATGTTTTTGAATAATTTTAAGTCAACTTTTTTGGTTCAAAATTGGATTATTTTCTCATTTCATTGCTGTTTGGTCATTCAGAAAACTTCATTGGGACATAATTGTGAATAGCTTTTGTTTGCATAAGCAATTGACCGGCGAAAAAGTCTGGCTTTCTTTGAGCTAGACCAAAAATGTTTTTGCGTTCAAGTATTCCGGTGTACAACACTTCGCGTGTGATCTCAATTTTCCTTTCAATTTTGGCGTAGTTGTCGACAGCTGTCTCACAGACTAGGGAAAACGAGTTGTCGACAACAAAACGGCCGCGTTTGTTATCGACAACTAAATTAGTTTTCCTTTTGAAAACCTGTGTTCCGGAGTAACCTGCGAGCAGTGCGTCCAGCGGAGTTTGTGGGAGTGATTTAACCATCGTAGCTTCGTTCCCGACTTTCCCCACGTTCTCCGCAGTCATGGCGCTCTCTCCTCCGCAGAGGCTCATATATGGGAGAATCAGCTGAACGAAGTGAGTGCAGGCGCGAGAAACCCGGAGAGAGCGACGGCGGGAGCCTCTGCCAGATACCACACCCAATATGGCCGCCATCCGGGGGAGGCAACTTTTTATCAGTGTTCCTCACCGGGGGTACGGTGGTGTATGTATAACTGCCGTATGTCAGTAAAATGGCGGCTGCATCAGAATCTGTTCGGAAGTTTATACGCGATGTACAAGTAGAGAACTAAAACTTTAGATGCATGGAAATCTGAATATGTTTTGTTGTGTTCTGATGGGTTGATCTACAGAATTCAACATTCTCGAGACCCGCCATGTGGCGATCAAGAAATTCAGGAAGCAAAGGATTCCCCGGCCACTGAAAACTCTCAACAACCTATTAATTCTGTCCCAAAAGAAAAGAGAACAAGTAAGCTTAGTTTTCCGGCTATGAAATGTGTTTTATTAATCTCTACGTGTTTAAAACGTCGAGTGCAAAACTTGCGATTCAAACCAAAAGCTGTAAGCTTATTAAGTTAAACTAAACGCTAAAATTAAACGAAATGCAACCAGCAGGAATTTGAGACCAAAAACACGAAATACAAGAAGAACATTTACCGTCAAGAGACATCTCTTGGAGCGAAAAGTCAAGCTCTTCTGCCATTGTTTCCAAAGAATAACACACTTGCAAGACCACCCCCCACGGGTTTCAGGAGGGTCTTCGCGATCAATTCGGAGACCAACATTTTGGCTTTTTTTAGTAAATATGAAACCTCGTCTTAAAAAATAACGATCGCTAACTGTAGCAACATACCTAGCGCTGATTTTTGCCAAGTTTCAAGCTGTCAAATTTAGCGAGGGCTGAGAAATCGTCCAATGTACAAGAAAACGACAAAGATGTACAAGAAAACGACACAAATCTGGCAGAGGCTCGCCGCTTCGTTGATCGATCCGCCAGTTACTTGCGCCTGCACACACCACGTTCAGCGGATTTCTCCTAAAACCCCATTGAGCCTCTGTGGAGGAGAGAGGTCATGGCGGGCATGGTTGAAGATGGTACTGGTGGCGTGTCAACCAGTGTAGAAAGCTGTTTTACGGCCTCAGCGATGGCTTGTTTTAGTTTTTGTACTCGCTGTTGTTTCTCCACCACCACCACAATTTTGCCAGAAGCTCAGATTCCTCGTGGACTGGTTCAGAGTCTAGAGCTTCGTCTATCGCGGCATCATGTGAAGGCAGCAAGTACTCTTCGTCAGGCCCAGTGCAGTGCGGGCTAGGGCCGGCCCATGAATGTAAGTTGTATGGCAACTCGCAGCCTGAACATTTAGGGATGCGTTTGTCATCCAGCGTTTGGACGGTTTTCTCCATTTCACTCATATCGATCTACGCCAATGTAGAATTTGCCAAGATACTGATATGTGCTGTGTATGACAGTTAGCTGGCAACTATGCTTGTTATTCTGATCCTTCAGACCTTGATCCATTCCCCTGTTAAACCAATAACGAGACGTAGGCCTTTCACCAGCAGTGTAACCGGTTTTAATAACTAAAATTTCGCGGTGAAACAAGAAAGCGTTTCCACCGGTGAGCACGACTATTCTAATGAAAAAACAATACATGAAGCAAGCTATCCCATAATACCCTATGACGTCTTTGTAACGCACGACGCGTGATACGCGTGACAGAACACTCCTCGCCTGGTATAGAAAAATACCACTAAGATAAAATAATAAAAAAACAGTAACTTCCTAAGTTTAAGTGTTCAGTCTTTGATCTCCAGCACTAAGCTGAGACAGTTCATCCGACGGAAGTTTTCATCCTCTCAAAATCCTTCTCGCTCCTCAGCAGAATGACCTCAGTGACTGGTCTGGTGTAGCTCCTTGTGAGGCCATCTTTAGCTGTCACCAGGTCAACCTTGCGTACTTTACCATCTGCGCTGACATAAGCCTTGGTGATCCGGGCGAGAGGCCAGCTGTTTCTAGATAACTCTTTACTGTGGAGGAGAACCAGGTCTCCTTCTTCTAGGTTCCTGATTTCATGTTGCCACTTCCTTCTTGATTGGAGCGTCGGCAGATATTCCTTACGCCAGCGAGTCCAGAATACATTGGCTAAGTACTGGACTTGTCTCCACTGCTTGCTGTACAGATCTGTGCGGCTAAAGTTTCCTGGTGTGGCCTTCAGGCTTTGAGACTTCTGTGTGAGCAAAGTGGCCGGGGTGAGAATCTCTGGCATATCTGGGTCAGAAGGCACTGGTACTAAAGGTCTGGCATTCACTATAGCTGTAACCTCGACCATGAGTGTTGAGAGGACTTCATGCGTGAGATGCTTGGGTCCGAGATCAGCAAGGATCGAGTCCAAGATTCGTCTGGTCACTCCTATCATTCGTTCCCAAACTCCACCGGCATGGGAGGCATGGGGAGCATTAAAGATCCATTCGCAGCTCTCGGTAGCTAAGTAGGACTGAATGGCATTGTCGTCCATGTCTTTGAGACAAGACTGAAGCTCGTTACGTGCGCCACGAAGTTGGTGCCGCAGTCGGAGCGGAGCTGTATTGCTGGTCCCCGTAAGGCTAGGAATCTGCGGAGTGCGTTGATGAAACTTGAGGTGTCCATAGACTCTATCACTTCGATGTGGATGGCTCTTGTGGTTAGGCAGGTAAAGAGAACGGCCCAACGTTTGCTGTTAGCGACTCCTCCCCTTGTCCGTCGAGTGCTGACCAGCCAGGGTCCGAAGACATCAAGGCCAACGTAGCTAAATGGTGGAGCAGGAGTGAGGCGATCAACAGGTAGATCAGCCATTTTCTGAATCTGCTGGCGACCTCTCAGCTTCTTGCATTTTATGCAGTTGTTAATGGCACTGTTAACGGCTCGCTTGCCTCCAACGATCCAGAACCCGCTGCTTCTGATCAAGCCAAGAGTGAAGTGTCGCCCCTGATGCTGTACTCTCTCGTGGTAGTAGTTGACCAGAAGAGCAGTGACATGATGTGAGCTCGGGAGAATCAAGGGATGGCATTCTTCATAGTTTAGACCTGCTCGTTCCAGTCGGCCACCGACTCTTAGAAATCCATCGTTGTCAATCACTGGGCTTAGTTTGAGGAGTGGACTTGTTTTTAGCAGTCTTCCTGAGTTCTTGAGGCAGTTGATTTCCTCTTCATAGGCTTCATACTGAACATTCTGAATGATCAAAGACTTTGCTCTATTTAGGACATGGACAGATGGTGTTGCTTTCTGACTTGCAGTGGAACTGGGCTTCTCCAAGGCTTTTTGACATTGTGATTGGGCAAATGAGATGAGTCTTGCAATTGCTTTGACTAGGGCTCCCCACTGCGAGAACCTGGAGAAACGGCTGGTTCCAAGAGATTTGTTTGGCAGAATTTGTGTAGCCAGAGCCTTGACCAACGGGCGGACTTCAGGATCATCCTCTGCAGGTTGTGAGGCTTCGCTGCTGACGGTCATGTCAACAGATGCGTCCTGGTGGTGCAGGAACATGGGACCACGATGCCACATGCTGTCGTGCAGATTCCGAGCATCGATTGATCTTGTGGCCAGATCAGCAGGATTTTGGTGAGTAGGCACGTAGTGCCATTGTTCGGGAGTCGAAGATTTCCTGATCCGCTCCACTCGGTTGCTGACATAAACATAAAAGCGCCGACTTTCGTTGCTGATGTAGCCTAGGACAACTCTGCTATCTGAGTAGTGTGTGATGACGTCAGGTTCTCTGTCCAATTCTTCAATGATCAGCTCTGCCATTTCGACTCCTAACACCGCCGCGCACAGTTCGAGACGAGGAACAGTCGTGGCGTGGGACGGCGCTAGCTTTGCTTTACCGAGGATGAAGGAGACTTGGACGTTTCCATCGTACTGGATGGTTCTCAGATATGAGACGGCTCCAATAGCTACAGTGGATGCATCACAGAATGTGTGTAGCTCCCGCCGACTAATTGCTTTAACTGGGCTAGTTGTATAGCAACGAGGTACCTTGAGCAGTGTTAGAGCTTTTAGCGATTCGCACCACGCTTCCCATGCTGGTCTTTGCTCTTCTGGAAGTGGTTCATCCCAGTTTTCTGGCAGGAGGTTACTGAAATGGGCCATCATGGATCTTAGGAGGAACTTGCCTTGAATGGCGACTGGAGCGGCAAGTCCCAGAGGATCGAATTCTCTCGCGGGGTCAGCTTGGGAGCTAATTTATCGATAATTTCTTCTTAACTGAATTCAAAATGTTACCGTGCTATGAGTATTTTTTTGGTAACTTAATTTTTTGCACTTTTTGCTCGAACGTCCAGCGGAAATCGTCTTAATACTTGGTTAAACTATGGTTTCAAAATTTTCATATATAATTTCTGGAAAATTGTGCAAATGGTTTACAATTGTGGAGCTGAACATTATATTCATTTTACAAGCCGAACGGACAGGTAAACGGAGCCGAAGGTTTCACTTGTTTATGGCAGGAAAATTAACGCTTGACGAACTGCCGTTTTTAAGCTTCGTATTCGAAATTTATTGTGCTGATTCAAGCTGGAATTGACAAGCCTCTTCGAAATACAAGGTAAAAATACCGAATAGGCTAAGCTAGTAGGTGTAAACAGGTTGCCATTTTTTGGACGAGTTTGCGTCGGTTTTCTGATCCTCCCGTAAATTGTTTCAGGCCTTTAGCGCTCGTTCATTCGCATTGGTTGTACAATTTACAGGCATTTTCCATTAAATATTTCGTTTCAAACTTCATGAATCATTAAGTAGACTTATTTTTGTTTTCTTCGATAATAGCTCAACAGAGGGTCTACAATAGGGTTCCCAGATCCCGCCTTCCCGCCTATTTTTTTCTCGTTAATTCCACCATCCCGCCCTTCTTTTCGTCGAAATCCCGATCCCAAATTTTAAACTAGTAATACGTGACTACATTTCACCAGAAATTGTTTTTGAGGCAATGCTGTTTCTGACCATTTCCATAATTGCTTGATCCCTAAAAGGACTGGCTCCGAAACCTCTTTAATAATTGTCTGACCCGCAACGAATATTTCTTTGAAAATCGCTGAACCCTTGAACAAGCCATTTAACAGCTGGAAGTTTCTAGAAGCCCAGAAGATTGTTTACGTGCAGTTGTCCTCGTAATAATATCTTTTTCAAGTAAGTAGTTTCTCCCTTTTGTTCCTGTTATAGAAACTTAAACAAAGTTTGATCGTGGAAATGTTGGTGGATGTACACCTATCTTTTTGTTTCGGGAGTGCAAAATCGCGTGCAACATTTTGTAAATTTGAGAACTCATTATGATGTGGCAGGCAC
This sequence comes from Desmophyllum pertusum, assembly GCA_029204205.1. Classification (NCBI taxonomy): domain Eukaryota; kingdom Metazoa; phylum Cnidaria; class Anthozoa; order Scleractinia; family Caryophylliidae; genus Desmophyllum; species Desmophyllum pertusum. Next base: position 139,965 of record MU826831.1, on the reverse strand, counting down.
TGAGTTCGATTAAATCTGATGATATTGGCGTCTGTGATATTAAATATTCAGAAACAATTGTTTTGTTTAAAAGAAATCAACATACCGTAATTTGAAAGCGTTCCAAATCTATTGAATAAAACCCCTCTATTTTTAGTAAGGCAGTCTCGTCTGAAGTAGTTTGTTTGCTTGAGCTCGCACTCCGTTATCAGATCTCGATCTACACTGACATGATGCTCTGAAGGTAAGTTCCTTGAAGTTATACTCGTCTAGTTTTAAAATTCGGTGATCGCATTGCTTTTCTTAATCTTGTATTCTAGGTTTTGATTAGTTCGTTGATAAATTAATACCAGCTATGTCGGTTCGTTCGCTTGTGTCGTCACTGTGTCGTGCTATCAGTGAGTTGGCCATAGGTGAGGCTCTCCGGATGACGACATTTCTCGTGGGACGCTCCCAAGAATTTCGTATCCAAGTTAGTTATTACTGCAGCTGTATACCGGTATTACTGAAGGAAATCACAGCTGGCACGTTTTCTGCCATAGCAGTAATACAGGAGCTGGGTTTTTTCGTTTATCGGGCATCAATGAACGGTCTTTAAGGACGGTGCCTCCTAATACCAAAGTATTTTTGCGCGGTTTATGACTATGCGAGAGATAATCAGAGATAATCAAGCTTCAATCTGGAAAAAAATGCTGAAATAGCATTCTCTTGGAAAAAAAGATTCTCTTGGAAAAAAAAGAAATTTTTTTTTTTTCGCAGATTCCATTTGAATTTGCCTTGACATACCGAAAGCAACAATACATATAAAAACTTTAAAATACTTAACAAATGGTAATATAACAACTACTGTTTATGTGTTTTTTAATTAAAAATCATCGCAACGTAGCCATTATCAACCCTGACAGCTCTCCTCTGGTATACCAAAAATACAGTCTAAATAACTTTTGCACACAACAATAAATTAATCATATGATAGGCTTACCGCTTCCATTTTATAACATAAAAAGTAGGGGTCACCACGCGTTTTTGTAAGTTATATGAAGAAAACGACCATATATTTCCCTGCCGAGCTTAGCCTGCAATGTTCTGTATGTGCGCGCGCTCGAGCGCGCGCTAATGACGCGAGAAATTATGCGCAGAACGTATGCGCAGTAACAATAGGAGGCACCGTCCTTAACACTCACGTTACTTTTGCTATCGGACATTTATAGGCCCATCGTACACGACGTTATCGACATTATCATCTTACTGAAACAATTACATGTATAGTAACGACCAGAAACAGAGATACCGTGAAGAACATTTCAGTTTTCTACCGAGTTCTACCGAGTTCCGACGACCAAAACGCTTTAAGAGTGAAATTACACCGAAATACCGTATGAAAAATGGTCTGAAACCGCAATGGCGCAAACCCCAATGTCCCCCTCCTGATATAGCTGTTCCAACAAACGCTCAATGGAAATGGAAAGGATTGGAAAAGTCAAGAACGCAGACAAAGCCAGGACATGCAAAAGACCATCTGTGACGTGATACCTATTTCTTGAGACGAAAGCGACGAAAATATAAATGTCGAAAATCAACACAAAAGATCAGAAAAGGACTCATACGGGTCTCATACTTACGCATAATGAATAAGTTTTAGGATACACCTCCTTTGCTATTCATTAATTGAAACCCGACACAGTTATACGCAAAGGATCCACTTGAACCAGTCTGCCTTGCGCGCTTGGTCGATTCATGCAGTCACGTAAAAATTGAAATACCGTATCCCGCTACTTTTCCCCATGCGATTCTCGCATTCCGACTCATTAAAAACACGAAATCCCGCTCCCGCTCGTAATTGAAATTCCCGCTTCCCGCTCCAGTTTTTAGTTCGCATCCCGAATATCGCCACAAAAATAAGCTAAATCCCGCATCCCTCCAAACCTATTGGCGACCCTCTCAACAGCTGTTCAAGAGCTACAAGATCAACTGGTTTTTAATAAGTAATGCAATATCAACAATATGTTTTGAATCAAGAAACAAACTGCATCGATTTATTGCAGTGAGATGTACAGTGGACGTTTTCTCGCTGTACACATCCAGTAAAGTAATGATTTCTTGTATCGTCCATTTAGCGCCTGCCGCCATTTTGGTGACTTGGATCGCAGGGAAGCACGGGAGAAAAGTAAAAAAGCGCGGGAACCGCTCACACAGGCGCGGGAACTGACGAAAGCCTGTTCAGACAAGTGCCCGTACCCGGGACGGTGCCCGAGCACTACCTCTGGAGGTAGTGGCACGGTGTCCAGATTTTTGCTCGGGTACCAACAAAAAGCCAAGTTCAGACCGAGTACAAAGTCTTCACCTTGTACTCGGGCACGGCCAACATGTCGATATCTTGGGTAATCAGTGTGTGAACACAGCACCATTTTGTGCCGGTGCCCAGGCACTAGTGCTCGGGCACCAAGTGTGAACATAGCCGTAGTCATTTAATTTTCGCAATATCAAAATCTGGCGCGTTCATATCGAATATTTCCTTGTATACTGGTATATGTCGCAATAAAACCATAAAATCAACACGATCAACCATTTGAACTACTTTTAAATGCAGTTTCGTAATCATGATAAAAGTCGCGACTGATACGTGATGATTTGTATAGGTAATCGCATGGTTAAGGTTTTCCGGTAAGCTCGATTTCCCCAGTTCAGTCGATCCTCCAAAACAGCTTATATGTTTATTGCGGCTAAAGTTTTCTTCTTCTGGTGAATAAAAATAATCTCTAACGACTCTCAGTGGCCATATGCCGTGTAGGGGTGAAATAAAGAATCTCGATACAGTTTTTCGAGTGCCATACCAACTGTTTTCAACCAGCTTTTTAGCAGACTTTCCTCAGTCGGATCGATGTGAAGTTTGCTATGATGTACTTTTTAGTGAAATCAATATTTCCATGGCAACGATAAAAAGAAAACCTTGAAATCAGTTAAACTTAAATTCTGCACGACCCAGACGTCATCAAGAAAATCCAATAACAACATCTTAAACTATGGTATATGGCAAATAAACTATACGAGAATAAAAAAAATTCTGTATGTTTGATTTCGAATAAAATGGAAAAAACATTTCAAACCTTAATTTTTGGATAATAATAGTAAATGGACCGAAAAATACATACTATTTTGATAAAATAACTTCGGAATTAGCCAAAATGTGCCTTGAACTCATGTTTTGACGCCATAAAAGTTTTGTTGATTTTCATTTTTGCGATCCCGAGAACGAGCATTTTTCCAAAGGTCACTCCCATTATATTTTCCTGGTAATTTTCGACTTTGAGCGCTTTTGCGAAAATCTTAAAAACGGTTCGATATATGTTTTTAAAACTTTCCCCTCGCATGCTTGATAATGTGAATAGTTGTATGCCAAAGTTTTATTAGCATTGATTGACTGGAACACTTTTAAATTCAAATAAAGTTTGCGTTACAAATTCGCCGTTGACAAGTTATGCTAATTTTTTCAAGTTAATATATACGACATTCCTATTATCACAAAAAGGTACAGAAATCAACAGTAGAACGATGTATTACAATAAAATTAATCAGGACGGAATGCAGTGCGCATTGATTTGAATACATTAGCTTTACATATCTGACCATGAATTTGTAACGCAAACTTTCCGTTGTCTCATACGTTCTATTCATCGTTGAATGCGCTGAACACGTCAGGTTTTCACCCCGGGTTTTCACCTCGTGAATACCAAGGGAACTAAGCATCTATATCGCGAATATAGTTCACCGCCTGTACTGACTAAAGTTGCAAACATTTGAAGCCAGGCTGACTCTGATATAAAACCCAATTGGCACAAATAAACATAACACTGTGTGTAATACACCAGTATTATATTGTCGAGTCTTGCGTTCCCGGCCTGCGTTACGGACACCTCGTTATAAGGTTAAGGGAGCTTGTTGTAGTCACGGCGCTGTTCGTACAATTAAAGATTTTGTCTCAAATTAACCTGCTCAATATGGACATTCGCCACTGGCGCAAACGTTCTTTAACTGAGACGGTAAAATTAAGAAAAGAAGCAAATATACCTTGGTATTTCGAGTCCTGATCTGTGCTTAACATCACTCTTACGAACCTCTATATAACATAACGGTGTAGGTAGCTGTATCTACTGTAGACATTGTAGATAGTTGTATCAATTGTAGACGGTGTACAGAGTTGCATCTACTGTATACAGTGTAGATAGCTGTATCTACTGTAGACAGTGTAGATAGCTGTATCTACTGTAGACGGTGTAGGTAGCTGTATCTAACCTGAATCGATTTCAGCTGAAATCTCAGTACTGATGTTACTGAAAGCATGCACTGTGACAGTGTATATAGGATCAACCAATGCCAAGCCGGGATGGGACCTTATGCCCATCAGGGGAAGAAATTGATTGGTACATTACAAACATGTTTTTAACCCTTAAAGGAGCTATGTCACGATATTTTAAGGTATCAGCCACCCTTCAAAGTGCCATTTTTCGAAATTTGAGGTTTTTACATTCTCAAATAGATCTATTTGACAGCTTTCTTTTAAAAAAAAATCAGAAGAAAATATTATTTCTGTCGAAAGATATCGGGGGCAAAATATTTTTTCTTGCTAATTATCTCAATTGATCGCTGACAAGTTCTGTCATATTATCCAATTATAAATGTAGCGTGATACCGAGTGCGTGCTGTGAGCCTGCGAAGTCGGCACAACACGTGCGATTATTTTCGCGTGTTTATAGCTTCGACTTTTAGCGTTTGCTTCTGTGTAAATGCCTCCTGAAAAAAAGAAAAGGTTGTGTCCGTTTTCGTCATCGAAACCAAGAGCGAAGAAATCGAAGAAACGGATTTGACATCATGTTTTCCTTAGCATCAACAACTGAAACTTCACTTTCTGCGGGGGCTGTCGCCTTTCGTTTGCTTTTCGTTCGTGTTGATGATTTTGCCCTGGTTTTCGGCATCTTTACCAACCTGGCCAGCATTTCAAGAAATATACACAATATATTTTAATTGCTACATGAAAGCAGATCATTGTTTGTAAATAAAACGATTATTACACGTTCGCTTTATTTTAACCTCAACAAATTTTGTCTTGTGTCCACGAGCGGTGTATTTGAACCTCTGATTTGAACCAAAGTATTCGCCGCCCCATGCCGCGAAAGTTTGTTCCTGTTACATGTTACCTGTCAAAGTCGTATTGTTAGAGAAAGTTGATCCCTCTATGGCATCGATCAGTATAGACGTTTAGGTGTCATAATCTCATTCCAGGTAAGATGCCGCAAAAAATGTATTTTCCTTTATCTCGGAAGGAAAATTTTGCGAGTCTCTGCGGAGGAGAGAGCTCCAAGTCGGCAGCCATTCAACCAATGTGGCTGAAATTTGGCCAGAATGATGACATACATCTCTTCTACAAAACCGTGTCTGCGAATTGTAATACTCCTTTTAATTTTAAAGCTAGAGCTTTTTTTTCACAGGGAGTGCTAACTAATTGTCACCCCCAACTTCATTTGCCAATAAAAGAAAAACAAACGCACTTGTCAAAAATCTGAGACACGGTTTTTTTCTGAGACACGGTCAGTCCAGTCCATGTTTTACAGTATGCCTTTGGCATACTGTAAAACAGGACTGGACTGGATTTATAAAACATGGACTGGATTTATAAAACATGGACTGGATTTGTAAAACATGGATTTGTAAAAGGTGGATTTGTAAAAGGAGGATTTGTAAAAGGTGGATTTGTAAAAGGGGATTTGTAAAACATGGATTTGTAAAAGGTGGATTTGTAAAAGGTGGATTTGTAAAAGGCGGATTTGTAAAACATGGATTTGTAAAAGGTGGATTTGTAAAAGGTGGATTTGTAAAACATGGATTTGTAAAAGGTGGATTTGTAAAACATGGATTTGTAAAAGGTGGATTTGTAAAAGGTGGATTTTGTAAAATGACACCACATCGCAAGATATATTTTCTTTGTAATATTTCATTGTATTTTCATTGTGCTATTGTTGAAAAACTGCGCGGACTTTAAACAAAGTGGAAATTGAAGAATATGCTGTATAAAATTGCGACAGCTCACATTCTTTCCTGCACGCTCCTCCATGCAATCAGACGCGTACAATGCACATTGGATAGCTGTCAAATTTGCAAATTCAAGTCAACACCTCAGGAAAACCTCTGATGAATTTCGATCCTATGTTTGCGTTTCCAATCACAGGTCAAGCTCAAAACAGAAAACGGCTTTGATTGGTTGTTGCATTGTGATTTGCGTGAAAAAGAATTGCTTACAAAGGAAACATTTGCGAACCGAGAGTACGGCAAAACAATAAATGGACGTGAAGCGCTTCGAGGTTGAGTTTTTATTTCTTATTTTGAACGTACACGTCACTCGAACCTCCCCTGACGGACATCTCCCGCCGGCGGACAGCTCTCGTAAGCGGACATTTTTTCTGGCCCAGAGAGTGTCCGCTTGCGGGAGGTTCGACTGTATTTACGAAACAACAGTTGGAATAAAAAAATATTTTTGTGTTAGTATATATAATGAATTAAACGTCAAACGCACGCTAGTATGCCGCCTTTTGAATTTGACGCACACCAGACATCAAAATAAAACACGGTTTTACTGAAGAAAAATGTATGATATGAAAGAATAATGTCGAAAAAACTTCATTATAATTACAACAGACATCCTAGTTTCAAGAATTGGATCGATCTAGCAAGTTTTCGGCAAACGGTAACAGTCACGTTTTGCGGATAGGTGTCAAAGTTACTGCGGTCAAAACAAAAGGAAAGGAATGTGGTTAGTGGGGAGAAGCGTTGCGTGACGACACAAATAACGGCTGCGTAGGAGACTAAGCGCCAAGCGAATGAAACAAAACAAAAATGAAACAAATCGTGCAAATCACAATGCAGGACAACAAACCAATCATAGCCCGTTTTCTGTTTTGAGCTTGACCTGTGATTGATGAATTTCGATCCTATGTTTGCGTAGCCTGCGTGCAGACGTCTCCTTTTCCTTGCTTCTCGCGGAAAAGTGAGAAGCAAGGAAAAGGAGACGTCTGCACGCAGGATAATGTTTGCGTTTCCTGAGGTTTTCCTGAGGTGTTGACTTGAATTTGCAAATTTGACAGCTATCCAATGTGCATTGTACGCGTCTCATTGCATGGAGGAGCGTGCAGGAAAGAATGTGAGCTGTCGCAATTTTATACAGCATATTCTTCAATTTCCACTTTGTTTAAAGTCCGCGCAGCTTTTCAACAATAGCACAATGAAATACAATGAAATACTATAAGAAAATATATCCGACGAACTCAGTTTGCAAAGGAAAAGCGTGGTTTCGTGACTATCTTGCGATGTGGTGTCATTTTACAAAATCCACCTTTTACAAATCCATGTTTTACAAATCCACCTTTTACAAATCCGCCTTTTACAAATCCACCTTTTACAAATCCTCCTTTTACAAATCCATGTTTTACAAATCCACCTTTTACAAATCTTCCTTTTACAAATCCACCTTTTACAAATCCATGTTTTACAAATCCAGTCCATGTTTTACAAATCCAGTCCAGTCTATGTTTTACAGTATGCCGTTTTTTTCGCCTTAGCCGAACGTGTTGAGAAGCGAATGCGGTGTTAATCGTTTTCTTCTGTTTATTTCCGGAGGGAGTGGAGCATGATTTATAAAGACATGTACTTTTAGGCCCAGTTCAGACGCCGTACTTCACATGAGCCGAATCGAATTCGATGAATTAAGTTCATGTGAGGTACGGCGTCTGAATCAATTCAGAACGGCTGGACGAATTTGGATCGGCTCAGCCGTTCTTCCCGCCTGGCTCAGCCGGGAATAACGGCTGTGGACCGGCTTTGATTCAGACGCCGAACTTCACATGAGCCGAAACGAATGCATGAATTATTATAATGTATTTTTCAATATAACAGCAATTTTTCCCTATTAATTTAAGTTCGGCTGAATTAAGCTCGGCGTCTGAATCAATTCAGCCGGTCTAAATTAATTTGGGTCGGCCTAAATTCGAATTCGATTCGGCTCATGTGAAGTACGGCGTCTGAACTGGGCCTAAGTGATTCATATCAAGATAACTTTAAGTTCAATCGGATTAATATTTTCGCGGTAGTACGAACATTTCAGACATTTCGGTTTTGAGGCTCTCGGACGGGTTTCAGCGGCCATTTTACCACACATTTTGAACACCTCGCCTTGAAAATAAAACGCACTAAAACTAAATGTTAAGTCAATTGATTTTTGATGAAGTGGTTTCGTTGTCGTTCATTGTCAAGTTTTGAACATTTTATGGCGTCATTTCTATGGACGGGTGTAGACCATGAAAAAGATGTCGTTCATTTGTTTTTTTTTTATATACAATAACATTGATGGAAAAAATAGGGGCGGAGTCTTTATTTTTCGCTGAGAAACGCGCACGCGACAGAGAGAAAGAATACACTACTTGCGCACGTTGCATTTGACGTCATTTTCGTGGTTTATACAGCTCATCATAGCTCTTGACCAATGAGAGCGCGATAAATTTGACAGTTACTGTAAAATTAACAAATCGATAACATTTTTTTCATGGTCTAGGGGGCGGCGGCGGAGGTTTTAGGGGAGGACACCGTAACATTTGTAGTTAACGTGATCCCAGCCTGCGAGCAAGTTGTTATGGGGTTTTGGAAGAGTAGTATTTTCCCCGCCGTCTGAGTGCGCCCGGAAAGCCCGTTCGCAGGCTAACGTGATCCCCCCATAAAGCATTACAATATTTTAATAATCCCCCCTCATTGGTGGTGCCAACTTCATGATCCCCCCCTCCTCTCCCAGCGGAGCCATCACCAATACCAGTGTTATCTTATTTTTTCATCTGGTATGAACGTGATTGTCGAAGGACTACTATGTTTTTTAAATAATACCGTATTTTTGGCCCGCTTTTCACGAATGTTTCTCGATTGACTCTTCGATGATTCTTTATTCAATAATGGAATATACTCACTACCTGGATATTGCAATTAACAATTACCGGGGAAAGAACGAAGGAACAAATAGAGGAAAAATAGGATATTTATTATTTTGAAAAACAACTTTGCATGTATGCACGTGCCACAAACTCGTAATTAGTGGGCTTCCCAAATAAGGTAGTAATGGTACATTGCCTCATATGCCTTGAGTAGGGAACCAAACAGATTGTCAAAAATTGCAATATCCTGTGGTGAGTATATTATAAGTAGTTTTGTTCAATGTTAAGAACAGGCCATAACAAATCAGTTTGAAGCCATTTTAGTGGAAAATTAACTGAAGGTGTATATGTGCAGTACATGTATAAAAGCTCAACGATTTTAGCCATTGCCTCACCATATGCACAACAAGTGATCATCCTGTTAGATCGTGCCAGAATATAACGAAGAGAAGCCAAATCATAAAATCGCATATCTTTGTCAAGAGGAGAATACGATATATAAATATACTTTTCAATTGGCGTTGTTTATATTATTTATAGTGGTCCCCCCATCCAGGTCCGTAGCAATGAGAAAAGAAGTGGGGGGCCTTCGATCGAGGGCCGTAGTTGCTAGAAAATTTTGAAATCTAGAGGCTCGGAATTTCTATTTCCAGCGTTCTCCAAGAGCTATTTGTGATTTACGCGTACCGCGAATTACCAAGAGATCATAGTCTCTTGGAATTACTTCCTACACTGTCTCAGCAAACCAATGCACATTGAAAAAAGCATAACACTTGCAACGTAAATTACAAAATAAAAAACCGACTGTCTCTGCATCTTGAAACAGCAAATATTTCACCTGTCAGAGACTCAGAGTCATCATAGTAAGTTCGTAGTTATTTTAAACTGTCTGAGTTGCCTTAGAGATTCTTGCCGCTGACCAAAATGATCGTCGCCTCTGGGGACGAGAATGCGCTCGAATATGCTTGAAAACGCTACAACAGTCATCTGCGCATGCGGCAAATAGTTGGGATCGAAGTTCACATGTGAATGACGTCAGCGTTTTCAAAAGCCTCCGTTTTCGCTGTCCACACTAATAATATAGGGCTCCGTTAGTCTCCACTCTTGACAGCGTTTTCTTTTTTGCGTTTTCGATGAAAAACATAAAATTTTCCAAACTTGCCAGTGAAACCACTCGCCTGCGGCTCGTAGCTCCACTTGGCGTCATTTCTATGGTCGATAAGAGTGTAGACCATGAAAAAGAAATGTTATCGATTTGTTAATTTTACAATAACTGTCAAATTTATCGCGCTCTCATTGGTCAAGAGCTATGGTCGATGAGCGGTATGAACCACGAAAATGACGTCAAATGCAACGCGCGCAAGTAGCGTATTCTTTCTCTCTGTCGCGTGCGCGTTTCTCAGCGAAAAATAAAGCCTCCGCTCCTATTTTTCCATCAATTTTGGAAATCTAACAAATTCTTCTAGAGTTTTTGCTGGAAAAACCTGTTCAATTTTTGTTGAAAAATCAGTGCCAAATTTGGCTCTCGCACCCAACATACTTCCAGGTTCGTTTGGCTATGCACTTTGGCCAACGATAAAATTGAACGTTTTTGCCCCCGTCCCCGACTCGGACCGATTGAGCTAGTTGTTGTGCGACCAATGTCAGTTTCTCTCCAAATTTGCCAAAAATGTTACTTTTATCTGAGGGAGCATAATTATATTACACAAATAGAAGTAATCATTATATCAGCAAAAATGTTCAATCTCTTGCTTTCAGAAATATATATAGGCATTAAATTATACACTAAACAAAATAATACAAAACATTACCACTTTGACTTTAGCAGCAGTCATAAATATATAAAACACAGGGTTTAACACAATAAATTTATGTTAAATTTGATATTTAAGTCGGGGGCGGCATTTTTCGTGTCTTAAATGCCCACCGTGAAAAAGGCTCCCGAAATTGTAAATGCAATTAAGTGTATCACATATCACCCAACCATTTTGTTCCAAGTGGCACATAAGTCCCAGTAAACTGTACGCAGAGAAACAGGTGATTCTGATGCACTGTTACAAAGATCCATCCTTTCTGCATCAGATGCGTGTTAATTGATGACGTCACAATCGCTTTGATGTGTAAGACTCCAAAATGTTACTTTTATCTGAGGGAGCATTCATTCTCCAATATATAATTATCAATAATTGCACAATATTAGTATTTATTTATTTTTTCAAATGGTACTGAACATTTTCCGACTAACCAACTCCATTATTAGGAAAAGCCGTACCTTAAGGAGCATTGCGGATTTTTCCTGCAAATGGCACAAAAATATGGCAGGCAATGCCATGGCCATAATGTGCTACATTTCGGGGGCGGTGCCTCCGCGTCTAACAAGTTTCTCATAAGAGACGACTGGGGACGAGTCAGGGGGCGGATCTTGGAATTTTTGATAGGGGTCCCAGGGTTTCCGAAAATGTGAGGTAGAAGGATAATTCTTGGATGTAGACGGCAGTAGTTAGTACTAAAAGGCGCGAGCCTTTCACATGAGACGTGTTCTGGTAGGCATGAGAGGAAGGGGGGATGGGAGACGCTCCCCTCTAATTGGGGGTGTTTGGGGGCAAATTTTGAGATTTCAGACTCTGAAAAGTACATTTTGGTGGATCCTGGAGATCGCTTTGCTATGGATAATGGTGAAAACAAAAATATCCTCAGATCTGATAGGGAAGTGTGGACCCCTCGACCCTTCCCCTGGATCCGCCACTACATTTATACCCCTGCAAATAGCATATTAACGTTTCTTTATTGGCACTTAACGCATTAAACATACAAACGCATCGCGGACCTATTTTTGTGTTTTGCTGCTAAGCAAAAACACATCGGATGTAGCTGAAGCTTGTGCCGTAAGCGTAACAAAGTGGAATGTTTAACCACCGCTGCCAATCAAAGCGATCGAAACCAATGAACCGTAGCGCTGATCGTCTGAGAGTTTACCCGGACTCCGTCCGTTGTTTCATGCCGCCATTTAATGAAAAGTTTCGAAGTTACAGGCCAAAGTGTTCGAATGCAAACCATGTTCGAAAACCGTGTCAAAAGCATTATGTATTTATACATCACGTTGGGAAAGAAAGTTATTTGCCATGCCGGAATCGTCTCGCCATCGGAATTCAAACTTTGGCACGTACGGCCGGCCACTAGTTTTGTGAGAAAATGATTCCACTCTTCATCAGTTCATAGCACTAAATAGGAAGCTTTCATTCACGTAAAGTGAGGACTTGGAACGTGACCGAAGGTCATAATATTTTCTCCGAAGTACCCGGTAAGTGCACAGTCTCAATTTGTTTACGTCTGGCCGCCAATTTTGATTATTCAAGTTGCAAACTTTCGCTTTGAAAATAAACTTACCCTCGCTTAGCTTTGTCTACAGCTACAGCGTATTAGTAGTATTTAATTCTGAACTTTATACTTTGCCGCATGTGTTCCAAGTCAAACGGTTAGTTAAAAAGTCCAAAATTACCAACAAATTGAAATGGAGCAATCTCAAGTATTCTATTTTCGAGTGCTCTGAATTCCATTTGTACACTTCGACTGAAATGTGAAAAAATATGTTCAAAGAGGGTCCCCAATAGGTTTGGCGGGATTTGGGATTTGGCTTATTTTTGTGGCGATATTCGGGATGCGAGATAAAAACAGGAGCGGGAAGCGGGAATTTCAATTACGAGCGGGAGCGGGATTTCGTGTTTTTAAGAGGTCGGGATGCGAGAATCGCAAGGGGAAAAGTAGCGGGATACGGGATTTCAATTTTTACGTCACTGCATGAATTTACCAAGCGCACAAGGCAGACTGGTACAAATGGATCCTTTGTGTATAGCTGTGTCGGGTTTCAATTAATGAATAGCAAAGGGGGTGTAGCCTGTTTAAAATTTATCAACGAACTAATCAAAACCTAGAATACAAGATAAAGAAAGCAATGCGATCACTCTAAAACGAGTATAACTTCAAGGAACTTACTCAGAGATCAGTGTAGATCGAGATGATAACGGAGTGCGAGCTCAAGCAAACAAACTAATGTACTAAAGTGTTAACTCAGACGAGAATGCCTTACTAAAAATAGAGGGTTTTTGTACAATAGATTTGGAACGCTTTCAAATTGCGGTCTGTTAATTTCTCTCAAACAAAACAATTATTGTTTCTGAATATTATCGCAGAAGCCACGATCATCAGACTTAATCGAACTGTTTGCCACATCAACAATGTGTTCTCAAATTTACAAAATGTTGCACGCGATTTTGCACGCCCGAATTAAAAGACAGATGTACATTCATCAACATTTTCCACGATCAAACTTTGTTGAAGTTTCTATAACAGGAACAAAAAGAGAAACTACTCTTGAAAGATATGTTATTACGAGGACAAATGCACGTAAACAATCTTCTGGGCTTCTAGAAAAGTCCAGCTGTTTAAATGGCTTGTTCAAGGGTTCAGCGATTTTCAAAGACATATTCGTTGTGGGTCAGGAAATATTAAAGAGGTTCGGAGCCAGTCCACGTAGGGATCAAGCAATTATGGAAATGGTCAGAAACAGCCTTGCCTCAAAAACTATTTCTGGTGAAATGTATTACGAGCAAGCAATTTGTTAGCAATTTAAGTTAGCAAATGCAAATATTTGTGGGTATTATATAAAAACCAACGGAAACTCGATTGAAATTTGTTTGTCAGTCAAGATAAAACGCAAGTATAGAAAATATTTGAAGGACAATAAACAAAATATTAAATCTCCTTTTGGCTTCAAAATATATTCACTGATAATTGCCCTTCCTTGTTATTTTCGGATGGCAATCATCAGGTTTCGTAGCATAATCGTGCGTTCTAGAATGGCCATTGGAACTCTGTAAGTTGCACATCTGCTCACATTTGTATTAAAAATGGATTTACAAATCAACCAGGTGTTGAAATTGATTTAAAAGAGGGTACCTAGCGATTTTAAAAGATGTTTAATTTGCCTCTTGATAAATTCCAATGCGGTCTCGCATCAAAACTCTTTGATGATTATCTGTACTCCAGGAACATTCAGAGCATTCTGGCAGGCTTGACCGATAGAACCATTTCTGCCTCAGCCTTTTTGGTTTGGTTTCGTACGTATTAAGGCTACCAGAGAATAAGACCAAGAATAACAGCTATTAGTAAAAATCTACTAGTATACTAATGCAAATGAGACAATGTGATTGGCTGCGCTACTCGTACACTATCAGCCATTAGTGTGCAGTGGCTGGAGGTCGTCACAAAATTGCGGTTTCTTGTCGTTTCGGGGATGATTTAGAGTTAATACTAGACAATTGTTCACATCATAGAAATTGAGAGCGAATAATCTAATTGTTAATTAGAGTGATATGCAACCTAAACAAGTACTGCTGTACATATATTTGAAAGGTTCGCGAAAACAATCGAGGAAAGTGTAGACAAGTGGAAACACAGTCAGCCCGATAATTCTTTTTTTATCTATGCAGTGACGGAAAGTCTGCATTTAATTTCTCGCTTCAAGCTCCAAGTTGTTTATTTTACACAGGACGCGTAAGGCATTTGGTAAAACTTGAAGAAGGTAAGCCAAGCAATACAATGTGATATTTTATTGTGACCTATCATCTGGTGCCGGAGATCCAAGTACGGTTAATATTGTTGGCTTCTCGTTGTTCTCCTGAGTGCCCATGTACGAAATTCATGGGGTGGGTCATAGTCCTTTCTTTGGTGCTGCAAAACTGTCGACCTTTCTATAAATGAACAACTGAAAACAAGAAAGAGGAATACAAAACTGCCTTTCTGTTAATTATTTCCCTTTTAAGTCTCTTTCATTGATGAAAGGTTTATGGACGTTATTATAGAGAGGGATGGCCGGAACTCATTATTCGTTCGTAATGAAATTTAACATGTTTTAAATTCAGACTAGCTTATGCGGCGGAAACTCTCGGATTCCTGATTTCTATCACGGCACTGACTTAAACTTTTTTACCTGGCTGGTAAAAAAACCCGACCAATGAGTCATGATTCATGTAATGTCAGATAATCAGTTTCCAAAAGAGATAAGTTAAAAGGGATTAGACAAAAGTGACCGCCAGAACATATCACAATACACTCTCTCTTCCTGACAACAGCGCACTAGCACTCCAATTCCATTCTTCATTGTAAAATTACTACCACGATGGAAAATCCTAATGGTGATACGCATGATTCATGGTTTTGTTAACAGTCTAAACAAAAGGTATGTATAAGTTATTTCACTTACGTTCGGCGCGCAAATGTTGTTGAGAAGCATATAACTAAAAAATAATTCCGTAACTGAACCTGACTACAGTTGATCATTGGCGATTGGCAAATTCATTTTGAATTGCAGTTTCATTATGCTTGTCTAAATTATCTACCATGAGTAACATCCTTTTCTAATTGTGGTTAGACCATTGTTTAAGTTATTGTATATATTGATTAAAGTTATTTTCGGCTGGTAATCATCAGGTTTCGTAGATAATTCTTTTGTATCAATGCAGAGACGGAAAGTCTGCATTTAAATTCTCGCTTCAAGCTCCAAGTTGTTTATTTTACACAGGACGCGTAAGGCATTTGATAAAACTTGAAGAAGGTAAGCCAAGCAAGGTGATGTTTTATTGTCAGTGTCCTTTTAATAATTCCGCTGTATCGTCTGGTGCAACGAGATCGAAGTACGAGTATTTTTGTCTTGTAGCTGTTCTCCTGAGTGCACATACGAAATTCGTGGGTTGGGTCATTGTCAGTACTTATTCGGTGCTTTAAAGGTTTCTACCTTTATTTAAAAGAACAACGAAAGATCAGAGGAATACACAACTGCCTTTCTGTTAATTATTTTTTCTCTTTAAAGTAAGTCTCTTCGATTGATGAACGCTTTCTGGACGCTATTAGAGAGGGTTGGCCAGAATATCTCAACGCCAAACATTTTGGAGAAATGTCTTCTTTCGCCATGAAATTTAATATGGTTTAATATGTTAGACAACTGAGCTGATGCGGATTTTTATACAGCACTTAAACTTCCTTTACCTGGTTGGTAAAAAAAGCCGACCAATGAGTTTAGCAAATGTCAGATATTATTCCAAAATAGATAAGTAAAGGGATTAGTTTAATATCTGACTGAATAATTGTTGTGCTACGACTGCTGTAAAACAACAACTGAGTTTTCGAGCAAAAATCTTCGTCAGGTAAATCATAGGATTGTGTGTTGGATTGAATAAGTGTTGGCGATGGGCAAAGGCTTACTGCAAGGAAGATTAGTTTGCAAAAGAGAACAGATAACGTGCTGCTGAGAAATATTGTAATTTGTATTTTGAGTTTTAAAAAACAACCCAAACGTGCAACCAAGCGGGACCAAGAGAGAGCACACTGAATTCAATTAAAACCAGACGAGAATTCTTACGTACTTGCTGACTGAACCTTATCCTATTTATAAATATCTTAAATGATGGCATTCACTCCCCCCCCCTCCCCCCTCCAAAAAGGGGGTGGTGGTGTTTGGCTGTTGATGGAAACCATCCCTGAAAGCATTGATTTGTGCCTTTACTAAAGCAGCTTGCTCAAATTAAGAGATGGTTACCAGTTGATGGTGGAAAATGCTCGCGCCGATTTGAAAATTAAAAGTATGAAAATTAAAAAACAACAACATTCAAACAATAATGATATCTAATTAATGCTCAAACTTTTGTGTGTCAATTGAGGGTCCCCAATAAGTTTGGCGGGATGCGGGATTTGGCTTATTTTTGTGGCGATATTCGGGATGCGAGCTAAAAACAGGAGCGGGAAGCGGGAATTTCAATTACGAGCGGGAGCGGAATTTCGTGTTTTTAAGGGGTCGGGATGCGAGAATCGCAAGGGGAAAAGTAGCGGGATACGGGATTTCAATTTTTACGTGGCTGCATGAATTGACCAAGCGTACAAGGCAGACTGGTACAAATGGATCCTTTGCGTATAGCTGTGTCGGGTTTCAATTAATGAATAGCAAAGGAGGTGTAGCCTGTTTTAAATTTATCAACGAACTAATCAAAACCTAGAATGCAAGATAAAGAAAGCAATGCGATCACTCTAAAACGAGTATAACTTCAAGGAACTTACTCAGAGATCAGTGTAGATCGAGATGACAACGGAGTGCGAGCTCAAGCAAACAAACTAATGTACTTCAGTGTTAAGTCAGACGAGACCGTCTTACTAAAAATAGAGGGGTTTTGTACAATAGATTTGGAACGCTTTCAAATTGCGGTCTGTTAATTTCTCTCAAACAAACAATTGTTTCTGAATATTATCGTTTTCTTCTAGATTTATATAGTTTTCAACAGTTTGGAGCGTGAAAAAGTTACTAATCTTCTTTCTGAATATTATCGCAGAATCATATCATCATCATCATCATCATCATCATCAGACTTAATCGAACTGTTTGCCACATCAACAATGTGTTCTCAAATTTACAAAATGTTGCACGCGATTTTGCACTTCCGAAATAAAAAGATAGATGTACATTCACCAAACATTTGCCACGATTAAACTTTGTTGAAGTTTCTATAACAGGAACAAAAAGAGAAACTACTCTTGAAAGAGATGTTATTACGAGGACAACTGCACGTAAACAATCTTCTGGGCTTCTAGAAACTTCCAGCTGTTAAATGGCTTGTTCAAGGGTTCAGCGATTTTCAAAGGCATATTCGTTGCGGGTCAGAAAATATTAAAGAGGTTTCGGAGCCAGTCCACGTAGGGATCAAACAATTATGGAAATAGTCAGAAACAGCCTTGCCTCAAAAACTATTTCTGGTGAAATGTATTTACGAGCAAGCAATTTGTTAACAATTTAAGTTAGCAAATGCAAATATTTGTGGGTATCACATAAAAACCACGGAAACTCGATTGAAATTTGTTTGTCTGTCAAGATAAAACACAAGTATAGAAAATATTTGAAGGACAATAAACAAAATATTAAATCTACTTTTGGCTTCAAAATATATTCACTGATAATTGCCCTTTCTTGTTATTTTCGGATGGCAATCACCAGGTTTCGTAGCATAATCGTGCGTTCTAGAATGGCCATTGGAACTCTGTAAGTTGCACATCTGCTCACATTTGTATTAAAAATGGATTTACAAATCAACCAGGTGTTGAAATTGATTTAAAGGAGGGTACCTAGCGATCAGATTTTAAAAGATGTTTAATTTGCCTCTTGATCAATTCCAATGCGGTCTCGCATCAAAACTCTTTGATTATTATCTGTACTCCAGGAACATTCAGAGCATTCAAGCAGGCTTGACCGATAGAACCATTTCTGCCTCAGCCTGTTTGGTTTGGTTTCGTACGTGTTGAGGCTACGAGAGAATAAGACCAAGAATAACAGCTATGGAGTGATATGCAAACCAAAACAAGTATTTGAAAGATTCGCGAAAACAATCGAGGAAAGTGTAGCCAAGTGGAAACACAGCTGTCAGCCCGATAATTCTTTTGTATCAATGCAGTGACGGAAAGTCTGCATTTAAATTCTCTCTTCAAGAGCTTTCAAGCTTTAATTTGTTTATTTTACAAAGGACTCGTAAGGCATTTGGTAAAACTTGAAGAAGGTAAGCCAAGCAATACAATGTGATATTTTATTGACCTTTAATTTATTGGACCTATCCTGAACTGGTGCTGGAGATCCAAGTACAGTTAATATTGTTGGCTTCTCGTTGTTCTCCTGAGTGCCCATGTACGAAATTCATGGGTTGGATCATTGTCCTTTCTTTGGTGCTGCAAAACTGTCGACCTTTTTATAAAAGAACAACTGAAAACAAGAAAGTGGAATACAAAACTGCCTTTCTCTTAATTATTTCCCTTTTAAGTCTCTTTCATTGATGCAAGGTTTATGGACGTTATTATAGAGAGGGATGGCCGGAACTCATTATTCTTTTGTAATGAAATTTAACATGTTTTAAATTCAGACTAGCTTATGCGGCGGAAACTCTCGGATTCCTGATTTCTATCACGGCACTGACTTAAACTTTTTTACCTGGCTGGTAAAAAACCCTGACCAATGAGTCATGAGTCATGTAATGTCAGATAATCAGTTTCCAAAAGAGATAAGTTAAAATGGATTAGACAAAAGTGACCGCCAGAACATATCACAATACACTCTCTCTTCCTGACACAGCGCACTCCAATTCCATTCTTCATTGTAAAATTACTACCACGATGGAAAATCCTAATGATGATACGCATGATTCATGGTTTTGTTAACAGTCTAAACAAAGGTATGTATAAGTTATGTCACTTCCGTTCGGCGCGCAAATGCTGTTGAGAAGCATATAACTAAAAAATAATTCCGTAACTGAACCTAACTACAGTTGGTCATTGGCGATTGGCAAATTCATTTTTGAATTGCAGTTTCATTATGCTTGTCTAAATTATCTACCATGAGTAACATCCTTTTCTAATTGTGGTTAGACCATTGTTCAAGTTATTGTATATATTGATTAAAGTTATTTTCGGCTGGTAATCATCAGGTTTCGTAGATAATTTTTTTGTATCAATGCAGAGACGGAAAGTCTGCATTTTTAAATGCAGACTTTGCTTGACTTTGCTTGAAGCGAGAATTTAAAAATTCTCGCTTCAAGCTCCAAGTTGTTTATTTTACACAGGACGCGTAAGGCATTTGATAAAATTTGAAGAAGGCAAGCCAAGCAATGTGATGTTTTATTGTCAGTGTCCTTTTAATAATTCCGCAGTATCGTCTGGTGCAACGAGATCGAAGTACGAGTATTTTTGTGTTGTAGCTGTTCTCCTGAGTCAGCACATACGAAATTCGTGGGTTGGGTCATTGTCAGTACTTATTCGGGGCTGCAAAGGTTTCTACCTTTATTTAAAAGAACAACGAAAGATCAGAGGAATACACAACTGCCTTTCTGTTAATTATTTTTTCTCTTTATTAAAATAAGTCTCTTCGATTGATGAAAGGTTTCTGGACGCTATTAGAGAGGGTTGGCCAGAATATCTCAACGCCAAACATTTTGGAGAAATGTCTTCTTTCGCCATGAAATTTAATATGGTCTAATATGTTAGACTACTGAGCTGATGCGGATTTTTATACAGCACTTAAACTTCCTTTACCTGGTTGGTAAAAAGAAGCCGACCAATGAGTTTAGCAAATGTCAGATATTATTCCAAAATAGATAAGTAAAGGGATTAGTTTAATTTCTGACTGAATAATTGTTGTGCTACGACGGCTGTTAAACAACAACTGCCGGAGTTTTCGAGCGAAACTCTTCGTCAGGTAAATCATAGGATTGTGTGTTGGATTGAATAAGTGTTGGCGATGGGCAACAAAAAAACAACAACATTCAAACAATAATGATATCTAATTAATGCTCAAACTTTTGTGTGTCAATTGACTTCAAATATCGCACTGAAAATTCAAACTTTGACGAATTTACCTCACTCAATTTTAGTTCTTCGGAGAAAATATTTTGAGAAAATTATTCCATTATTTATAGCGCTAAAAGGAAGCTTTCATTCACGAAGCGAGGACTTGCTAAAGTTTGTTGACGTCTCCCCGCTAAGTTATTCAAGTTGTAAACGTAAACTTAATTAACTCTGAACTTTATATTTTGCCGCATGTATTCCAAGTCAAAAGGTTTGTTTAAGTCAAAAATTACCAAAAAAATGAAGCAAATCAAACCAAGCCGAAAATATTAAAGTCTACGAACACGTAAAACTGCGTAAAAGTATTCGTCCGGCAGGTTGGCCGTGCTTATTTTCATTTCACATTTCCATCAGTGCGCGTAAAAAATAAAAAATGTGGTACTGATGGAAAGTAATTTGGCAGTCACTGACGTATTGTAACCGTAGATACATGAAAATAAAATGTAGGTACGAGAACATGGAACAAACATGGAACTTGTCACGCAACTGTCACACCATACCCTGCATTAGCTGTGCAAGACAATTCAGCCTGAAGTCAATGTACATTCATCAATGTGTTTGGTAAATGGCTGAAATGGTATGCTCGTGCTCAAGAAGCAAAACACGGGGTGGTGCCATTCGGGGCCCTATTTTTCTTATTTGTCTTCATATGTATCTTTCTTCCTACAACGTCCACAGTTTTCAATCGGTTTATATATTATTGTGTGGGCGAAAATTCAGAAGAACATAACGTATGTGGCATGGCTGCTCACTTCATGCCTACATTGCGTTTTCTATTTCGTTGTGGTGTATCGACCTATGAGTGGTAACCTTACTTATGCTTATAAATAAAATGGAATTGAACTGGGTCCAAACATTAACACAAGTTGACATTTTATACGCCTTTATTGTTCTTGTGCTTTGTACGAAAACGGAATTGAAACAGCTTGCCTTCAAGTTTTACACAGATTTCCGTCATTTTAAAACAGGAATGCCACTCAGTGCCAGTGCCAATTTATTACACTATTTTCTAAGGAATAAAAAGGAGTGCCAGTAAATATTACCCTGAATGCCAGCCAATCAAATTCTTCCATCTAACTGGGGCTTGAGTTCATCCCGTTTAAAACAAACAAGTGGCAGTTATGAAAAAATGTTTTCATTTCCCGATTGCTTTGACGGTGTGGGTGTTAGGTAAGTGGAAGTACAATCATCTTATTGTTCCTTTTGTGTTCGTTTGTAGGTCTAACTTTCGGACAATTTGTTAAATTCAGTATCTTTCTGATTTGACAACAGAGAGTCATGATAGACTTTAGTGACGACTCTGACACAAGGGCACCAGCCTTTTTCATAAGCGTTGTAGTTTAAAAGACGATATATTTAATATGCGATCGATCGAGAGGATGAATGCGAACAGCGTTCCTAGCCTGCAGGGTTTTTCGATAGGCCTTTGTCATTGATACAAACGTTAACATCTAACAGGTCAATGGCAAACGACGTCTGGGAAACGTCACACGTTTTACAAAGCAGGTTGCGGGATGTTTGTCAGGGCAATTTTGGCCCGTTATGTTGAAATTCGATGAAACTTACAAGACGATTGACATAGACGGGTCTATTTTAGTCACGGTTGCCATGCTCTACTATCTGGGAAATGATAAAAAATACTAATTCGGCTAAGTAAGGTATAGTGACCTAGTTGTAGTGTTTTGTCAGTTTTCGTTAATTTTGACAAAACCATGTTTGAGCGCTTGAAATCCTTCATTGTTTGGTATAACAATGTATAAAGATGTAACATCCATTGTGAACACGGAGCAAAGGTAGTTGTAAGGGCAGAAAAGTACAAGAGAACGCGGATAGTTTCCTTTCATACATATCGGTTAAGGTTTATTAAAATTTGCAATCTGATGATCATTTTACATTTTAATACTGAGATGGTTGGGTGACAAGTACGGCCGAAAACAATATGGCTGTCCTGGGTTATTCTGAAATATTAGTTCAAAATAAATAAGATAAGTTTCACCAATTGTAATAATCCTATTTTGATCAGCTGATAGTAGTCAGTTGCGAAGAGACGAAGTCCAAGATTAATTTTTGTTCCGGTTGGCCAGAATGAGATCTAGGTTTGGAAGTTACTTCACATTACTCACATTTTTTTGTTTCGCTACATTACCTCGCAAAAGAGGAAAGTGTTTCTTGTTCATAAGTAATTCGTATCCATATTTGTTGAAGTCAACTATAACAATAACTTCAACGGACTTCATAGAAAATTTGCAACATTTCGCCCAATAAAGTAATGTTGGTCCGTAAATTCTCATAAAGTAAAGCAATTCCTCGTATTGCTGGGTAAACATTCAAAATGAAATCACGAGAGATTGTCAATCAGCTAATTGTTTTCTAAGGAACATTTATTTTACTAGAATGTTTCACCTGGTAACACACAGACAAATTCTGACATAACAAAGGGTCTCTGTGACTGCAAAGTGCCACTCATAACAGCTGTCCAAACGAGAGGTGTCTCTAGAATTTTTCATTTTCGAACAATCTCGGAGTATGAGATTTTCTACCCTCTCGAAGAGTAAATTTTGTCGCGCTTCGTGATCTCTTAAAACCTTCCACAAAGGGATTCCACTTCACTTCATTCAAACGTTATTAAATAAGTCAGTTACAAAATACTGGGATTTTTTGGTGGGTTTATTTTCAGGGGAGCGAAATAAATAAAAGAAAAGGAAATATTACCCGGAATGTCAGCCAATCAAATCCTTTCATCTAACTGGGGCTTGAGTTCATTCCGTTTAATAAAAACAAGTAGCAGTTATGAGCAAATGTTTTCCAAGTGTTTTATCTTTCTTGTTCCTTTTTTGATCGTCTTACGTTCAGACAATTTATTGAACTCAGTATCATTCTGTCTTGACAACAGAGTCAGGATAGTGACGCGCCTAAAATAACGGCATCGGTGATTTCTTCATAAAGGTTGTAGTTTAAAAGGTAGCCTGCGTGGCAGGCGTATAAAGGGGAGGGAGGAGGGGAGTTCGAGCGCGAAGCGCGAGAGCGCAATCGGCGGGAGGGATTACGTACTTCCTCCCACGATCGCGCTTTGCGCTTCGCGCTCGCTGAACTCCCCTCCCTCCCCTTTCTACGCCTGCCACGCAGGCTATTTAAAAGACGGTATTTTTAGTCCACAGGCTTTTCCGATAGGCCTTTGTCATTGATCAAAACATTAATATCTAACAGACCAATGGAAAATGAAGTCTCGGGAACTTCAAACGTAAAATGCGATGAAATCAACAAAACGATTGACATAGGTCAGGTGAATCTCATTCAGTTTAGTTACCATTGTAACTCTATCTTGTAAATGGTAAAAATAGAAGACTAATTCGGCATCTATTGTAGTTGGTGTCTGAGTTCTAGGCTTCTTTGACGGAAATTTGCCAAACGTCATGTTTAAGTGCTAGAAATGTTCATGTTTGGTATAATGGTGTATAAAGATTTAACATCCATTGTGAATAAAAAGTTAGGGAAGTCGAAAGAGCAGAAAATTAAAAGAGTACGGTTGGTTTTGTTTCGTGCACTATTAAAATTTGCAATGATAATTTCACGAGGTACTTATTAGTTAATATTGAGATGGCTGGGGGACAACTACGGCCGAAAACAATATGCTGGCCCGGGTTATTGTGAAATCTTAGTTTAAAATAAATAGATAAGTTCCACCAATTTTAAGCAGCTGGCAGTAGTCATTGTGAAGAGACAAAGTCCAATATTACTTTTTGTTGTTAGCCAGAATGAGATCTTGGTCGATTTTATTATAAAAGAGCGAGATAGAGAAGAAAGTTTCATTTTTATTGTCTAAGGATTTGGAAGTTAAAGATTGGCGTTCCAAGGTATTTCACATTACTTACAAATATTTTTGTTTCGCTACATTACCTCGCAAAAGAGGAAAGTGTTTCTTGCTCAAATTAATTCGTTTCTATATGTTTTAAGTCGAATATAACAAAAAATTCATTCGTAGGTTTTCATAAAATACAGCAATTCTCTGTATCGCTTGGTAAACATTCACAATGAAATCACGAGAGATTGTAAATCAGCTAATTGTTCTGTAAGGAACATCTATTTTACTAGAATGATACAGACTCTGATATAACAAAGGGTCTGGGTGCAATAACTGTTAAGTCCCACTCATAACAGCCGATGAACATTTGATGAAAAATCCGTAAGAAAAGCAGCCAGCGTGCAGGAGTCTTATGAGACTCAGGAACTTGATACCGTCGATACCTACTAGCACCAAGTTGCAATTGTTTAAAGCAGCCATTCCACCTTATTTCAATTTGTCTGGCACTTCTGTCGTGCTAGTGAGCGAAGAACATTAGAACGGATACAGGAAAAGGGACTCAGAGCCTTTACTGTGGCAAAACGTCACGTTATCACCAATTACTAGATTACTAGATATGGCCAATCTATGCACTCAACAAAACAGAATGTTACAGGTCCTAGCTACCCCAGTTATGTACATATTTTATTGTCGTTTGTAATTTTATTTTTGTATATATTCAGTAATTTGGACAATTCATTTTTTTAAATTTGTAATGAATACTGTCCTAAGTATGTTGCTGACCTATTTCAGAGGTCTGATACGAAATATGCCTTACGTAACAAATAATTCGTTATCCCTGATTTAATACAGCGACATATGGTAAGCACTTTATCGGATACACTGGGCCTAAGGCTAAGTTATGGAATATTGTACCGAACATTAGTAATCTACAACATTATCATATTTCAAGAAAAATATTCGTAAGATTAACTAAATACTCTACTGACCGATAATAGACCTTTCTCCAAAATGGCCGCCGCAAATTCAAAATTATTAAAATTAAACTGAGCTGAAAAATGGGATGGTACAAATTTCAAAACACACCGTTTTGAATACCCGTCGTTTTTTTGTGTGCGTGAATGAAAACCGAGACCTTTGAAAACGCTGATGCCGTTTTCGATCGTTTTAGTGTGGACCATAAAAATAATAATAAAAAATAATTCCCATGTTTTGAAGTGTCCCAATTTAGTGGTTTTTAACTACTATTTTAGGTATTCAATTCAATTCAATGTAAAGAAAAAGTAAAAAGCCATTAAGATTTGTTACAAATTTCCGTCGTTCTTGAGCGATAATAAAAGGATAAGAAACAATAAACAAGTTTAAAGGAGCTACGTCACGGATAGCGCATTTTTAAAAAATTGGCGGATTGCATTCGCAACCGTCTTAATTTTCCCCATCCTCAACCTCAACTACCCTTGTTCCTTTTTGGTTTATTATTACCTCTTTGGTGAAAGTGTTTTGTCATGACTTTGAGAGAGTGATTTCTTTGTTATCCGGAGTAAAAGGTGATAATACTTCTGCAACTATTTTTACTTTTCAGAAGATTTTCCTGTTGGAATAAGAACAAGATGTTTAAAGCTGTAATATTTTCTGTTCTGGTGGCTGCAGCTCTAGCTTCTGAAGGTAAGAAATCGCGCCTCGAAATCTTTTCCCAAAATCTGGCTAAGGTGATACTACATAATGCCTAGTTTGAATAGTAAGCACGCAAGTCGGGGTGCGGGATTCACGATGAAAATGATTTGTTAGCTCAGTTGTTCGGGTGCCAGAGCGGGAGGTTGCGGGTTCAAATGGTAATATCATGCTGGTTGGGCTCAACACCTTGTCGCTCTTTTTGTAGAGGACAACTAAGAAATGCACTAAGATGTGTAAAGCAAGTACAAAACTATTGTCGTTAAGTTCAAATAATTGCGAAACTGACCTTTCCTGCTTTGAATATGATAAATCCGAAATACATCCGGGATGGTAGCTCAAATGCGTTTTACCAAAAAATACCAAAATCAAACTAAAGCAAACCAAATTGGACATGACGAATGATCTTATCTGAAGTGGAATGGCGACTTGGATAATGTGAATAAATGAATAAATGCCTAATTACCCAGAAAATAAACATTCTGGAACCCCGACAGCGTCGAACCCATAACCTTCCAGGGTACCTGAAGCCGGGACCTGAAGGCATTGAAATGTCTCTAAAATTAACCAACTGGTCTCCAGATCGTTCCGGGCTTGAAGACCTGAACTGACCTGATTATGCTGTTGAAACAAGATAACAGTGGAACTATGCAATATAGCTCCCTGGTTTTCGTAATAAATTTTATCTTTTCGTCTGCTATGTATTACGGTTATCCAAACACGCGTTGAGCTCCCAAGGTAGTGTCACCTACGGTGGCCTACCACTGGTGAACGGCAATCAAGCCAAGACTATTTAAAAATTAACAAAATTGTTTTATAATATACTCACCACAAGATATTGCAATTAAACTACTGGGGAAAGAATGAAGGAACAAACAGAGGAAAAATGGGATATTTATTATTTTGAATACATGACATTGCATGTGTGCACGGGCACGTGCCCCAAACTCGTAATTAGCGGGCTTCCCAAATAAGGTAGTAATGGTAATATCCTGTGGTGAGTATATTATAATGATACCGTATAGCCTAAATCCCAAATCAAGACAATTACGGAAAAGAAGAGTTAAAACATGTTTTGTTTTTCTCTCTCCAGGAGCAGGGTGGAAATACGGAACAACTGGTAAAGTATATGATTGTGTTTGACATGCGCATGTCTGTAACCTGGGTAAATCGAATAACATAGTAACAGCAAAGCGCGGGCTGTGATTGGCTAAGAATGTTTTCTGTTATTCGCCCATGGCTTCATAGACAAGAAAGAAGTGTCTATTAAACTCAATCAAATATCCCATAAAAAATGAGGAAGCTAATAAGAGTTAGGTGTAATTTGGCGAAACAAGTAATTTGCATTTGCGTTCCGGCCTTGCACTGTCTTGAACATTTTTTATTTCCGTACGATACGGAGGGACTGCCTCGTCGGGAGTTCACGCCGCGAAAAATCAATGTTTGCTTGAAACAGCAAAGGAGCTATAGTATTCATATTGCAGCTTATTGACAATTAGATTATGAGTTCGAGATTTCTATCACGCATAGAAATCAATAGCGAATAATCTGTTCGTTTTAGTAGAAATGTTACTTACTTTACCACTAAGTAGAGCGCTTTTGTTTATTTCGGCTTTTTACCTCATTACCCTACAAATTGAAACTGTATTTGACCTTCACACATCAGTTAATTTGTACGCGGCTATCATCATTATTCATTCCACAAAGTTGAAAAGTTTTCGAGTCAGTACGAAACTCAAAGTATCCTTTACTAATTATTTTTTAAGCGGCCAAGAATTAGAAAGAACATTCAATTACAGTCTGGAGTTTACCAGTTTATCAGACTAGTTTGACCGAAACAACTCTGGTTCTTCTTCGCGATAAAACTGTAAATTCTGTTATATATAACGTGCTTTATTTTTCTTTAAAATATAGACTGAAAATTTCGCGCGCTCTGATTGGTTAAAAACCATGTTTTATCAGAGTATAAATCATAGAAAAGCGTGTTTTATCGTTTCGCGCGCGTAAATCTATATTTTAAAGCACATAAAGAAGCCAAAACCATGTATTATACTGCGGCTCGTGTTTTCTAAATTTCTCTCGTGTTCTCAAATTCCCGTCGTGTTTTATGACAGTATAATACATGGTTTTGGCTTCTTTATTTGTTAAATACAAGCGTGTTTATTAGCATAGCTTATATTTTTTATTCAAAAAATTAGAAATCCGAGGAAAAGTATTCATTTTGAAGCCTACACTTCCAAACGTCGAACAAGTTTTCGCTACTCATTATCTATCACAGAATAGATAGTGAGTAGATAACCAATCAGATTAAAGCATTCGCGATAGATCTACTACTAATAACTAATAGTAACTAATAGAAAGGCATCAATTGATAGCGTGGCTGAATTGGCGGCTGCGTCTCCCGTCCGGCACGTCTGGTGCATTGGTGGCTCGTGCAGCTTTCTTGAATATGTATTGTTGGTCCGATAAGTTTATAAATTTTAACTACTTATCTATATACATATATCTATTTTATATAATATTAGTATTTTATATTTTATATTTATATTTATGTTATAGTGTCCCCAATTAGCTATTTAAGCTAAACACACAGACACTTAAATAAAGTCTATGTATGTATGTATGTTGATGATATCTGGCATAATCATAATAACCGATCAATTTTTCAATACGTTCGTCAGTACATTCAACAGTTTGTGATAAGCAATAACGTAATCAACAAAGGAAGCATTTTGTTAAAATACAGCTATGATTACCTTGATAGGCTACGGTCCAGATGACTGGGGAAAGGTATCGGCACACTGCAGCGAGAGTGCCCAGTCCCCCATAAATATTGAAACCAGCACGGTAAAGAAGAATTCAAATCTCAAAGGACTCCGCTTTACTTGTGACAACAAATATGGAAAAGTCAGTGGAAAGATGGTCAACAATGGCCATGCTCCTACCTTGGTCATTAACAAGGTCGAAGGGACAGCTAAACTTACCGGGGGTCCCTTAGGAGACAACGTGTATAGGCTGCAGCAACTTCACTTTCATTTTGGTTGTGACGATGACAAAGGATCTGAACACACTGTGAACGGCGAAGCATATTCCGGAGAGGTACAATGGAATTTTATTTCGATTTGTTGCGACACAAGCTGCAAAAAAATTGCCCATTGTAACAGAACTGTCTCACAACGTTTTCGTTGCAAACCAAAAAGGTTATATTTAAAAAATGTAGAGAGTTTTTCTCTTTTAGGACTATTATAACAATAGAGTGTTTCTGTTAAGGGCCTGTGGGCTATTAGTTGCCCGCGGAAATGTTATGTTCTACAAATTAATTATTATATAGTAAACTGGTCCACGATGAAAAGGAGCATTCTGATTGGTTCTCTGAGCGGTTCGAATTAAATTATCCGCATCTGTTTTAAGAAGAACCATTATAATAAAACTTAATATTTATATGTATGTCGGGAAAATCCCACACCATCGGGGATTTTGCTATTTCCCGACCGTCCCAGACATTCCCGACTTATGAAACACGACGAGGTAGATGTCTCCCATTGTCTCCCTTAGTCAGGAATGTCTGGGACGGTCGGGAAATAACAAAATCCCCAATGGTCTGGGATTTTCCCGACATAAGTATTGTATGCTCCTGTGTTTGTTTTTATGATAATGCATGGTTTATGTTGTAGCTTCATTTGGTGACTTATAACACAAAGTACCCCGATTTTGCTACTGCTGTTGATAAACCAGATGGGCTGTCTGTGATTGGTGTATTCCTTCAGGTAAGATAATTTTCTAGTCATTAAAACAAGGTTATTTTATTTTTTCTGAGAGCGCGAGCGGGCGGAACTCTGTGAATCCTGCAATCCTATTGGTTCCGAGAGCGGACAAGATTTCCCTATCTTATCGT
Organism: Desmophyllum pertusum; assembly: GCA_029204205.1. NCBI lineage: Eukaryota > Metazoa > Cnidaria > Anthozoa > Scleractinia > Caryophylliidae > Desmophyllum > Desmophyllum pertusum. The sequence goes on along the minus strand of MU826831.1, from coordinate 110,225 downwards.
CTGAGTTTCTTGTTATTTGGATTAAGTCTTATTTGTTCGGTAGTTTTATAGCGACCTTTCAATCAGCTAAAGGAATACGCGCGCGCGTGAAAAACAATTTTTGCGAAACAAGATTTCAAGATTTCTAGCATTACCAAACTAAGAAGGAAAAAAATAAAAACGTTATTTGCCGGCCTTGGTCGGTCCGTATTGAGAAAAACTGTGCCCTCGGTCTTGAGTACGGCCCGAGGCCGTAATAACATATATATGTTCAGCCCAGTTGAAAAAGAACATCAGTAAATTGACGACAGAAGCAGCTTATCGTAACACAAACGAAGATATGACCAGACTATCTTAAATTAAACAATTTCAATTTCAATAAATTAAACTAGGTGCAACAAACGTTCTCTTGTAACATTTGCTGTTTTAACAATTAGATTACGAGCTCGAGATTTCTATGATGTAATAGTTGATGAGGCTGTAGGCCTCATCAACTATCACATCATAGAAATCTCGAGCTCATAATCTAATTGTTTTTAGTAATCAAAGGCACTATGTGCCAACTCGTGAATGGAAAAGTAAAGAAATTAATTAACATAGAAATATGCAGTAGTACCGGGTAAATGTAAGTTGACAGTCTCGTCCTCGATGTTTTCGAGAATCGGCGAGTTTCGAGTTTTGAGTCTGACTCGAATAGGGATTTCGAGGAAACGATTTATTTCTCGAAACAGAACAATAAGATTCCGCGCGGCTTATTTTATTCACGCAGGCCGGTGTATTTCGTACTCACGTCCAAATCAGTGTTGATCGGGAGGGAAACTCAAACGAAAAGCGTACAGTAAGCCCTGTTTAGAAGGTGTATATAAACACAGACTAAAAAATCATTTAGCGACTAGAGTGACCTGCTTATAAGGTCTTATAAGTTGATTTATACCTCATTAACTAACTTTTTAGGCTTCGTTTAAATATTCGGCCAATATGTTCAGACTGGTTGCTGTTCGTGAAATAAAATATTTCAATCATTTCAAAACGTTTTGATCTTGTTTGTGTAGTCGACTGTGCTTCGCACGCACAATATAAAATTAATTTTATATGTAAACATTCATTCTGTCATACACGAAACTCTTGGAAAGAAAAATACTTCAGTTATTTATGAAGTTGCAATCCTTGGACTAAAATCAGCTACATTTAAATTATCAAAAATGGTTTTGCTCTCCTAGATACTATGAAACTAAAAGGTTAATCTTATTTGTTTTGTCCCCCGTCACGCAACGCTTCCTCGTTCCGATAATAATTTTAAAATTCTTTCAACCATTCATGCAACCAGACAATTTCATCAAACCAAGACACATCTTCGATTTCTAAGCAACTTTAGGATGGGGTATTAATTTTGTTATCTTGTCATCAAATAAACTGGGACTTTCGTGTTGTCTTTAATATTTACAATGTAATGCCGGTCAGATTTTAACGTGTATGTTTCATGATCATATATTTTAAAGCTTTCTATCAATTATTCGCTCCTCTATGTCGTTGGCGCTTTTGCGGTAACTATAACTAGTATAAAGAAAATACACACTGATCCAGATAAAATGGTACTTTATTCATGAAACAAAACACGATGAGATGTTTAATTCTCCTCAGAGAATATTGAATTAACAACAACAACAAACAACAAATAATTCAAATATAAAATGCTACATTTCCTTTTAGAAGCAGAAATAAAAAGTTATTTCGCAAATAATTTTTGCTGAGGCTTCATCTGCTATAATATTTTTCATCGAGCAAAATCGTACAGCTTCATACGTCCGAGTACAAACGTTGTTTGAATTGGGATCAATCAAGAAAAACAACATTAAAAAACATCACTTACCGAACGGCACCGTTCTCGTATTAAAGTCCTGAAAACTCCATTGAAGTACGAGTTTCGGTTTCCGTTTGAATATAGCTTGTCTTCAATAATTATGTCCTCTTATTTGGCGATCGAGTATTCTTGACTGTTACTTCTTTCCATTTCGAACTTTACTGAAGGTGTATTTTGATCGTAATTTAATATGCCGACACTTGGCGCCCACAGGATGGATGATGATTTTGACCATAGAAAGCAGAGAAACACCGTCTTCTAACAAGAAACCAATAGGGTACTGTGTTCGTTTTGTTTAAAGATCGAATGAGCTAGAAATACTTAGCTTGTGGTGTGCCACATGAATTCTCGCTAAGATGGTCTTGAATATTTTGTCAGGGAACACAAACGCCTTGATTCGCGAACGCCATAGACAGCTTCCGCGCACAGATGGATCCATGATAAAACGTCACTGTATCTATCGTCCGGTTGACCCGAAAACTAAGGCATTCATTCACTACAAAAAAGTTCCTATAGCCTGTTTTATCAGTGTTATCCAGCCCAAAAAGCCGTAAAACGAGCCAGATTAGCAAAGTTTGAGCCTACAGTAGTCGTAATTTCGGTCAGCGTAGTAACTGGCACAAAGGCCCCCCATATGTATTTATATGTTTCGTATACACGTTTAAAATCAACAAGTGCTGGCGTGGCGCAGTGGTAAGGTTCTGAGTTCAAAAGCAGGACTTCGAGGGTTCAAATCCCACAACCCGTTGTTTCAAAAAAGGGAAAAAAAAGAGGGAATTAATGCATACATTAATTTAATTGATTAATTAGCTATTAAAGTTTACAGCCCATTGACCGAGTGACATTGTCCACCAATGCTATAACTCGTCTGCGCATGCGCGCATTCACGAGTTAAAAATAATAATAAAACAAGTCTCATGTTGGCGATCTTTTATCTCTTGTCATTTTTCGCCGGTACAACTTGCTCAATCTAAACGTTAGCGTAAGGTGAGTACATTAAAGTCATTTCTTTCTCGTAAGAGTTTGTTTACCGTTTACCGTTTATTCAAACGCTTTCGCGGTGTACGCCCGCTAAGTTATAAAATCACGTAAGATGTTTTTGTCAACTTTTTTGGTGCAAAATTGGATTATTTTCCCATTTTATTGCTGTTAGGTACTTTGAAAAACTTAATTGAGACATAATTGTGAACTTATTTCGTTTCCATAAGCAATTATACGGCGAAAAAAGTCTGCGAAAAATGATTCGCGATCAAGTAAGCTTATTCATGTACAATACCTCGCATAATCTTAATTTTCCGTTTAATTTGTCCAAACATCTTATCAATTTATATTATACCAGGAAAGATGAGTCTGCATCATAATTGTCCAAACATATTATAATTGTCCAAACATATTTGAAATGCTTTTAGCTGTGCGTCTATCGAGTTATGGATGCGTTTGGGAAGTTTGGAGAGTGCTCTCCAAAGTTGAGAGTAGAGTTGCTCTCGGGTGCGCCTCGAACAAATCGAGCAACTCTTTTAAGGTCCTTAGGCCCAGTTCAGACGCCGTACTTCACATGAGCCGAATCGAATTCGATGAATTAAGTTCATGCGAGGTACGGCGTCTGAATCAATTCAGAACGGCTGAATCAATTCGGATCGGCTCAGCCGTTCTTCCCGCCTGGCTCAGCCGGGAATAACGGCTATGGACCGGCTTTGATTCAGACGCCGAACTTCACATGGGCCGAAACAAATGCATGAATTATAATGTATTTTTCAGTATGACAGCAATTTTCCCCTATTAATTTAAGTTCGGCTGAATTAAGCTCGGCGTCTGAATCAATTCAGCCGGTCTAAATTAATTTGGGTCGGCCTAAATTCGAATTCGATTCGGCTCATGTGAAGTACGGCGTCTGAACTGGGCCTTAAAAGGCCCGGTCAAACGGCAACATTTGTCACAACATTTGTTGTGAGCCGATGTTGTGACCGTTTGACCACCCCTCACAACAATGTTGTGAAGAGTTTGAATTCATTTAAACTTTGTCTTAACATCGTCACAACATTTCTTTTGTTCTTGAAATGTTGTGAGGTTGTTGTGGCCGTTTGACCGGCATGGTCACAACATGTCACAACACTATGTCACAACAAATGTTGTGAGAATGTTGTGACAAATGTTTGTGACCGTTTGACCGGGCCTTTACGCTTCTCTCGTGCTCTCCAAACTCTCCGCGTGCATCTGCAACTCGAGAGACGCACGCTAAGCATGAACCAATTGTTAAGTGTTCCAATTGTTTTTAAATAAAGGAGGACGATGATGACAAGGCCAGTTATTCGCTACGCATGTTATCCAATGCAATGTGGAGGATAAGGGAGCCGGGTAAGGATTAGTTAACTTATATAATTATTTGTAAATTATACAACAACTTAAAATAGAAAGGTATTCAAGATATATCAAGAACGACATTGAATAAAATTGATGATGGTGCCATAAAAAAGGGCGACAACTGAACAACCTCTATTTTACACTGACAACTAAGCAACTAAGCAAATTGATTCATCAAAACATATTTTATTACGGAAAATGTTCCTATCTGATACCTAGAGAACAGGCAATTATCAGACTTAATTTTAACTTGCAATACTGTAAAAATAAATGTTGCTATGGGACACTTTATTAAACTGAATTTTGTTAGAAATTGGACGTGTTCGAAGCTCTTTAACAACTGTTTCATCGTATTTAAAAATAATTTTAGTTTATAGCCGTTTTGTGACAGTTTTTAAAGATACTTTAAAATGTTCCGTCGAAGGTTAGTTGCTTTTGAAATAGCTCAATTTTTTGGTCAAACTTTGGTGTATATTTAACAAATAAAGTCAACAAAAGGACCGTTGCTACGTTTTGCGTGATTTTTTCTGTGATATAAAGTAAGTAAGTAAAATCTTTATTTAAAACATACATAATCATATGACGTCATCGAAATTCTCAATTCAAAACTATTGATCCTAAAACGCTGTTCTTTTAGTATATTCTAGACAGTGTCGCTAATTGCTGGGAAAATGTTTGTGTCAGCAGAGTGCTTCGTTTTGGAGATAAATCTGTTGAAATTTGAGACAGCTTGGCTCAGCGTGTTCTGAAATGTTACAGAAACCAATATTTTCGCACCTTTCAGATATGCAAACAAGTTAAAAATCAAAGAAGCTCGTTGAACCATGTCGTTTAACAGGGCTCTCGGCATCTCTGTATTTTACATAAGCAATGGAGAATGGAGAATCCCTCAACATTTTTGGTGAAGATGCGCCACCCAGGCCTTTAAGGTGGCTCGATGTAGTTTTTTTAGCGCTGGGGTGAGAGTTTTGAAAACAGAAATTCGATCAGAAGGCAATCTTCGATTTTTGTCATATTACACCATGATGATGACAAATGATGATAGATTTTTTTTACACTGGTTTCCAAGCAACAGAGGTTACCATAGCAACGATTTCGGCATCCTATTGGTTTTAAACAAGGCTGATTTTCTCGAAATCTAGTCGAAAAACATTGCATTCATTTTTTCATATTTTAACGTATGTTAGTTTGACCACCTGTAGACGAAATTTCAAGAAATTCTGTAAGGCCGTTTTTGATTAAAACTGCACTGAACTTTTTGCGGTCGTGTTTGTGTATGTCCCAGAATTTACTTCAAAATCTTTAATTAAATTAAAGCTATATGTACCTCCCCTCTGTTGAAGGATTTTTAATGATATTAAAGACTTTGTAAGGTAAATGGATCACCTCGGATGGTTACGATTTCAAAATATTCAATTTTGAAGAACTGCGCTTAGGCACCTCAGAACACGATCAAAGCGCCTAATTTACATTTAGCGGGATATTGCTAAAATGCTCTTACAGATTTTTTTTAAAAATTGTTAGGTGTTAGTGTGATGGTTGAACTTGATATTCCAATCGAAAATGCCATTAAAAAAATCGTTGCAAGCGTTAGAAAATAACACCGAATTATGGGTACGTTTCGCTCGCTACTGTCTTTCTCCGAACAGGGATTTTGTTTATCTTGTTTCTGGTCAGTTTCTCTCTTGATGCACGTGCAATGAATATTTATTCCAAATGCCGCGTGTGGCCAGTCGTGCGTTTATGACAAATAAATGAATTTTTAAGCAGGATAGACATCAATTCTGTTCATCTTACTAATCTAATTTAAACATCATTTTGCTTTTGCTTGACGGCATAGCCGAAACATTTTTGAATGTACGTGATTACCGCGCCATTCATTCCCTTTACTTTCCCTCTCATTACCGTTCAAACGGGAACCCAAAGTTCGTTTAGCGTGGTTGTTGATCATTTGTTTAAATCGTGACAGTTCTAAATATAAACACGGTTTATTTTTGTTTAAATTAGATTAGTATGATGAACAGAATTGATGTCTATCCTGCTTAAAAATTCATTTATTTGTCATAAACGCACGACTGGCCACACGCGGCATTTGGAATAAATATTCATTGCACGTGCATCAAGAGAGAAACTGACCAGAAACAAGATAAATAAAATCCCTGTTCAAAGAAAGACAGTAGCGTGCGAAACGTACCCCTATAATTCGGTGTTATTTTCTAACGCTTGCAACGATTTTTTAATGGCATTTTCGATTGAATATCAAGTTCAACCATCACGCTAACACCTAACAATTTAAAAAAAAAATCTGTAAGAGCATTTTAGCAATATCCCGCTAAATGTAAATTAGGCGCTTCGATCGTGTTCTGAGGTGCCTAAGCGCAGTTCTTCAAAATTGAATATTTTGAAATCGTAACCATCCGAGGTGATCCATTTACCTTACAAAGTCTTTAATATCATTAAAAATCCTTCAACAGAGGGGAGGTACATATAGCTTTAATTTAATTAAAGATTTTGAAGTAGATTCTGGGACATACACAAACACGACCGCAAAAAGTTTCAATGCAGTTTTAATCAAAAACGGCCTTACAGAATTTCTTGAAATTTCGTCTACAGGTGGTCAAACTAGCATACTTTAAAATATGAAAAAATGAATGCAATGTTTTCGACTAGATTTCGAGAAAATCAGCCTTGTTTAAAACCAATAGGATGCCGAAATCGTTGCTATGGTAACCTCTGTTGCTTGGAAACCAGTGTAAAATAAATCTATCATCATTTGTCATCATCATGGTGTAGTATGACAAAAATCGAAGATTGCCTTCTGATCGAATTTCTGTTTTCAAAACTCTCACCCCAGCGCTAAAAAAACTACATCGAGCCACCTTAAATCAGCCCATTATATATGAATTTTGTACCTAATTAAAAAACAATAGCCATGACAAAAACAATCAAAAAATGACAAATCAATCAAACTAGTTGTGCTCAGTATGCGAGGGTACACCTCACTGTAAATTTTAATCATGATAATTTTAATCTTAGATTTATGTATTTTATTACTGGACATCTGTTAAGACCAGGCATTTCATCATGCGGATATATTTTATTTCCAGGTTAAATAAAGCATTTTTTATTACTAAATGTTCGTCCTCGTTTGCAGTTTAGGTGAAAAATGAGTTTGATTTGGTTACAAATGAACATTTGAATAAAACATAATTTTAATTTCAGCCATTTTTTCACCAGGCCTCATTTTGAAACGAAACGGAGTATTTTAACTTGGAAATAGTTTATTAATTTATTGTTATCCTTTCTGTTGTTGTAAATAACTTGAGCGCAAGATTAAACAGGTAGATATAGTGACTTACGTTTAAGCATTTCATTCACAGATACTGGCGTTATGGTGCGGAGAACGTTCCTGTACAACTTGGTACCTCAACTGAAAGATCTGTCAAGAACATCCTTTTACTCGTACAAAGGATCTCTGACCACCCCTCCTTGCTACCAGTCGGTGAACTGGATAGTGCTAAAACGTCCAATTCCTGCCAGTGAAAGTGTGGTAAGGAAGGTTTTAACATTTTGTTGAAAAAATAAAATAAAATAAAAATAAAATAAAATAAAATAAAATAAAATAAATAAATAAATAAATAAAACCAACTTAACCCTTCTTCAGATTAGAAACCTTTACGGACGATTATTTGAACGACGTATTGACAGTGTTTTAAAAATCCGTAGTCTGGACTGGATTTAACCAATAAACACACTTGTTATATTACGTCTGAATGGAGTCTATATCAACTACAGCGCATCCACGCTCTTTATGATTATTCGTCATTACATTAAAACCCATTTTTTACATAGTGAAAGGAAATCTTACAATAATTTATTTATTTATCTATCTACTTGGATGAGATTGAATAAGCTGTGTAAGGCCAGTTAACATTCTTCTTTCTTGTTAATCGCAATTATTCCAGCCTTATCTTGTTGTTTGAGAATGCAAAAGTACATGTATGAACGTTAAATATAAGAGGCTGATTTCACTGCAAATATATGAATTACAGGCTGTTAGCTTTTAAAAATCGCGTTTGCTAATTAACAATTATTCCACTCAATCTCGTCGTACATGAACTCATAGCCAACTCGGCTACGCCTCGTTGGCTATGAGTTAATGTACGACTCGCTTTCGTGGAATAATTCGTTTTATAATATACTCACCACAGGATATTGCAATTAAAAATTACTGGAGAAAGAACGGAAGGAAAAAACAGAGGAAAATGGGATATTTATCGTAATTAGTGGGATTCCCAAATAAGGTAGCAATGGTACATTGCCTCATATGCCTTGAGTAGGCAACCAATCAGATTGTCCAAAATCGCAATATCCTGTGGTGAGTATATTATAATAGGCCATAGATATTCAGGATAGATTTGTTCAGAAGGAAACAAGTGAAAATCGTAAGATTTCAACCCGTTTCTCGGTAATAGGTTTATCTGCTAACGACTCTTTTAAATTTATTATATTAAAGTAAATGTAATACTAGTTGACTTTGAAACATTGGCCATTTTCACACTAGAAGACAGACAAGTCGTCAGACGATTTATTCGTCTTATTGTGAAAACTAGACGGATAAGTCATCTTGTGTTGGTCGTCATAAATTCAATGAAGACGGTCAGAGACGATCTTTTCTAGTCCCACTCCCCTTTGAGACCGAGATAGGACCACTTGTTCGTCTGGTGTGAATTTATGTCGACTTTTGGACGACTTGTCCGTCTAGACGAAAAAGTCGAGCTGGAAAAATCGTCTTAATAGACGGAAAAATCGACGACACATCAGATGACTTTTACGTCCAAAATCGTGTCCGTTCCGTTTTCACACTAAGACGACTTGTTCGTCCAAAAACGTTGTCTGTTTTCCAGTGCGAAAACGGCCATTCTATCACAAAAGTAAATGACATACTCGTGATGTAGTTAACAAGTTTTGGTATAGAGTAATCCGGATGATCATGAGCAGACCGAACCAGTATTGTCTAACACGAACAGGATCTATCAGAATAGAAAGTCTAAATGTTCTAAAAATAATAGGATACTATGTTCACGACACTTGAAGGAAGTAACCCTTTGGAAAGTGACGAGCTGTAAAAAGTGCCAGACTCAGGAAGATTTTCATTTTGAGTATAACGTTATATTATTGAATCGAGGCATTGTAATAATTTACTAATTTACTATTGATAGCTAAACCTTTTCCTTTTCAGTTGAAAAAAATGAGACGTCTTCGTGATCACGAGGAGCATTCTATGTGTGAAAACTGCAGCCCACTCAACCGCTCAACCGCCGCACTGTGTCTGAACACTCTGGATAGGTTCGTCTTGTCAAAGTCACTCGGGACTGCATCAAACGATGTTATGAATAACTCACAGTAGTGAATTAAGGGAACCGTAATGTGTAAAGGGATAAGGTGTGTAATTTAAGGGATTGTATTCAGAATCAATAACAAATAAAAATGAGTTTGCTCCGTGCCTTCACTGTGTTTTGATTATAAATTATCGTCCACAGTAAAAAAATGCAGCTGAAAGACATTGAGACACAAAATGACAAAGTGGAGTAATTTTTTGTGATGATTTTTAATTGAAACAAGGTATGAACGAAGGTTTTCTCGTAAGCCAGGGACATTTTTTCAGTTCCATAAGTAAACGTCCATGATTGCAGTCCGGCTTGCAGCAGTTAACAATCAAAGTGGTCGACTGAGCATCTTGTCGACTAAGCTTAGAGATGAGTAGATTACCTGACAGACCGTATGCGGGACGCGTGTCACATATGAACCTACAACCCTCGTCATATTTGTTAAAACACTTTGGTTTTTGCACACATTTTGCCCCTCCCCACCCTTGTGCAATGTTGATAAAAAACTTAGAACGAACGCATGAGTACAATTTGCCATTTTCCAACATTGAAAGGGGTGTTCTGCTTATTATTTCAAGGTTTTGTATGTGTTCAACTAAATGTGACGGGGATTGTAGGTTCAAATGTGACAAACTTCCCTCATTTATGGGGACTGCGTCCACTACCGTATGTCAACCGTAACTTGATTTCGGGATGTAATTTTTCAATTTTAAAGCTATTTGTTCATTGAAATTCTAGCGTTGTGATTTTTTGGAAACGTGTAGTGCAAAACACTTCAAAATTTACAATATGCTACGGTAGGTCTGAAGTGGCGGTCATTTTAATAATTAGTCCGACTAACAAAAAGGTACTAGCTCTGCACATCCAAGACTCTGGAATACCGATCATCTGGATAGAGAGTGGTATCTTTGGTCCACGAACTGTAGAGCACACGCTCGCGGGCAAAGACTACAACAAGGCTATTGGAGTTCATGAGCTCATAAGCTTATGATCTAATAGCGGTTCTCGTCGTTATCGCAGATACCAATAATCAGCTTCGAACTGGAAATAAAGAGCTGATGATAGAGATGATAGATGATAAATTCGACGATCTCGAGGATAAATTTATGAAAGCTGTACTCCTTCTCTCTAAAAATGACTTTGATTGAATTGATGTACCATTTGACAGGTACAGGGGAACGTCGTCAATCAAGTGCGCAACTAGAAAGAAGCGTTCCCAAGGCCACGCACCCTTTCAAAGAGTTATTGAAGATGGCACTGTACCTCTGCCTAAGTCCTGGTCTAACGGCTCTTGACCGGCTAGAATGATGTGTAAACAACTTGCTGAATGAACTCGTTTTGTTTTCATAGTGATTCAATCCATGCGCTTTTCTTGAATTAGTTAAATTTCCTTTTATTAAATACATGTAATTACTGTAGTTTCTTGGTGGTTTTCTGTGGGTGTCGGTGGACTTTTTCTCTCTTGTTCGGAGTTACACTGGGAGTAGCATGAAAGAAGATGGTATTGTTAATATGCGATGGATGCACCGACGAGAGAATGAATGTGAATCGGGGTCTTAGTCCGAAGGCTTTTCCGGTAGGCCTTTTTCATTGATCAAACTATTTTAATGTTTTAAACATCTAACAGACCAATTGCAAATGGCGTCTGGGAAATTTCACACGTTTAAGTAAGCAGGGTGTGGGATTTTGGCAAGGCAATTTTGGCTCATCATGTATTCGATGAAACCTCAAAAACGGTTGACAGACGGTTCTATTTTATTCACGATTGCCATTGCTCCACTCTCTTGGAAATGATGAAAAAGATGATGAAAAGATGATGAAAAAGACTAATTCGGATAGGTTGGGTAGTGTCCATGTTTGAGTGCTTGAAACCCTTTATTGTTTGGTATAACTGTGTATAAAGATATAACATCCATTGTGAACACAGAGCTAAGCTTGCTAAGGTAGTTGAAAGGGCAGAAAAGTACAAGAGCAGGGTTGGTTTTCTTTCATACATATCGGTTCAGATTTATTAACAGTTTTACTTCAAGATTTACACAGATTTTCTGTCATTTTAAAAGGTCCAATGAGTCAGTGCCAGTGCCAATTAATTGAATTTTTCTAAGGCATAAAATGGAGTGCCAGTAAATACTACCCTGAATTTTAGCCATTGAAATTCTTCCATCTAATAACTGGGGCTTGAGTTCATTCCGTTTTTAAATACAAACAAGTAGCAGTTATGAGCAAATTGTTTCCATTTCTGGATCGATTTGAGGTGTGGGTGGTAAGTGGAAGTGCAATTCTCTCTTTCTTGTTCCTTTTGTGATCGTTTCAGGCTGATTTTCAGACAATTGATTGAATTCAGTATCATTCTGTCTTGATAACAGAGTCAGAATAGTCACGAATCTAAAATAAGGGCGCCGGTCTTTTTATAATAGGCGTTGCAGTTTAAAAGACGTACGGTATTTTTAAGATGCGATGGGTGATCGAGAGGAGCGTGTTTAGTCTGGCGTAGGCTTGTAGTGAATTTTGCTGATCCGATAGGCCTTTGCCATTGATCAAAACATTAATATCTAACAGACTAATGGCAAATGAAGTCTTGGAAACGTTACACGTTTTTGAAAGCAGGGTGCGGGATGTTTTGACAAGGCAATTTTGATCCGTTATGTTAAAATGCGATGAAATTCACAAAACGATTGACATAGATGAGTCTTATTCAGTATAGTTACCATTGTAACTCCACTATCTTGGAAATGTTAAAAATAGAAGAGTAATTCGGCCGCTAAGTGGATAGTGTCTGAGTTCTACAAGCCTGGCCAATACTCATAGGACACTAACGCAATAACTCTGCAAAATTACGCATTGCCCCCTTCTCCCCTCCTCCCCAGTGCAATGTTGACGTCACGCGTGCGTAATCGTTTTCATCGCAATCAACATTAATTTGGGGAGGAGAACTAAAATAGTACATAATGACAACATTCACAAGCTTTTTCTCTCAGCACTAGGATATGGCTATATTTAGCGAAGTGTATTTTTGCACGAGTTTCAGCGAGTTTCTCAAGACGTATTGGCCAGGGTTGTAGGCTTCTTCAACTGCAGTTTGGCCAAAAATCATGTTTGAACGCTTGAAAATTTCATAATGTTTGGTAAAACGGTGTTTAAAGATGTAACATCCATTTTGAATAAAAAGATAGGGAAGTTGAAAGCGCAAAAAATTAAAAGAGCACGGTTAGTTTTCTTTCGTGCACTATTAAAATTTGCAATGATAACTTCACGAGGTACTTAATTAATATTGAGATGGCTGGGTGACAAATACGGGCGAAAACAATATGTTGGCCCGGGTTATCGTGAAATCTTAGTTTAAAATAAATAAGATAAGTTCCACCAATTTTAAGTAGCTGGCAGTAGTCATTGTGACAAAGTCCAATATTACTTTATGTTGTTATCCAGAATGAGATCTTGGTCGATTTTATTATAAAGGAGCGAGATAGGCAAGAAACTTTCATTTGTATTGTCCAAGTTATTTCACATTACTTACAAATATTTTTGTTTCACTACATGACCTCGCAAAAGAGGAAAGTATTTCTTGTGTAACAATTAATTCCTTTCTATATTTTTAAAGTTAAGGCGGGGTACACATGAATTCCATTTTTCCGCCACTTAACATGGGTTTAATGGAAATATCTCGTTCGCGTTTCAAGCAATCCAAAAATGATTTTCCGTTGTTATGCAACTTTGCGTCAGTGGCTATAAAATTTTTAATAGCCACCAGAGAATTTGCGTCCTGTTTAAACCTATTACATGCACCTCAACCACAATAGAGGATTTCTGTTTTGTTTTGGATTGTCAAATGTTTATTTGCTTTAGTTGACGGCATTTGGTCAGATATTACAGTTTCTACTCAGAAAACTCAGAAAACTCGTAAAGTCACACTCATATCAGCTATCGATTGTTTTATCTACGATTTAATTAACAGACGTGACGTTTTTGTGCATTTTATTCTCGATCCGCCATCTTGAATTTGTTTTGTGAGCGCAAAGAGTTTTTCGCAGCTTTTCACGGCAGTCCTTCGCCCTTTGATTACTGGATGTTACACGGAGACGTCAACTATGGAGTGAGTGTAGTACTTTTATCAAGTACCGGATACATTTACGCTCACTTTCAGACAATGTAAGGTCAAAGAACTCGTTGTGCATAAATCCCGGATAAATATAGCAGTTACAGAATTGGCATTCAGACACGCGATACATATGCATGTAGCTCATGATCAAGGTTCCACACTAAAATTTTATCGAGTGTTTACGCGAGCGCTGTTTCGGTCGGACCCTTGTTTTTATTGGTGTTGTAATTGTTTTTGTTTGATGCTGCATTTTTTTTCACTCTCTTTCCTTTTTGTTGTAACTGTAACTATATCGGCTATATCTGGATTACTGTAATATGTTGTATTTTGTCAAAGATATGGAGCAGATGTTGGGGTTAAACGGTAAATATCATGATATATCGTATTTTGATCTGAATATCAATGGCAATTAGACGGATTGGAACTTCAAAATATGACGATAAATTGGTAGTATTTACTGCAAAACCTATGTTCAATTTATGTTATTTCACAATTGCTGTTCGACTGACAGTTGCCCGGACTTCGTTAAATCCGTTAAAGGTTTATGGGCTTCTGTCAAAATGAAAAATAATTTTCAACTGCTTATTTCATTCATACTTTCTGCAAATAAAATTCCTCTGAAGCGAAACTATTAATGTAAACATCTGAATAAAATACTGTATTTAGTTTGTGTTTGTTTCTTTTGGAAATATTTGATTTTTGTTCCGGCGATTCTTGTGCTTAGTTAAACAATGGAATGATACGAAAAATGGAATACATTATATGCTACATATAAAGAAAGGGAAGAGTATTTGGAAAATTTCAATCAGTTCAATGATTATGTGTCCTGACCAAATATAATTACAAAGTATCGTTTTCAAAATTTACACTAATTCACGTGGCAATGTAGTGTTTAGGCTGTATTAAATTTTAAATTGGCGTTTTACTATTTCGACGATTCTTGTTGCTTTGTGACTTGACTTCAGCTACATGTAAAGCCGAAAATATAAATATAGAAACCTGCTAAACAAAATCATTGGGAGGCTCGAAAACAGAAACAAAGAAAAGGAAGTTGAATCCACCACACCACCAGATAGCCTACTGATACAGCGGCCTGCAGCCGCCCCTCATCGCTCCCTGCCGCTTGTGGCGTTTCTGAGCGAGCGAGCGAGCGAGAGAGAGTCTCTCTCGTGAAAGGGAGGGATGAGAGGCGCTGGAAAAATCTGCTGTGCTGTGTGTAGTTTTGGGTGAAATTAAGAGCGGGCTCGCCGAATTGTTACTACAAGTTCGGCGAGCCCGCTCTTAGAACGGAGATGTATCTAAACCGAAACAGAAATAACTGAATACAGGGCCGGTGTGCCCAATATAATAGTAGTGGTAAAACTTTATTTAAGTGTCAGTCGTTCTAGCGTTATACACACTAATTGGTGACATTAATGAAAAACTAAGATAAACATCAAAATTATTGTAAAATTTCAAGCCCATATTCTAAATAACACTCTAGTTAATTATAGATACCTAAAAACACTACTCTAATTACACATTACGACGCTGTCAACTTGTGCATAAATAGCAGTTCTTGCAACCCCCATCTTCAGTAATCCGTCATCGCTTATGCACGTATGACGTGGCTTATGCACGTATGACGTGCCTTTTATTAATGTGCGATGGAGCGTCCTTAGTCCGGCGTAGGCTTGTAGTGAATTTTGCTGATCCGATAGGCCTTTGTCAAATGAAGTCTCGGAAACTTTTCACGTTTTTGAAAGCAGGGTGCGGGATGTTTTGACAAGGCAATTTTGATCCGTTATGTTAAAATGCGATGAAATTCACCAAACGATTGACATAGATGAGTCTTATTCAGTATAGTTACCATTGTAACTCCACTATCTTGGAAATGTTAAAAATAGAAGACTAATTCGTCCCTGGTCAATACTCATAGGACACTAACGCAATAACTCTGCAATATTACGCATTCCCCTTTCTCCCCTCCTCCCCGGTGCAATGTTGACGTCACGCGTATCATGTTTGAGCGCTTGAAACCTTCATAATGTTTGGTAAAACGGTGTATAAAGATATAACATCCATTGTGAATAAAGAGTTAGGGAGGTTGAAAGCGCAGAAAATTACAAGAGCACGGTTGGTTTACTTTCGTGCACTATTAAAATTTGCAATGATACTTTCAGGAGGGACTTAATCTTGAGATGACTGGGTGACAAATACGGGCGAAAACAATATTTTGGCCCGGGTTATCGCGAAATCTTAGTTTAAAATAAATAAAATAAGTTCCACCAATTTTAAGCAGCTGGCAGTAGCCATGGTGAAGAGGCAAAGCGCTATATTACTTTTTGTTGTAGAGATCTTTACTATAAATGAGCGAGATAGGCAAGAACTTTCATTTGTATTGTCTACGGGTTTGGAAGTTAAAGATTGGTGTTCCAAGGTATTTCATGTTACTTACAAATATTTTTGCTTCGCTACATTACCTCGCAAAAGAAGAAAGTATATTTCTTGTTCCCAATTAATTCATTTCTATATTTTTTAAGCTGAATATAACAAAAAATTCAATGGATTTCACGGAATATTTATGTGATTTTTCATATAGTGAGGCAATTCTCTGTATTCTTTGAACTTGAAAATGATGACATGGAGTCATCGAAACGTCGTTCGACTTTAATATCGCTGATTTTCATTCTAAAAATTTTGACTAAACCTTATGTTATTAGAAATTATCTGTATCGCGTGGTAAACATTCAAAATGAAATCACGAGAGATTGTCAATCAGCTAATCGTTTTTTAAGGAACATTTATTTTACAAGAATGATTCACTTGGTAACACACAGATAGACTCTGACATAACAAAGGATCTCTGTGCAATGACTGTTAAGTCCCACTCATAACAGCCGTCCAAACGAGTGGTGTCTTTTAGGATTGTTTCATCTATGAATCACAACAATCTCGGAGTATAAGATTTTCTATCCTCTTGAAGAGTACAATATTTTGTTGCCCTTCGTGATCTTCTAAAGTCATCCACAAGGAGAATTCCACTTCATGCAAAAAGTTTTAAAATATACCGGGTGATAATACTTGTGAAGCTATTATTCAGGGGGGGGGGGGGGGGGGAGATAGGGCCTGGGACCGAGAACCATGCTCTCGCAACTTGCAAAGCGATCAATTTCGTTTTGGTCAGCGGTGTTTTCTTTTAAGAAAAAGAAAAACCTTAAACCTCAAGAAAAACCTTAAAAGGCCTCTTTTCGCGCGCAAAATTCCTTAAAAAATTAATTAACGTTCCTATAAACTATTTCGAGATTATTCCAACACGTTCAATTTGTCCAATGTGGCCGAACTTTCCAGGAGCTGAATTCGTGAGTTCAAGTCCAGGACAGAAAAAGGAAAATTAACCTTCGCGTGTTGACGTTCTCCATTATACCGTGAATTTGGACATTTGATTTTTTTTTGTTTTGCATACGAAGGAAAAGAAATGTAAATGAAAAAGGCACGTGCGTTTTGTTTTGCATAGGACGGCAAAGAAATATGCAAAACACACGTGCAGAATATTGTATTACTAATTAAACCTATTGTTTTGTGACGTTCTTGTTGTCGTCGCGGTCGTGGTTGCATCTTAAAAACGAAAAACTTGAGGAAGAAGTTTATCTGGTTTAAAGGATCACAAAGTGAAAAAATACAATAATCATTCATACATCAGTACGCACTTCCATCGCCTCGTCGGCCGCCATGTTTTTCTTTAAAAGCTTTCCTTCTGGCTTTACACAACTTCTACTCACGTGCAGATTATGAATCTGCTGGCTAAAGTTGTGATGATTGCTTTGCAAGTTGTGAGAGCATGATTTGGATTTGATTTAAGAGAATGTATGGGAAGTAGCTACCCCCCCTGCTATTTTTACTTTTCAGAAAAAAATCCTGTTGGAAGAAAATACAAGATGTTTCAAGCTGTAATATTTTCTGTTCTGGTGGCTGCAGTTATAGCTTCTAAAGGTAAGAAATTACGTCTTGAAATCTTCTCAAAATCTGGCTAAGGTGATGGTGCTTCATACCCATCGGGGTGTGGGATTCGCGAGTTGGTTGGCTCAGCTGGTAGGCGCCAGATTGAAGAGCGGGAAGTGGCGAGTTCGAATGAATCCCGGTCGGATCACCAACCGGGGTCTAAAATAACTGGTATTATTATATGACAAACTGGCCCACGATGAAAAGGAACATTCTGATTGGTTCCCTGAGCGGTCCGAATTTTGCAATACGGACCGCAAAGATGGACCGCTCACGAACTCATTTCGCCAAATTCCTTTTATGAAACATTGAACAAAAGAAAACTGTTTTCTATTAAGAAGAAAAAATTTTCCTCATGTCTGGCGGACAATTTTGGTTAAACTTTTCGCAAAGTGGCCTGAAAAATGCAAGAATATGCTTAGCTTTGGCGCGCGCGCGTTAGCCGAGAATGGTTGCACTAATTTCTCAGCAAATTTTTTAAAAATCCATTATAATAAAAACTTTATTGAACTAGCTTGTTCGGTCCGTATTGGGAAATATTGGTCTCGTTCTTTTTTTGCAAGTTTATGGACCTCGCCTTCGGCTCGGTCCATAAACTTGCAAAAAAAGAACTCGACCAATATTTTCCCAATACGGACCTCACGCTAGTTCAATAACATCTATATATCATGCTGGTTGTGCTCAACACCGTGTCGCTTTTTTAGTAGAGGACAACAAAGAAATGCACTAAAATGTGTAAAGCAAGTAGAAAAAACGAGTCCTTCTTCAGCCGTCAAATATGCTTTTTTTCCCAAAAATATCAATTCGATTTGATGTGCTGTTTTTGTGAATTTTTAAAAAAATAATCCTCTATCTTCCATGATTTCCAAGATTTGTTTCAATTTCAACAAGAAATCAATACGAATATTTGCATATTTATCATGCTCACTCACGCGACGAAAATATTGAATATTGCTGTGCCATACATTTTCGTCGATTTTATCCAGTTTTGTACTTATTTTGTAATCATGCAAAGGGCCTATAATATCCTTTTAATTCACGACTTGGCTCACGGTACACTATATATACCATATATGAAGTACCCAAGTCTCCGTCGCTGAGGTCATCCTTGTATCCAAGGTTGAAGTCCTGTTCAGGGTCAAAGACGCTCGTAAGCCATATATAATTTTCCGTGGCTTTGATTCCAGGTCGGTCGTGTTAATTTTGCTCCGTCGGCTCACGTGGTAAGCTTGTCTTCGTTTTTATTTGGTCTGCCATTGTTCGCCTTGTTGTTCTGCGTGGTCGCATTTTATGTTAATGGTCTATGTCGCCAAGGCGTGTGTGTGTCGCCTTGCAAGTTAGTTTTTGTGGCCACGGCGTGTATCGTCCTACAAGTTAGTTTTTGTGGCATTTGTCGTCTTACAAGTTAGTTTTTGTGGCATTTGTCGTCTTACAGGTTAGTTTTTGTGACATTTGTCGTCTTACAAGTTAGTTTTTGTGGCATTTGTCGCCTTAAAGGTTAGTTTTTGTGGCATTTGTCGCCTTACAAGTTAGTCTTCACGGCGTGTGTCGCCGTTTTTGTGGCCTGCTGTACAACACGTACAGGCGGCTTAAGGTTTTTTTTCGGAGAGCACGAAGCGCGAGACGAAAGAAAAACCGCCTGTAGACATACTATTGTTTATGCTCTTCCAACCGTTCGCCAGGCGAACGGGTTTTTCTGATTGGTTGATACAGACTAACGGTATTTCTGATTGGTTGCTTTAGACCACGTGATGTCACCCTTGGAATTGATAGTAAAAGTGTTGACAGACCAAATGCGACTCCAAATGTATCTCCGCGTGTGCCATAGAGGTGCAGCATATCGATGAAAATTGTCCTACTATGCAATAAAGACCCCTGGTTTACGTAATAAATTTTATCTATTACAGTTGTCCAAACACATGTTGAGCTCCCAAGGCAGTGTCACCCACGAGTAGTGAACGGCCGTCGAGCCAAGAATACTTTACAAGACTGTATAACTACCACCCTAACTAATTAAGTCAATTACGGAAAAGAAGAGTTAAAACATTTTCTTTCTCTCTCCAGGAGCAGGGTGGAAATACGGAGAAACTGGTAAAGTATAAGGTTGTGTTTGATATGTGCATGTCTGTAACATGGGTAAATCGAATAACAAAGCAACAGTAAAGCGCGCGCTGTGATTGGCTGAGAATGTCTTCTGTTATTCGCCCATTGTTTGATACACAAGAAAGAAGTGTTTTTTAAACTGAATAAAATATCCCATAAAAATTCAGGCTGGAACTGAAAACATAGGCAAAGTTAAACAAAAATGTACTGATTTGGCGAGAAAGCTAATAAGAGATACGTGAAATTTGTGGACACAAGTAATTTGCATTTGTGTCAGGGCCTTGAACTGTCTTGAACACTTTGGGCCGAATATTTAAACGAAGCCTAAGTTAGGCCGTGAGGGCTAAATCTACTTATAAGCAGGTCAGTCTAAGTAGCTAATTCTTTTTTAGCCTCTGTTATACACCTTCTAAACAGGGTTTACTGTAAATGACGTTAGCACATTTAGGTTGGTAGGCCACGGTTTTGTTCAACCCTGTCTAAACCTTGTTTAAATATTCGGCACTTTTCTTTTTTTCATTTCTGGAGGATACAGGGGGACTGTTTTGAAATCCAAAACTCCTTAAGTACAAAAGGTATAGTTGGTTCACGAGAAAACTCAATTTTTACCTGAAACAGCCAAATGACTTTAGTTCAGTATTCATATCCCAGAAAGTATTTGTAAATGCCATTTTAGTTTATAAGAAAATAGAAACGCATTGATTGAATATATCAGGCATAATCAAAATAACCGATCAATCTTTCAATACGTTCGTCAGTAGGATGCTCGTACTCATTCATCTATCAATATTTGAAACATTTTGTTGAAAAACGATGATTATCTTGATAGGCTTCGGTCCAAAGGAGTGGAAAAAAATATCGACACACTGCAGCAAGAGTTCCCAGTCCCCCATAAATATTGAAACCAGCACGGTAAAGAAGAATTCAAATCTCAAAGGACTTCGCTTTACTTGTGATAATATATACGGACATGTCATTGGAAAGATGGTCAACAATGGCCATGCTCCTACCTTGGCTATTCTCCGTGGGACTGCTAAACTTACCGGGGGTCCCTTAGGACACAGCGTGTATCAGCTGCAGCAGATTCACTTTCATTTTGGTTGTAAAGATGGCAAAGGACGGAAAGAATCAGAACACACTGTGAACGGAAAAGCATATTCAGGAGAGGTACGAGTAAAACAGAGTAAAAATCATGTTATAGCATTAAGGGCCTATGGACTGATAGTTGCCCCCGGAAAGTTTATGTTCCAAGAAACAAGTTTGAGGAAGCAATATATTGTTATAACAAGTCTTAAAAGAGAAACTCTGCAGTTTTTAGATATAACGCTTTTCGTTTCCCAACTCTTTTTGAGTCGCTTTACTGTAATCACATGATGTTTAGCTTTTAGCTACAATACTGGCCTGGAAAGTTTTGGGACGATTTTTTACGAATATATATTAATTGTCCCAAATTGATTGAGTAGGATTATAGCTACCGTCTCAAAAAGCATTCGAAAGTACGAGATAAATGTAGAAAGCAAGCATTTGTAACCTTATTTTTTTTTAAATAACTGGAGCGTGAACATTAATATAAGCATGAAACAAACGCGATTGTCTGTGTTATACTGATAACAAAGTATGCTTTTAGTCAACAAAAGCACGCTTAGTATTCAATCGATATGTCGTTAAAATGGTATCAGCTGCATGTAATGAAATCGCACTTCGTTAGTTATACATTTGCTCTTCACAAACTGTTTCAAGTACACTACGTTTTGTTTTATGTTGTAGCTTCATTTGGTGACTTATAACACAAAGTACCCCAATTTCGCTACTGCTGTTGATAAACCAGATGGGCTGTCTGTGATTGGTGTATTCCTTCAGGTATAGATATAGATATAGGTCGAAAATAATTTCCGCGCATACGAAAAAGTACAGTATCCGACGCAAAAAGTCCTAAACCGAAACACTCGGGGCAAACACCCCGAACAACAACAAGATGGGATGGAAAGGCGTATAAATAATATGCTACTACCACAAGGTATTACGAAAGTCCCGCGGGGAAGAAGGTGTTAATTTATGTAACGTGCGATGCTATTAGGGCACAAACATATCAATGAAAATAATTGCGGTCGACGAAGGAGAGCGCTTCCTAATTTTGGCTGGGTTGCCTGTTGTCTCTTGGGTATCATGTGAACGCAAGCGATTCATGGACCGTGAATGACGTCACATTCTCGTTGCGCGACAAACACTGGGTGCAGACGTTCGCCTTTAATTCGATCGCGATTCTAGCTGGACTTTTGCTGTTTGCTCGGTAAGTTCATGCTCGTTATAACTAGTGAAGGGATTTTTGTTGAGTCGTTTGACAATGGATTTCTGTTTTGTCGTTCAATTCGGCAGTGGATTTCTGTTGTGATTCAAGGCCGGATATTTAGTGAGATCATCGTCGGTGGATTTCTAGAGGATTTTCTGTCGTCAGGAAGATCGTTTGGCCGGGCGGTGGATATCTGTTGTGACTTATAACGTCGATGGATTTCTGTGGTGACCTGTGGTAGTCCGTCCTTGGACTTCTGTTGCTCGGTAAGTTAGACAAATTTATTTTGAGAGAATTGTGTACTACTTCTGAAGCATATCAACAGCAAGCCGAACGACTCGGTGGTCATTGAGCCATGGAGACCTTGATCATATTTATATTGTTGTTCTGTTTTTTGAAAAATTGTCGTGATTCAAGGAAGATCGTCCAGTGGATTTCTGTTGTGATTAGGTGAAATGAATCAGATGCAACGTTGTTTGACAAGTTTGTACGTACGATTTATCATACCCTGAGAGAAGTGACGGTGTACTGTTCATTGAATATGGAGACCTTTATATTACTGTTACCGTTTTAAATTCTATTCAGGAAATGTAAATAAAATTATTTAAATAAATGTCACTGTTGCAGTTTGTGTGTACAGTAGTACCTCTCTTTTAACCAAACATTAACCGGCATGATCCATCAATAATATCATGTAATCATTAGTGTTATTTATTGGGATGGCCATCTTCCGGGCCTTCACTATCAATAATATTATTAGCTTTAAAGCCCATATTTTATAAGCAAAGATGTTTAATATCTCTAACATTTCTGTCAGCAAATCGAACGCCCACCGTACATACATATACATATACATATACATATACATATACATATACATATACATATACATATACATATACATATAACTTTATTTCAACTCGGATTTTAGATTAGAATAACCGTCCTGAACCTATTGTCGAACGCACTTTAATAATCTGTGATTACACCTAGTTTAATCTTTAATCCATTTTATTTTTATATTAAGTTTACTTAAAATTAAACACCTGATCCTACAAATGTGATGGTTTTGTAAATGTTTTTAGATAAATAAGAACGATGATGACGATGATGACGATGATGACGATGATGACGATGATGACGATGATGACGATGATGACGATGATGACGAGACCAGTTATTCTTTACGCATGTCATCCATGTTATCCATGTTATCCAGTGCAATGCGGAGGGTAAGGGAGTCGGGTAAGGATTTAGTTAGTTAAAAAATAATGCAAGAAATTAAAATAAAAAGGTATTCAAGATTTGATATATTAAGAAAATTGAATATAATTGATGATGATGCCATAAGAAAAGGGGCAACAACTGAATAACCTCTATTTTACACTGATTACTAAGCAACTAAGCAAATTGATCTGATCTTAAAATGTTATGACGAAAAAATCCTTTGTTATGATTGCTTGAGAACAGGCAATTATCAGATTTATTTTCAGTTTGCACTACTGTGCAAATGAATGTTGCTAGGTACACTTTATTAAACTGAATTATGCTTAGTCCAATTCAATTTTTGTCGGTCACTAAAAGCGTTGGTCGAGTTGCACGGCCAAACCGATATAATGAGAGGTGGGGCAGAGTGCTGTTTGCGTACCGCAGTATTTTCAAGTCTTGGCGAAGGCATGGTAAATTTTGTGTCGTTATTTTTGATTATACATGTTTGAGGAACTTGAGTGTTACTAAATCTGTAATTTTACTAATAATTGTATTGTTTTCCGAACATTTTTAAAAATTGGGGAAGATATTTCTTTCTACCTACTCTACAATCTCTGCGTTTGTTGAGTAGTAGCTATGGATCCGCGAAGCGAAACCGAGTGGATCCGCAGACTACTTTGACAATGTTATGACGAAATTCGTGATCAATAACAGGACAGACGCATAAAAAATACTGTCGTCAATTTGTTTTTTACAACAACAACAGGCCAAAACGATCAAGCGTAGATTTCAGACGAGCGGAAACGCCAGGTAAAAGTGGACTGAATTTGTTTTAGCCAAAACGATTACGAGAATCATAGCTTCGTGAACTTGAAAATACGTACAATAACTCGAGAATAAATTTCGTAGACAGATTTTGTGAAACTAACCTTTATTCGGAAATTCTTGTAAACCCGCTGAAATATTCTCAAGTTCAGTCCACTCGTATCAGTTGTTTTGAAATTACACGCGACAAAATAAACAGATTCCATTCCAGTAAACTTCAGCGTCAAACTACAACAAATACTCTTCTCTTTCGCTTTACCATTGAATTAAATCTCAGTCAGCCGATTGAAAAGTCACCTGTGAATGAATGTTGATGATTTAAGATGTAATTTGTCCACTTTATCGAGAACTGACAACGCTGCCATTTTGCGCGATGACGTCATTCATGTACTCTTATTGACAATAAAAATTAGCCAATGAGCGCGCAAGAGTTTTGAAAGTTATTGTGAAATAATTGATTGACAACCTTTCTGTTGTTATAAATAACTTGAGTCCAAGATTAAACAAGTAGGTATAGTGACTTAAGTTTAAGCCTTTCCTCCGCAGATACTGGCGTTATGGTGCGGAGAACGTTACTGTACTACTTGGTACCTCAACTGAGAGATCTGTCGAGAACATCCTTTTACTCGTACAAGGGATCTCTGACCACCCTCCTTGCTACCAGTCGGTTAACTGGATTGTACTAAAACGTCCAATTCATGCCAGGGAAAGAGTGGTAAGGGAGTTTTTAACATTTTGTTGAAAAAAAAAATGAACATTTATAATACTTCTTCAGATTACCATCATAGAAACCTTTAAGGACGATTATTTGAACGAAGTTTTGACAGTGCTTTAGAATTCCCTAGTCTAGACAGAATTTCACTAATAAACAGACTTATTATATTACGTCTGAATGGAGTCTATATCAACTACAGCGCATCCACGCTCTTTATGATTAAATTCGTCATTAGGTTAAAACCCATGATTTATATAGCAAAATTAGATCTTATAATTAAATAATTATTTATTTATCTACTTGGATGAGATTGAATAAGCTGTGTAAGGCCAATTAACATTATTCTCTCTTATTAATCGCAATTACTCCAGCCTTATCTTCTTGTTTGAGAATGCAAAAGTACATGTATGAATGTTCGATATAAGAGGCTGATTTCACTGCAGAAATATTAATTACAGGCTGTTAGCTTTTAAAAATCACGTTGGCTAATATGCCATATATATATATTTATTCAGGATAAATTTTTTCAGAAGGAAACAAGTGAAAATCTTGAGATTTCAACCCGTTTCTTTATTGGTTTATCTGTTTGCAGCTTTTTTAGATTTATTATATTAAAATGTAATACTTGACTTTGAAACATTTTATCGCTTGTACAAAAGTAAACGACGTATGCATCTGGTTAACAAGTTTCGGTATAGAGTAATAGGGATGATCATGAGCAGACTTTCTGAACCAGTATTGTCTAACATGAACAGGATCTATCAGAATAGAAAGTCTAAATTTTCTAAAAACAATCGCCTACAATGTTCACGAAACTCGGAGGAAGTATGCCTTTGAAAAGTGACGGTCTGTGGTGAACACCGCCTCGGGACACTTCTAGACTCAGGAAGCAGTTTTCACTTGGGATATAACTTTATAATAGTACCGAATCGAGGCATAGTAATGGTGGTCCACTATTGAGAGATAAACCTTTTTTCTTTCAGTTTAAAGCTATGCGAGATCTTCACGATCACGAGGAGCACTCCATCTGCAACAACTTCAGGCCCACTCAGCCGCTCAACCGCCGCACCGTGTCTGAATATTCCGGATAGGCTCGGCTTGTCACGGTCACTCGGGGCTACATCAAATGATGTTATGAGTAACTTGCAGTAGTGAATTTAGGGAATTAATATGTAAAAAGGCCAACGTTTGTAATTTAAGGGATTGTATTATCAATAACAAATAAAAATGAGTTTTCTCCGTGCTTTGACCGTGTTTTGGTTATAAATTATTGTGCACAGTTAACAAAGACAACAAATACAGCAGAAAGACATTGAGACACAAAATGACAAAGTGGAGAAATTTTTTGTGATGCTTAATACTAAAACAAGGTATGAACAAAGGTTTCCTCATAAGCCAAGAACGTGCCTTTAGACGAACATGTTTTCAATTTCATAATTAAACGTACGTGCTTGTAGCAGTTAAAAATCAAAGTGGTCGACTGAGCATCTTGTCGACCGCTACGCGTATATTAGTAGATATTCCTGACAGACATGTGATCTGTCTTACGGAGCATACGATTTGACTAACGGTGAAAAATGGGTGCTATTTAATCAGTGCGAGGCGAAATTTCCTTGCAGTCACCCTTGGCTTTAGCCCCAGTCCAACAAAACGGTTAACAAATAGATTCCATTTGACCTTGCGTCTGTACTCTAATAGATGTACATGCAGATGACGTCAAACGCGACAAGAACAAAAAAGTACGCACAAGACGCAGTCGAGTGGCGCAACTGTTGTTTCTTGTCGCGTTTTGACGTCTACTTTATATCTATTAGAGTACAGACCCACGGCTAAATGGAACCCATTTGTTTTGTATAATTGAAGAGATGTTCGCTACGCTAAATAAGCCGATAAAATTTCTGACGACAGTTCAGTTAGGCCACAGTGTTTTCATGTACCCCAATACAACTCTGTAATAACTAAAAAGGCTTAAAATAAACTACAGCTCAACTCAGCGAATGTTTCGAAAAACACATATTTAGAATCTATATTCTTTCCTGATCTGATGAGGAAAAAATCTGAATTATTCCTGCTGCAAGTTACTTCACTGCAAACTATAATCGCTCTTATTTATCGGATTATTTTCACAATGAGCTAAAAAGTCAATCAAAGTTTTAGCCAAGCTTGTAAAGCCGACTTAAAATTCATATTGATTGATCTACATTGATTTTCCTATGGAATATTTCCAGTTCGATGAAAATATTTATCTGTTTTGAAACAGCGATACGAAGGATTCTTGTTGTCGGGAGCAGGGCGCCCGTCTTTTCCCGCCATTCGTGACGTCATTCGTCCGTCTGTACTCTAATCCCATGAAGGGTATCGAGGATTGTGAATTCATGAAGTCGGCTTAATGTTTCTCTTTTTATCTCATTATGACGTAATCCTCGAGATATTGTATTTGGGGAAGCGGTCACGTGACTGGTCTGCAAAATTATGTTCACAAAACTCTGTGAACAAAAAGTTGTCCACTTTTATGGTCATGTAAGCCACAACTGATGAGTTGAACGCTGGTTAGAATTTCAGTGAACCGTAATTCTTCCTCTTGCGATCTTATACTGAGGTACAATTCATTTTGGCTTACATGCATGATTTGGAAAATGTTATAGTTTTTGCGAAGCAGCTTGGATGGGCAGCGAGGCCATGGTGCAGTGTTTGCTTGTAAAATTTGGACAAAAGGTGTTAAGAAGAAAGGATCCGCCAGTAAATAATTCGCAGAAACGTCTTCCTGTGGATTAGCCTGAATTTCTGCGTCTCCTCTTACGGCTGAAATTGCTACCTGTGGATGAACTGATCCTGAATGCCAGCTGAAAAGCGTGTGGGACATCTCGAGTCCGAGAATAACGAACATCCAACTACTCAAAGACTGGGACAAATTCTAAGAAAGGCTGCTCTTTAAAATTAGGTCCACAAACAACTGGAAAAGTTGGTAAAGTTGCTGAAATTGATGTGCTGAACACGAACAAATTGTTTACCAATCTGGATTTTGAGTTCTTAACCTTGAAATCTAGCTTTTAAAAACGGACTCAAATACCGGGCAAGGAAACGAGGCTAAATTGTTTTCCTTTGGAATAGAAATATTTTCTCAAATCAGCTAACTATAATTTTCTCATTCTCAAGAATACAAATTGATGGTGGGTGCTTAAAAATTTGTTCCTTGAAGCTCCAGCGTTGTGATTTTTTGTATAGATAACTTGGAAATAATTTGATTTTGCTGCATTCCAGAAATTCAATCGTCCAAATTTATAATATGCTACTGCAGGTCTGAAGTGGCGGTCATTTTAAAAATTAGTCCGGCTGACAAAAAGGTACTAGGTCAACACATCCAAGACTCTGGAATACCGATCATCTGGATAGAGAGTGGTATCTTTGGTCCATGAACTGTGGAGCACATGCACGCTTGCGGGCAAAGACTACAACAAGGCTATTGGAGTTCATAAGCTCACTCTTTAGGTGATGTGGCAACTGCTTTTTCCGCAACTTTTGGTCTATATAGACGAGAAAGACAATGAGCTGAAACAAAGTGTTCAGAAGCCGAGTCTCTTTGAAGTCAAATACTGAAGAAGAGTTTTTCAAACTGCTTGACCTGCTATCATCTGCTAAATACCGCACACTAGTCACTACTGTCATCCTTCATCACAGTCAATAAGGAGAAGAATCCTAATTTCGAGTACTGGTGGCAGTACATGGACATGGTCCGTATCCTACTGCCGTTTATATGTATTAGAGCTCAAAAGGAGGGAATATGCCACCTGCATTTATATGCCTATAAAAAGATGCTGCCATTTTTCCATCGTTACGATCACGCAAATTACGCGCAATGGGGTCTTGTGTATCTCGCATAAATGAAGCAGCTCCCAGCAAAGGTAATAAAAGGCAAGTGACACGTGAAGAAGCGATGACGGATTACATGTATATTGGGGGCACCTGTGTTCAGTTATTTCAGTTTCAAAATATTTTAGATACATTTCCATTTTAAGCCAATAGTAGTAACAATTTGGCGAGCCCGTTCTAAATTTCACCCAAAACTTGGTACAGCACAGCACGCATTTTGCTAGCGCCATCATCTCTCCCTTTCACGAGAGACACTCTTGCTCAGAAACGTCGCAAGCGGCTAGGAGCGATGAGAGGAGGCTGTAGGTCGCTGTATCAGTAGGCTATCTGGTGCATGGTGTGGTGGATTCGACTCATTTTACTTTTTTCTGTTTTTGAGCCTCCCAATGATTTTTTTTAAGCGGGTTTCTTTAAAGTTGCACAGATAAATGTTACTACTTTCGGCTTTACATGTGGCTGAAGTCAAGTCATAAAGCAATAAGACTCGTCAAAATAGTAAAACGCCAATTTAAAATTTTATAGAGCCTAAACACATTACATTGGCACGTCAATTACAGTGTAAATTTTTAAAACGATACTTATGAAATTATATTTGGTCAGGACACATAATCATTGGGCTGATTGAAATTTTCCAAATACTCTCTTCCCTTTCTTTATGTAGCATGAAATGTATTCCATTATTTGAATCATTCCATTGTTTAACTAAACAAAAATAAAATATTTCCAAAAGAAACAAACACAAACAAAATACAGTATATTATTTTATTCAGATGTTTACATTACTAGTTTCCCTTCAGAGGAATTTTATTTGCAGAAAGTATAAATGAAATAAGCAGTCGAAAATTATTTTTCCTGTTAACAGAAGCGTATAAACCTTTCCCGGATCTAACAAAGACCGGGCAACTAGTCAAATCGAACAGCGATTGCGAAATAACATAAATGCAGTAAATATTTTGAAGTTCCAATCCATCTAATTTCCATTGATATTCAGAGAATCAAAATACCATATATGCAGCATCTCAACAAAAAGAACAACAGCAAGAAAAAGCAAGCGCCCGGCCGAAACACTCGATAAAATTTTAGTGTGGACCCTTTAGCTACTGTATCAAGTGTCTGAATGCCGATTATGTAAAAGCATATTTATGCACAACGAGTTCTTTGACCTTACATTGTTTGAAATTGATCGTAAATTTAACAATACTTGATAAAAGTACTACACTCACTCCATAGTTGACGTCTGCGTGATTAACAGCCAGTAATCAAACGGCGAATCTGACTGCCGTGAGAAGCTGTGAAGAACTCTGTTACGAATTCAAGATGGCGGATCGAGAATAGATGAGAACTTGTTCCAGTCCTTTTCGGTTCCAAAGACGATACGACAAACAGAAATCCACCAAGGGCGTAACTAATGCTCTGACATAAAGCGCGCGTCATCGCATAAAAATAGGTCCACACTGTGGACATGTGTTGGTTTACATATCTAAAACAAAAATCATTCATTAATCAATGACCAATATTTTTGATTTCCTGTTAAATTTTGATTTCCATTTTGATTTGATTTCCATTGACTGTAATTCCGTTTTTGAATTTAAGTAATAATGCAAACAATATAAATAATACCACTTACACAAAATAATGGGGGTAAAATAAAAATAAGCAAAGTTTACTTGTACATGTATACAAATTTAAACTTGAATATTGTTAGACTATTAAATAGAGGTTATTCAGCGGAAAGTTGTGTAATACGGCTGGGTATTTTTACGAGTCAGTTTTTATTTTTTCGAGCCTTTAGGCGAGAAAAAATAAACACTGACGAGTAAAAATGCCCAGCCGTATTACACAACTTTCCGCTGAATAAATTGTTTATTATACGACATAATATCTTTCCTAAAATATAGGCTTTCAACAGTGTTTTCCGTAGCGCGCGGTCAGGGGGACTGAGACCCGTGTAATACGGTCTCATATCTGCTCTCGTCTTTGTGCGTATTCGCACTCTAAAATGCCATGTCGTGTAATGAGATGTCATATTAACCAGTAAAGTGAACTGAAACTTCTTTTTGACCAGTGAGTCCTGAATTGAATCCTTATCAATGGCACCGAATTGCACTGAAGTTATTACAAGTTTGCAACGAAATAATATTAAGAGCAATGTTTACAGTGGAATGACAATACTTGCAGCCAAATTACATGTTATGTTCTTTTAAAGGGATCCCCGACTGTTGGAACAAGTTGCCGTTAAAGTGATAGAAAAATAATCTGAACCTAAAATTTGTTGAAAACCGCGCAATATTATTTCAGTGTTAACGAAAAAACTGGCTACAAATCTCTGCCATTTTAGGTTTCAAATTTCCCGCGCGCCGCCATTTTGTATTATATGACGTATTGTGGTTGCCGCTATTGTCAGTAAACAATAGCTCTTTTGTTGTATAACAAAAGGGGCAACCATGAAACGTCATAAAATCCAAGATGGTGGCGCGCGGGTAATTTGAAACCTAAAATGGCAGAGATTTGTAGCCAGTTTTTTCGTTAACACTGAAATAATATTGCGCGGTTTTCAACAAATTTTAGGTTCAGATTATTTTTCATTCAGACCCTGTTCTAAGTTCCTAATATCGTTACTGGCAAAAGCCATGAGCGTGTCACGTGCATATACATTCTAGGTTGTGAATTAGAGAGACAGTTCTGTAAATCATTTCATAAAGTATAAAGAGAAGAGGACCAAGTATTGTACCTTGAGGAATACCACAAGTTAGATGTTGGCTGTCTGATAGAGAACTTTTTACAAAACATTTTTGTTTGCAATTATCCAAATAAGACGATTTTGAAAGCAGGGTGTGGGATGTTTGCCAAGGCCAGCGTGTGAGATATTTTGGCCCGTTATGTTAAATTTGGATGAAATCCACAAAACGATTGACATAGATAAGTCTCATTATCTTGGAAATGTTAAAAATAGTAGACGAATTTGGCCGCTAAGTGGGTAGTGTCTGAGTTGTAGTGTTTTTTTAACGGCAATTGGGCCAAAAATATGTTTGAGCGCTTGAAACCTTCATAATGTTTGATATAACGATGTATAAAGATAACATCAATTGTGAATAAAAAGTTAGGGAAGTTTAAAGGGCAGAAAAGTAAAAGAGCACGGTTGGTTTTCTTTCGTGGACTTCGTGCACTATTAACATTTGCAATGATAATTTCTCTGTGAAATTTTGCTTGTCGAAGCCAAGAAAGCATCTTGATCAGGAAAAACCTCATTTACATTTACTTTCAACACACTGATTTACATACGCGACTTACAATACTAGTTTCGTCTATAAAGACCTCGTCAGGTGGTCGCCATATAAAATTTCCCAACTGAGGTACTTAATATTGAGATGTGCCTGGGTTATCGTGAAATCTTAGTTAAAAATAAATAAGATAAGTTCTACCAATTTTAAGCAGCTGGCAGTAGTCATTGTGAAGAGACAAAGTCCAATATTACTTTATGTTGTTATCCAGAATGAGATCTTGGTCGACTTTATTATAAAGGAGCGAGATAGGCAAGAACTTTCATTTGTATCGTCTACGGATTTGGAAGTTAAAGATTGGCATTCCAAGGTATTTCACATTACTTACAAATATTTTTGTTTCGCTACATTGCCTCGCAAAAGAGGAAAGTGTTTCTTGTTCACTATTGATCACTATTAATTCGTTTCTAAGTCGAATATACAAAAAATTCAACAGATTTCACAGAACATCAACTGTCGCGTGTTAGTACGTAAGTTTTCATAAAGTAAAGCAATTGTCTGTATGGCTGGGTGAACATTCAAAATGAACTCACGAGAGATTGTCAATCAGCTAATTTTTTTTTGAATGATTCATCTGGTAACACACAGACAGATTCTGACATAACAAAGGATCTGTGTACAATGACTGTAAAGTCCCACTCATAACAGCTGTCCAAACGAGTGGTGTCTTTTAGGATTGTTTCATCTACTTTTTCGTGAGGGGGAAGAGGTATTAGAATATTTGGAAGGGATTTTACATCAGAGAAATTTTAGGTGTGTTCAACAACGTGTAGGTGTTAGGTAAGTAGAAGTACAATTATCTTTCTTGTTTTTTTTTTTGTGATCGTTGCAGGCTTACTTTCGGACAACTTATCGAACTCAGTATCATTCTGTCTTGACACCAGGGTCAGGATAGTCTCGAGTCTAAAATAAGGGCACCAGTCTTTTTATCATAAGCGTTGCAGTTTGAAAGACGATTTGTAAGATTGACATAGATGCGTCTCATTCAGTTTAGTTGCCATTGAAACTCCACTATCTTGGAAATGTTAAAAATAGAAGACTAATTCAGCCGCTAAGTGGGTAGTGTCTGAGTTCTACAACCTTGGTCAATACTCTTGGAACCGGCCTAACGCAATAACTCTGCAATTCTGCAACTCTACGTATTCCCCCTCACCCCGGTGCAATGTGGACGCCACGCATGCGGAATCCTTTTCATCGCAATCAACATTGGTTGGGGAAGGGGGGGGGGGGGGGGGGGGGGGATTGAAATAGTCTGCAATAACAACATTCACAAGTTTTCTCCGAGTACTAGGATATTAGCACGCAGTTTTAGCACGTTTGCCAAGACGTATTGGCCAGGGTTGTATGTTTCTTCAACAGCAATTTGGCCAAAAATCACGTTTGAGCGCTTGAAAACTTTCATAATGTTTGATATACGGTGTATAAAGATATAAAATCCATTGTGAATAAAAAGTTAGGAAAGTTGTAAGGGCAGAAAATTATAAGAGCACGGTTAGTTTTCTTTTGTGCATTATTAATAATTTCACACAAGGTACGTTTAAGTAATAATGGGATGGTTGGGTGATAACTACGGGCGACAACAATAGACTATATGCTGGCTCCGGCTCGGGGTATTGTGAAATCTTAGTTTAAAATAAATAAGATAAGTTCCACCAATTTTAAGCAGCTGGCAGTAGTCATTGTGACAAAGTCCTATATTACTTTATGGTTGTTATCCAGAATGAGATATTGGTCGACTTTATTATAAAGGAGCCAGATAGGGAAGAAACTTTAATTTGTATTGTCTACGGATTTGGAAGTTAAAGATTGGCGTCCCAAGGTATTTCACATTACTTAAAAAAATGTTTTTGTTTCGCTACATTACCCCGCAAAAGAGGAAAGAGTTTTTTGTTCACTATTAATTTGTTTCTAAGTCGAATATACAAAACATTCAACAGATTTCACAGAAAAAAATTCAATGATTTAACAGGGTACGTAGGTTTTCATAAAGTAAAGCAATTCTCTGTATCGCTTGGTAAACATTCACAATGAAATCACGAGAGATTGTAAATCAACTAATTGTTCTGTAAGGAACATTTATTTTATTAGAATGATTCACCTGGTAACACACAGACAGACTCTGACATAACAAAGGGTCTGGTGCAATAACTGTTAAGTCCCACTCATAACAGCCGTCCAAACGAGTCGTGTGTTTTAGGATTGTTTCATCTACGAATCAACAATCTCCGGCGGAGTATAAGATTTTCCACCCTCTCGAAGGGTACAATATTTTGCTGCGCTTCGTGATCTTCTGAAGCCATCCACAAGAGGAATTCTACTCATGCAAAAAGTTAGGAAACTTTAAAAAAATACCTGGTTCTTGTGGCGGGCTTATTTTATCGGGAGGGGAGGAATATGTATTGGAATATTTGGAAGGGATTTGACAAAACTTTATGAAACACAAAAAACAACATCTCTGAGAATGTTTTAACGAAATAAAATATAAAACAAACTTTACAGTGGGGGCTCATAATTGGGAAAAGTTATCTCATTCTTCAAGAGCTAAATCTAAATTTAAACACGGAGTGAGCCTATAAAAGGCAAGGGCACGCCCCCTCTGACGCACTTTGTTGGACTTTTTTTTATCATTAATGGCGTGTGGTGGAAGCCGAAATAACGGTCGCACAACAACGATCTAGGAAAAATTGGAGCTGGTTTATCCAAATAACTAATTGATTTATGTCGAATAAAACAAGCGAAATAATAAATATTGAGAGCAAAATAATTGTTTTAGCATATACCAAACCAGGGAAATAGCTAGCTCCAAAATTAAAGATTTATTTTACGGAAAAATCGGAGCAGATTGTCGACAACGCGTCCTGTGATGACTCCTCTTATTGGGAGTTGTCACGGCATACTCACTCCTTCCTCCACCAACTCTGTCACCATCTTTCATTATTGCCATAAATGGTCTTGTATAAGGCTGAAGTACTCCACTTAATTGTTCCATTGTTCTTCGTCTGCCATCGAGGAGTTGTCAATCGTATCATGTATTTAATATTTCACCAGCAGTTAAAATATATGATATTTCCAAAATTAACGTAAAAGTAAAACTTTATTTAAGCAAGGTGATCCATTCAGCTTTATGATTGGTATCCAGAGGGGCCCTGCATCTAAAAAATACATTACATTAAAATTTAGGAAACTAAAGATACTATGCTATTTACAATAAGAAGCTACAAATACTATGCTAAAAAATACAATGCTAATAAACAGTTGTTCGCATTTTCCAAGACTTAAAAATGGTGCTAGTGTTTTCTCATGACTTTGAGAAAGGGATTTCTTTGTTATCCGGAGTAAAAAGTGATAATACTTCTGAAGCTATTTTTACTTTTCAGAAGATTTTCCTGTTGGAAGAAAGAAAAAGATGTTTCAAGCTGTAATATTTTCTGTTCTGGTGGCTGCAGCTCTAGCTTCTAAAGGTAAGAAATTGCTGATGCTACTTCATCCCTAGTTTGAATATTAAACGCGCCTGTCGGGGTGCGAGATTCAAGATGAAAACAATTTGGTAGGCGCCAGACTGCAGATCGAGCGGGAGATTTCGGATCACAAACCAGGTCTAAAATAACCGGTGAAATATCATGTTGGTTGCATGGGCCCGACACCTTGTCGCTCTTTTTGCAGAGGACAACTAAGAAATGCAATAAGATGTGTAAACATCTGCTGAGCAAGTACAAAAGTATTGAATTGTGAAAGTGACCATTTCTACTTTGAATCTGATTAATCTACCAAAATCAAACTAAAGCACCGTCGGGAGTCGAGCTCAAGACCTTTCAGGGTACCTGAAGGTATTGAAATGTGTCTAGAATTAACCAACTTGTCTCCAGTTCGTTGCGGGCTTGAAGATCTGAAATTATAAAATAGATTATGCCGTTGAAACATATTAACAGTGAAACTATACAATAAGGCTCCCTGGTTTTCATATGAAATTTTATATTTTTTGTCTGCTAGTTATTACAGTTATCCAAATACATGTTGAGCTCCCAAGGCAGTGTCACCCACGACTGGTGAACGGCCGTCGAGCCAAGAATACTTTACAAGACTGTATAACTTCCACCCTAACTAATGAAGTGGATTACGGAAAAGAAGAGTTAAAACATGTTTTGTTTTTCTCTCTCCAGGAGCAGGGTGGAAATACGCAAAAACTGGTAAAGTATATGATTGTGTTTGACATGCGCATGTCTGTAACCTGGGTAAATCGAATAACATAGCAACAGCAAAGCGCGCGCTGTGATTGGCTGAGAATGATTTCTGTTATTCGCCCACCGTTGCGTGTACAAGCGAGGATCGTTTCTTTTAACTCAATAAAATATCCCACAAAAATCACGCTGGAACTGAAAAGATACGCAAAGTTAAACAAAAATAATGTGCTGATTTGGTGAGGAAGCTAATAAGAGATACGAGCAAATTTTGCGACGCAAGTAATTTGCATTTGTGTTAGGGCTTTGAACTGTCTTGAACATTTATTTTATTTCGGGACGATAGGGAGGGACAGTATTGAAATCCAAAAATCTTTACGTAGCTACAATGCTCGTCAAAAGTCCTTGGGACACTTAAAAATACTACCCAGTGGCAATGTTGTTTGAAGCGAGAAGTTAGTATTAGTAGCAGTTAGTTAGTATTTTCGAATCCCCCTGCCCCCCAAAACAATGTTGAAATATGGTCGCAAGATTGGACGGATAAAACTCAACATTGCATTGGGGGTGGGGAGGGGGAGGTGAAGACAACGACCATTTGTCGTCGAAAATATGAAGTGTCCCGAGACGTATGACGAGAATTGTACAAATCGGGGGGTCACGAGAAAACTCAACTTTTACCTGAAACAGCCAAAGGGCTATAGTTCAGTATTCATATTCTAGAAAATATGTTTAAATCTACTTTTAGCTTATAACTAATAGCAACTAATAGAGAGGTATTAATTGAACATATCTGGCAATCAAATAATTAAAATAACCTACCAATCTTTCAATAATTTGGTGATAAGCAAAACGTAATCAATAGGAGAAGAATTTTGTTAAAAAACGTTGATTATCTTGATAGGCTACGGTCCAAAGGACTGGGAAAAAGTATCGGCACACTGCAGAGAGAGTGCCCAGTCCCCCATAAATATTGTAACCAGCACGGTAAAGGAGGATTCAAATCTCAAAGGACTACGCTTTACTTGTGACAACAAAAATGGAACGGTCAGTGGTATTCTAATCAACAATGGCCATGCTACTACCCTAGCTATTGACAAGGCTAAAGGTACTGCTTCACTTACCGGGGGTCCCTTAGGAGACAACGAGTATAAGCTGCAGAAGTTTCACTTTCATTTTGGTTGTAAGGGCTCCAAAGGCGGATCTGAACACACTGTGAACGGCGGAGCATATTCCGGAGAGGTACGAGTACATTAAACAGAGTAAAAATCATGTTATAGAAACAGCCTGCTTCTGTCGAGGAAACAGTGTATTGTTATGAGAAAGATATTATTCTGTCAGTGACACAAGCTACTCGGAAAAGAAATTTCGAGTTCCCCCAACAAGAGTCGAACCTATGACCATCCGCACACCGGTCGGACGCTCTACCACTGAGCTACAGGAGGCTCGTGGGAGCTAAGGCCATATAACTAGGTTCAAGTGTGACAAACATCCCGCATACTGCTAGGATTAGATTTGTCGATGATTGAGAATTTGTAGAAAGAAATGTTGATATATTTTTTAAGCTTGGTAGAAATATGAATCTATTGTTATAATAGTCCTTAGAGAGAAACTCTGCATCTTTTAAATATAACTATTTTTGTTTGCCAACTCTTTTTGAGTCCCTTTACTGTAATTACATGATGTGTTTTTATTTTTAACTACAATACTGGCCAGAATGTTTTTGGACGATTTTTCACCAACTTCTGGGTGTCCCACATTTATTGACTAGGATTTTTGCTAAAAATGTATTTTCTGTCTCAAAAAGCATCCAAGAGCACGAGATAAATGTAACCTTATTTTTTAAAAATAACTGGAGCGTTTCACATTAATATAAGCACGAAACAAGCACGATTGTCTGTGTTATACTGACAATAAAGTATGTTTTTCGCATTCAATCGATATGTCATTACAATGGTATCAGCTGCATGTAATAAAATCGCACTTCGCTAGTTATACATTTGCTCTTCAGAAACCGTTTCAAGTACACTACGTTTTGTTTTATTTTGTAGCTTCATTTGGTGACTTATAACACAAAGTATCCGATTTTGCTGCTGCTGTTGATAAACCAGATGGGCTGTCTGTGATTGGTGTATTCCTGCAGGTAAAAATGTTCTAGTTATTAAAACAAGGTTATTATGTTCATCCCAGTTAAAGAGAAAAAGAACAAAAATCGACAAAAGAAGCAGCTTATCGTAAAACAACAGAGATATGAGCAGATTATGTTTAATTAAACAAATTCAATTTAAATAAATTAAACTAGGTAGGTGCAACATAACGTTATCTTGCAAAAAATTGTTAGATATTTGCCTACAGCTTTTGAATTATTGAGGCGAAAAAAAAAACTTATAACAAACGAATTTATCTGACGCAGCCACATTACCAAAAGTTAATCGTTTCGTTTTGGTTTTGAAATAAAGGAGGACGTTCGGACCAGTTATAGGTTACGCATGTTATGCAGTGCAATGCGGAGGATAAGGAAGGCCGGTAAGGATTGTAGAGATTACTTCATGGAAAATGCGGGCGTACGATTTTTATTCACGGGTTGAGTAGTATCGGAAATCGAACGAGTGAGTTTTCTGATGCAATTCAACTCGTGAATAAAAATCGTACAAAGCATTTCCCATGGTCTTATTTGTTTATTTTATAGACACTGAGATTTGCGAAAAGCAACATCGCTCGACATTTTACCAAATGCGTGCGTGCCTTGGAAACCCATTCAGCTGCTATTAATTAAAAACAGGAGCATAACACCCCGGAGCCTCTATCTGTGCTGACGAATGACCTCTTCCACTCTAGCCAACGGCCATTTCCTCGAGACATATTATCTTCCGAGACCAGTACAATATCTCCTACTTTTATGGAAATTTCCTCCTTATGTCACTTGTTTCTCACTGTCAACTGAGGCAGGTACTCCTGTTTCCAACGCTTCCAGTAGTGATTGAGTAATTTCTGCAAGTAAAGAAAACTCTCCATAATTATCTTACTGGACTCTTCTAGACTATCTTCTTGAGCATCTGGCAACTGGTTTAGTGATCGACCAATGGCAAGATGAGCGCCGGGTGTAATAGGCGATGGATCTGTTATCGGTCTTGAGTTGATGACACCTTCTATTTGAAAAGTGCTTAGGTTGAAAATCAGTTTGATTTGGTTACAAATGAACATATAAATAAAACATAATTTTAATTTCAGAGATTTTATACCG
Source organism: Desmophyllum pertusum (assembly GCA_029204205.1). Taxonomy (NCBI): domain Eukaryota; kingdom Metazoa; phylum Cnidaria; class Anthozoa; order Scleractinia; family Caryophylliidae; genus Desmophyllum; species Desmophyllum pertusum. Next base: position 70,842 of record MU826831.1, on the reverse strand, counting down.
GGCCTAAATTTGAAGTGAAAAGGTATTTTAACTTTGAAATGGTTTATTAATTAATTATATCCTTTCTGTTGTTATAAATAACTTGAGCCCAAGATTAAACAAGTAGGTATAGTGAATTCAATTTAAGCCTTTCCCCGCAGATACTGGCGTTATGGTGAGAACGTTCCTGTACAACTTGGTACCTCAACTGAAAGATCTGTCAAGAACATCCTTTTACTCGTACAAGGGATCTTTGACCACCCCTCCTTGCTACCAGTCGGTTAACTGGATTGTGCTAAAACGTCCAATTCCTGCCAGTGAAAGTGTGGTAAGGGAGGTTTTAGCATTTTGTTGAAAATAAATAAATAAATGAAACGAACATAACTTCGTCAGCTTACCATCATAGGAACCTTTAAGGACGATTATTTGAACGAAGTTTAGACAGTGTTTTAGAAATCTGTAGTCTAGTCAGGATAGATTTCTTCAGGAGGAAACAAGTAAAATCTTGAGATTTCAACCCGTTTCTTTATTGGTTTCTCTGTTTACAGCTCTTTTAGATTTATTATATTAAAATGTAATACTTGACTTTGAAACATTTTATCGCTTGTACAAAAGTAAACGACGTATGTATGTAGTTAACAAGTAGCCTACAATCTTCACGAAACTTGGAGGAAGTATGCCTTTGGAAAGTTACGATCTGTACTGAACACTGTCAGACTCAGGGAGATTTTTTTTTCTTTCAGTTGAACGATATGCGAGATCTTCACGATTACGAGGAACATTCCATGTGCAACAACTTCAGGCCCACTCAGCCGCTCAACCACCGCACTGTGTCTGAATACTCCGGATAAGTTCGGCTTGTCAAAGTCACTCGGACGACATCAAAAGGCATCACATTTTTAACTAGTACGTCTTAAATAGTATTACTTAGTTCTAAATAGTGTCCCAATTAGTAGATTTAATTCTGTTATGTGTTTTTATTGACACTATAATAAAGTTGTGAATTAAGGGAATTTAAAATATGTAAAAGGCAACGTGTGTAATTCAGGTGATTGTATTATCAATAACAAATAGAAAAAGAGTTTTCTCCGTGCCTTGACTGTGTTTTGGTTATAATCGTGCACAATTAACAAAGACAACAAATGCAGCAGAAAGACATTGAGACACAAAATGACAAAGTGGAGAAATTTTTTGCGGTAATGCTTTTTTAAACTGAAATAAGGTAAGAACAAAGGTTTCCTCATAAGCCAAGGACGTGCCTTCAGAATAACATGTTTTCAATTCAGCATTGCAGAATGTGATCTGTTTTACGGATCATACGATTTGGCTAACGGTGAAAAAAAGGCGGTAAAAAAGGTAAATTCTTCACGAGCCTAGTGGCGCACAGCTGCCGGAGCTTATCCCGGTTTCTGTAGCATGAAGCGACTAAGAGTATTGCTATTGCTCTTCTTTGTGTTTTTTGTTTGTTTTTTTTTGTTAAAAAGGCTTAAAAGAAGGAAGCAAATTATAATTGAAATTAACTATTGAATTTAAAATTAGTATCTAGTAATATCTAACAATTTTAGATAATAAGTATAATATAATAATCCCATTGTAATTGTATTTAACTAATGTGTTAATATTGTAATCGTATTGTAAGTATTGTAAGTAATCATATTGTAAGTAGTGTTTTTGTTTGGTGTAAATATTGTAATAAAAAAATAAAAAAATAAAACTTTGTATAACATTGGTAAAAAAGAAAAAAGAAAAGAGTATTGCTACTGCCCTGCCCGGTTGTTCGAAAGCCGATTAACGCTAATCCAGGATTAAAAGTTAATCAAGCTTTTAATTTATATTGTATAAAAGTGTTTTTCTCTGCTAATGTTTAGTAAAGTTTGAGATTAGTCAAAGTCAAAGCAGAAAGACAAAAAATATAAACAGAAAACCTCACTGAAAAGTTAAAAAATTGAAATCAAAATTCGCGCTAATCCTGGATTAGCTTACTCGTCCTTTGAACAACCCGGCCCTAGGAGGCGGCTAGTCGATCGCAGGTTACCTCCTATAGCAGACATAGCATTTTGTCGCCGGTACCCATTTTGTATAATCCTGCGTGGAGAGATGCACTGTGAGTGTAAAGAATCTTACCCAAGAACAGTGAAAGACGGTGAAAAATGGATGCTATTTATTAGTGCGCGGCAAAATTTCCTTGCAGTCCACCCTTGGATTTAAACTTCCAGCAAAAGAGGATGATCTTACACGTAATATCCTATTCGGCAACCATTGTGCGTTTGCTCTCAATAAAGTAACTTTTAACGTGCTTTGATGTACAAAGGAAAGTGATCTGATTTAGTAAGAGGAAGAAATGAAGATGAAAAAATCAATCAAATTATTTTTTTAAGGAGAAATGGATTCATGAATCTAGAAAGAACCAAAGGAATAAAGAATGAAACCAAAAGCAATGCACTGTTAAGTTTCTACTTGAACTCATGCGCACGCGCAATTCCAAGAACGGTACCGAGGGACTGTGAATTCATGAAGTTAGCGTTTCTTTTTTGGAGAAAGGTGAGGCTTCTTGATGGTTTACGTGGATATATTACAGAAACAAATACGTTAGTTGCTGAACAACTTGTGTGCAAAATTATAATATTAGTAAAGGAAATAATCTTCAGCTACTGAAGTCCGAGGTTTGCTGTTCCTTTCTACGCAACCGTTAATAATTTCCAAACGTTTCTAGGTTAGTCTTGTTACTCCATTCGCAAGGCCGCGATCTAGCTGTACCAGACGTATGCGTGAATGACGTAACACAATATAGCCCATCAACTCACGACGTTGGTAGCAAAATCTGTTTTTTTTTCACATCCCTTTTTGGCCGCCATATTGGCGTACTAGATTGGACATTTCGTGATGTTAAAAAAAAAAACAGGTACAGGTACACAGTCCAGCGCATTTCCACTTTTGGAAATGTTTTGTTTCGCCGACCAAAACAAACAATTATCAATCAGAGCGCGAATTTGGAGTCACGTGGTGCAAAGTCTTTCATATGAAATTTCATGATTGCGCGGATCTAACTCGCGTAATATCGATGCAAAAGTTGTCAGATTTGAATGAAACAATCCAACAATATATTTACGTTTATTACTGGCCGGGATTAGCTGCTTGCAGAACGAAAAACATAGCTTTGATATATTTTAGCCTGGGATAAGTTGTGACGAGCTGCTCCGCGCGCTCTATGTTCAAAAACAGATCGAGCCGTCTTGGTTCAAGCGAAGACAATCTATTTACGCTTTCAGTCCTTTAATGTTTAACTGGCCCGGATTAACTGCTTTGCACAAAGAGAAACATGGCTTCGATCAATGAGTTGCGACTACTTGTTGTTCTTATATTTATATTCTGGTCGCGCGCCAATGTTCAAAAACAGTGGTTTAGGTGGAGGTTTATAGAGTATAAATAAAGCGAACAACTATGGCGCGTTTCAGGGTCAAAATTAAAAACTAACTTTTCCCCATTTTCTTACCTGCGAAGTAAAATGTCACGCATTTCCTGTCTTTGAAATAAGACATGGTACATCGAACACAATACACGCCGCTTTCCTTGAATTCCAGAACAAAACATTCCGCGTTTCCTGACTTCTCAAAATATAACGTCCGGCATGTTCTGACTTTCACTGTAATAAATTACCAAATGTTGTCTTCTTGAGTTTAATAGAAAATACAGTTCCGCATTTGCTGACTAAACGATACAAAATATCCTGCTGAACAGCAATTTTACTTCATAATGAAAATTCTCTGGTTACGTACTTCGCCTTCATTCTTTGACTTCATGCGTGTGTTCTGACTTCTCAAATCTATCAGGCGTTCCTTGTCCGCGTAGGAGGCGCAGGCTGGACCCAACAATAAACACGTGACCCCCAGCAACCTCGATCCAGGGTCGTCTGGGTGATTTTCAAAATGGCATCGTTCAGTCTTTCAGCTGTACAAGAGCAATTATGGTGCAATCTTCGCCATACGTTAATCGACCTTGCAAGAAGACTTCAACAGGACACAGTCAGTGAAGGTCCTGTTCCGATTGCAACAAATATCTCGCCATTTGGTTCGACTTTCTGACAATATGCAGCGTGCTGCAACAAAATTATCGCAATAATACACGCTTCGATCAGGTATTAAATTCTAACATGACCTCCTAAAATTTGCAGAAAGGGAAACATGGCTATGATATATTTTAGCCTGGAATAAGCTGGGAGGAGCGCTTGTCCTTCTCGTTGCGCTCTATGTTCAAAACAGATCGAGCCGTCTTGGTTAAATAATAAATATATTTACGCTTACACGTATTACTGTCCGGGATTAACTGCTTGCAGAAAGAGAAACATGATATATCAAATAAAGCGAAACAACTGAGCTGCAACAATACACGCATATCCTATCCCAATAGACCATCAGATTTTACAGTTCTGTGAAATGTAACCAAGCCTCTGTATGAAATCGAGGTTAGGGTGACCATGAGATGATAGAGATCAGAAAGTAGTTTACATAATAACAGAATAATTTACATTTGAAAAGAAGGAAGGTTTGTATCACAACAAAGTCACCTCCAGCCTCACTTATGTTCAAAGGCCTGGATTCTAAGCACACAACTGTAAAATGGACTTTCCCAAGCCTAGCCTGTGAACACTCGAAGGCTCTATTCTACGTGAAAATCCTCCACATAATACAACATGCTCGTTAGAAACACACCTGAAGCAACTGAGTAGGTCAGATCAGACAGAATTTAATGTAGAATATTGACAATATTAAATGTCACAACTGTATAGGAGCCGTGTAGGCCTGTCACCTTTTTGTACAAATATAACAAGGAAAACCATGTCGATATCCTAGTTCTGTTGCCAGTTGTAGCGCTCACTTGGCGGGTGTAGAAACGCCTGATCTCATTCAAAATATGAGAGATATACAGTAGTCTTCATAATTTTTCATGTTGCAGCCTCGTTGGCCCGTGTTCATATCACTGCGCGCAGAAGTTTCAAAGGTCAGATCAGGTCAGCCGCTCACAAATGGGCAAATCAGCACAAATACAATTCAAAGGTGGCAGCCATTCAAAGGGTTTCTTACTTTCATTTTCCTGATTTTGTGAAGCTCGAAATCGAGAAGTGTTTTCTTTCGGTATTTTTTTTTCTGGTATTCAAATGTCGGCGGCATAATCGGTGTAATCCGTTGAATTTTTTTGTGAATGTTGGCCATTCGTCGTTTTTGCTTGGAATTATAGTATATGATTACTGAAGTACCGAGAAGTACATGTGAGTGGTTTTTTAAACGGATAAATTTAAAGTTGATGTAACTGTGAGCTTCGGAATGCGATCTGTAAAAAAATACCTGTTATATTCACTTTCTCTTTGTTTCAGCCAAATAGATAAAATTGATATTGTAAGCAATGACAAAAACAACACAACAATTTATGGAGAGAGCCACCAGCATTCGAGTTTATTTTCAAAGAACTGAATCGTGCTAAATATAAGATACGAAAAAGACAGAAGCAGTTCAAAAAATTACCCTGAGCAAATTAACTACCAACATGAAATTATAAAATCAACAAAACAACAAAAATCAATGAGAAGAACAATAGCCTCGAGTAAACTGGTCGGCGTCAAGTGGTGTGATATTCACGAGGAGTGGTTTATAAAGGGTCTGATTGCCGCTATGGGAATTATAATGCAAACTAATCATTTTTATAAGTTCCGAACGATGTAAAAAAATTCTAAAAAGTCACAGACTTTTATTGTGAATTTCCGTCTAAAGTGAGAATAAATTAGCAATACAAAGGTTTCGACAACAAAGAATTACGTAACCATTACTCTTACGTAATATTACAAGTTTATGCCCAATTTGCAATATTTGTTTGTTGATTTACAGCGTCTACAATTAGCACAGCAGTGTTAAATCCACTGAAAGTTAAATAAAGTCGTTTATTATTTTAATTTTGTATAAGATACCGCGAGAATAATGAATTTTATAAATCAAACTTAGTGTTAATTTACGTGTCAATACTTGGAATTAGCTGTTTGCTGAGTCTGCGATGTAGAAACAGTCCATGAATCAAAGACTAACGGCAACTAACGGCAATACTTAAAACGTTGATTATGACTGACAATGTGTGAATTCTTGTCAGGTATCTTCGTGCAGGTGACGAAATACATTGTTCTGTTGGTATCGCAAGGTTATGAATAATTAATTTATCGGGAGGCAATATTTTATAAACGAGTGCGAGTGTTCTCTGATGACTTTGAGAACGTGATATCTTGGGAAGCCGGAGTAAAAGGTAATAATACTTGTGAGGATATTTGTACTTTTCCGAACATTTTACTGTTGGAAGAACCGTTGCTAAACGCTTTCTTCACTGCCGTTACGCTGTAACTTATATTTATCATTGTAAGTAATGTTTATTAAATCAATCAGATAGTTTGCATTATTACTCATTAATTGATCTTTATTTCACAGAGAATAAGATGTTTTCGGCTGTAATATTGTCTGTTTTGGTAGCTGCAGCTCTAGCTTCTGAAGGTAAGTAATTTCGTCTTGGGATTTTCTCGAAATCTGGTTAATGTCTAGATAATAATATTAAACACGTCAGTCGAGGAGAGGGAATCGCGATGAGAACTATTTGAAAGAAAAATATTGTCTCTAGTCTTAACGAGTGTTGACAAACAAACTATCTCTCTTCTTTGGCCTGAAACTCTCATGTGCTCTCAGCGACTCTCGTCCATGCGCTCTCATCGAATTTGAACCTGCTCAATATTTTCTTGACCTGGCTGTCTTGTAAACTGCTTGTACTGGTAGATGTATTCATCAATTCTTGAAAGGAGCGTAAATGACACGGATTTCCCAAAGAGTTTAAGCAGACACGACTGAGACGCATTGGGAGGAATCGTTGCAGTTGTATTTTGTATCTTAATATGTATTTTTGGCAATAAAATTGGCGCGAAAGGTTCAAGGAACTTGTTCCGGGACTGGTTCCTGTTGAGACAAGTCGGGGAGCAAATACATGCACACAAACTTTCATGTACTCTTCACAATCAATTCTTGTGATTAAAGCTTGGCGGAGGCCAAATTACAGAAAATAATAGTTTTAAAAATACGTTTTGTTTGTCTGTCTGCAGGAGCACAGTGGAAATACGGAGAAACTGGTATAAGTATATAATTGCGTTAACTTTGATTCTGTTATAAAAGTTTTGAGAAGCGCATGTTTATAAACTGAGCGAGCAAATGTTATAACTACACAACAGTAAAGCGTGCGCTTTGATCAGGTAATAATATTTTCTGCTAGTCGCTTATGGTTACATATACAAGTGAGGAGCTTTCGATTTTCTCTTGAAATCTACGTACGAGTAGGCAAAATATCACTACATAACAAGTCGTTTAAATTTGCTTCGCGCTTGACCGTGTCTTAAATGAATCTATAACAAATTTAATGGTGCTGATTGAATATATCTGGCCACTTTTAAAATAACCGATCAATGTATTATTACGGTCAGTATAGGATGCTCTTTCATAAGCTGCTGATAAACACTAATGTAATCAATAGAAGAAGTAATTTTTAACATAAACGTTGATTATGTTTTGTAGGTTAGTATAGGATGCTCTTTCATAAGCTGCTGGTAAAAACTAATGTAATCAATAGAAGAAGTAATTTTTAACATAAACGTTGATTATGTTTTGTAGGCTATGGTCCAAAGGACTGGAAAAAGGTAGCAGCACACTGTAGCGAGAGTGCCCAGTCCCCCATAAATATTGAAACCAGCACGGTAAATAAGGATTCGAATCTCAAAGGACTACGCTTTACTTGTGATAACAAAAATGGAATGGTCAGCGGCGTTCTAGTCAACAATGGCCATGCTCCGACCTTGGCTATTAACAAGCCCCAGGGGACTGCTACACTTACCGGGGGTCCCTTAGGAGACAACGTGTATAGGCTGCAGCAACTTCACTTTCATTTTGGTTGTGACGATGACAAAGGTTCTGAACACACTGTGAACGGCGAAGCATATTTCGGAGAGGTACTGGTATTGAGTAACATTATATTATAATAATAGAATGTTTCTGTTGAGGAGCTATTGCCCGATAGCTTCCAGCGGAAAGTTGTGGTATTCTTTAAGCAAGGAGTAGTTTGAGAAACTAAGTGCAGACGACTTCTATGCTAGTTTTAATGACATCAAATATTTGCGGCAGACTATCGGACAATAGTCCCGAGAGAAAAGACATGTACACATTTCAATTGCCTTTTTTAATCCACAATGCATTTTAGACATTTTGAAATATAACTGTTTTCTTTACTGACCATTGTTGATGTCCTTTACTGTAATTAGATGATGTGTTTTGAAGTGTTTAGGTAGTTAAAAATAGAGATTTCAAGAAATCAAGCGCTTTGAACCTCGTGCCTTATGAAAGTATTAATCAAGTCCCATTTTGTTAGTTATGTGTTTCTTTTCTCTTCGCCAACTGTTTTCAGTCAAACTCTGGTGTTTCCTTTTTAAAAATATACATATTTTATGTTGTAGCTTCATCTGGTGACTTATAACACAAAGTATCCCAATTTCGCTACTTCCGCTGATAAACCAGATGGCCTGGCTGTAATTGGTGTATTCCTTCAGGTATGGAAAATGTTCTAGTTCTTAAAATAAGATCATTATGTTCAGCCTGAAAAATCCATTTAAATAAAAATAAAGTAGGTGCAACCAGAAAAAAACATCGTTAATAAAATTGTAAAAAAGTTATCTTGAATAATTTGTTTAAAATATTCAAGTTTCGCCTACAGGTTTCGGCCTTTGATTAATTGAAGGAAAAACATTAGAAGAAATGAATTTCTCTGTTACAGCCAAATTACCATAAGTAAATCGTTTCGTACGTTTGTTAAAATGGGTGGTCCTCGATTGAATGCTGAATAGTGAATTTTAGTTATTTTTGTAATACCTTTGCATTCTTGACTTAAAATGGGTGGTCCTCGATTGAATGCTGAATAGTGAAAACTGATCAATTTTAGTTATTTTTGTAATACCTTTGCATTCTTGACCTTTAAATGATACACACGTCCACAAGCGTGTTTAATATTTTATCATGTTTAAATCAAGGAGGATGATGATGCTGGCGAGCCGAGTGTTTCATTACGCGCTTTATCCAGAGCAATGTCGATGATAGAGGAAGCGGGTAAGGATTAATTAGTTGATATTATAAACGAAATATAAATGAAAGGTGTTTAATTTTCTGCATATTAAGAACATCGAATAAAATTCACCATGCTAAAGGAATAAACTGGATAAAAACGGGCGATGTTCCGTAACAATGAATTCATGAAGCTCCCATTTTACACAAAACTGACAAAAAAATCTGGTCAGCATGATACAAGAACGCCATGGAAAAGGTTGAGGAAGAATGAACGTAGATTTTTTTACCAGTGTGTTTTTTCCTGTTTTAATAAATAATCAATTATTCACTAAATAAATAATACGAACAGAAACTCTTCATGAAAATTGAACGGAGCTGTTAGATCGACAAAATTATAAACCCTCGCCTCGGGAGGAATTGAAAAGTTGAATGGGAAAATTTGAGTAAAACCTAATTTTCATTTGAGAGATTTTTTTACCAGACCTCGACTTAATAATTTGTTCACATCATTTCTGTTTTTTTTAACAACTTGAGCATGATGAATGGATGTAAGATTGAAAATGTCTGTATAGTGGATACAGTTTTTAACTGAATTTTCTTCACAGGTGCTCACGTTATTATGAGAGCGTTCTTGTACGACTTGGTACCTCAACTGAGAGATCTGTCGAAAACATCCTTTTACTCGTACAAAGGATCTCTGACCACCCCTCCTTGCTACCAGTCAGTTAACTGGATTGTGCTGAAAAAGCCAATTGCTGCCGGTGAAAGAGTGGTAAGGGAGTTGCTATTGATAATGTTCTAAAGTAAACATATACCTCTTTCGATCACCTTCGTAGAAACTTTAATGCATATTTATTCGGGATTTGCCATTTTCAAAAAAATACCTTTTATACCGCGAAATTAAATTAATTTAGTGAGTTTATTATCTATTTGGACAAAGTTTCGGTCATAAGGCCGATGATAATTCTTCTTTGGACTACACTTAATAATTACTTTCTCGATATTACTGAGCCTTTTCCTGACATTTCTTACTGAAGTGAAAATCGCACTGGCCGGGTGAAGGGGATGCCGATGAAATGCAACAGAAATATGAAAGTCGATATTAGGGCCTCCACAGACTAGATAGAAAGTTGTCGACAACTATTTCAGGTTGTCAATCATAAAAAGTTGTCGATAACAAAAAGGCCAGTGTGTGAAGCTAGTTATCGAAGCATTTTAGTGATTTAGTGTTGACATAGAGACATTTCTTTCTTTCAGTTTGAAGCTATGCGAGATCTTCACGATCACGAGGAACACTCCATGTGCAACAACTTCAGGCCCAGTCGTCCGCTCAACGGCCGCACTGTATCTGAATACTCCGGATAGGCGCAGTCGCTCTGCGGGATATTATGAATGCCTTGTTATAGTTATTGTGTAAAAGGGATTGTTCATAACAAATAAAAATGAATTTGCTCCATGCCTTAACTGTGTTTTTGAGCATGACTGATTATTGTCCAAAATCGACGAATTCAGCCGAAAAAAGTTTAGACTCGAAACGACAAAGTGGAGTAATTTGATGCGATGCTTTTTTAACCGATCGCGAAACATGGAACGAATTAATGTTTTTTTCTTAGTCGACTAAGCTTATGCGAGACTGTGGTAGATACGCCTATTGCAAGCAAGTAAAAAGAAACAGCCATGCGGGGTCCTGGATGTATCTTACGCATCCGGAGGAAACTGTCGAAATGATCTTAACATGTACAATTTTTTAATTTATGAAGCAACAAAGCTGTTCCAAAAAACTGAAAAAAAACATAGCTCGTGAAACGTTATAACGGTAAACATGCAAATGAAAAATTTTAGAATGCTTCTTTGTAAACCTGTCAAATTAGTTTTTCAGTGACCCGGAACATATATTTCTTTGTATTAAATCACTGAACCAAACCAGAGACGATAATTCGCAATCTCCAATTCAAGTAATGTTATGACACAATTGAACACTCTTTAATTTCCAAAGAGTGGGTACGGCTACACTTAGGCTACCTACATGTACACAACAAATTAGACTGGCCGGAGCTCGAGCTAACGCGAACTGGAAGGTGAGTTTCATTGGTCTTTTTCTGATTTTAGGTGCTTGCTCTTCTCAAATCATGACCCATATATAGTGCATTATATTCGTGAGTCAACCGGCCAGATGTCCAAGTCGATAATCAATAAGGATCCGTCCTATCAGTTTCAAGTTAGATTGCTTTCCCTGTAAAGGACTGTAAAGCTATCTTCGGTGTGTTCAATAGTTCATACTCGGACATTTCGAGCAGACAATTTGCTCCCTAAATGATCGATAAACCAATGCGTTCACAATTCAGTAGGACCTCCTTAATTTCAACTCTGATGAAAACATGAGGCACTGACTGAGAGTTACAAAAGCTATCGTTAGATCTTGTGGTAACACCGACTACACTTCAATGATTTTTGGCATAATAGGCCTGATCAGGCACGAATACCCAGGCTTCTTCTATACGACATTTTAGCTTCTCAAACCTCTGGATTCCTTTCATCTTTACTGCTTTACTGTACTTCGAAAGCGAGCAGTTGGGGTAAAATTTGACGTAAATATATGCATATAAAGGTATTATGACACAAATGATATTAAATAATGTACTAATGAAATATGCGGGTAGAGAACAACTCACTCACTGGTCTATCTTCGAGGCTTGTTTGATTTCATGATTGTGCGGTATTTTTAAAGCAATATTTTATCATATGACAAGTAGCCTGTATTTCAGCCGTCTCCTCTGCTACTTACTGCTAGTGACAGAGGAGATCTAGACGGCTGAAATCCAGGCTTACAAGATTTCCTAAGAACCCCATACTAATTATGCATACAATTTTGAGAGTCTCGTTCTATTCATGTTCGCCGTTCATGTGTGAAGGATAGTATGTGAGAAATCGTATGCATAATTAAGTATGGGGCTGTACGGAAAACTTGGCATCATTGTCACTTAAAAGGGTTTTACGTTCAAGAAATCAGCCCGGATTAACTCCAAGTGGACAATACGCCGAAATGCTTAGTTTCTTTGCCGAAGGATCAATGATCGAATCACATCGGCTGTCGGGCGTGACTGTGACTTGTCATCCGTTTAGATATGTCCATTGTCAGACACTGAGCCACAGGTAGCCAAAGATTAAAAAACGACTGAAAATAAATAAAATGATTGGAAATTATCAAATATGTATTCTTTTATCATGATTATATTATTTCCGTGTTAGCTTTGTTCTACGAGCGAAAAGAACTATAAAAGAAACACATTTCTAAAATCGCTCCCAACCCTTATAAAGCGTAGTGACAGAATGTACAGTCCAGCCACGAGAATGCCAAATGAAGCCAACCTGTTTTCATTGAATGAGCTGTAATTCTCAAAGTTTTGCCCCTAAAATCCTCAAATTTGAAAGCCATGATAGTTATTCTATAAATACATACAGGAAAAATGCCGAATTTCACTTCCTTTCCCTCGTAAAAACGACAATATTCCAGCCGTCAACCTCTGCGAAGCACCCGTGGACCGAGCTCCTCTGCAGTTGATCATTAGTTCTCATTGGATGATTCACATTGTTATCATTGTCGCGTGTGAACGCAGCTATGATTTGAGAATTTGCATTTCTAAAATTCAAATTTGAGGCATTTAGGGGCAAAAATGGCAAACTTTGAGAATCACAGCTCATTATCTTGGCTGGACTGTGCAACCTTTCGCTATGCTTTATAAGGGTTGGGAGCGATTTTTTTTCTTTTCGCTCGTGGAACAAAGCTAACACGGAAATATAATACAGTAACTGTATAAGCATGATAAAACAATAAATATTTTGGATCATTTTATTTATTTTAGACGTTTCTAAAGTTTTGGCTACCTGTGATCGAGCAAGCAATTTGTTGACTTGACTTGAAAGTCTATTTGTTCCCTGAAATTGTTTTCTCAGTCTTTTTAGGAATATTATATTTGCCCGGTTGTACTTTTTTTAAATGTTTATTCATATTGAGCCGTTCCATGAGTAATTTGCAGTTGTAATTTTGGGAGCTAAAGGGAGGATGCTTATAAATTTACTTATTCTGGATGGAGAGTTTTCATATTTCTTTTTATTACACGACTAAGATAGTATAATATTCTGCCCTGGGTATTGTTATTTATGATATGTAAATGAGGTATGCGGAATCGCTCTGGCCTGGGACAAGCCCCAAACCAAAGCGAAAAGAAAATAGAGTAGATCTCAAACCCGGCTTCTTCGCTGGAAGGGTGGGCGGGACGCCAAAACATTCACTGACCGTGACTAGAGCAAAGTGCATTGAATAGAGCACATGGAAATCTTTTATACATATATTAATATTCATCCCCAGGGCATTAATTATCAATGCAAATTGAGTTTGCATAGTTGAGAGGGCCGATAACTAATATCAGCCAATCAGAATTCTTTTTTGCCGGTCCGATATTTTCTAAGTACAGACCGGGTAATTTTTCGAAAGATCCCGCGCGAGTTCCCGCGCAATTTTTTTATTCAGAAAATTCAAGATGGCGAACAAAGACAATTTTCCGCAAGAGTTTCCTTGCTTTGTATTTGACTTTGGAATATTCAAAGACATCTCAAATAAGACAAGTACTTCAACAAAAACCACAACAGATGAATTTAAAAGCAGCCATGAACAGCAAGATGTCCCACAATGTAACCGTGATGAAAATGAAGCCGCCACGAACGACAGCAAACAACGAACTGGAAGAATTTATTACGGCACAGAAGTCAACAAACACAGTAAAAAACCCGAGTCCGACATAAGAGGTTTAAACGCTTTGCAGCTTCAATAAACGAACCAAGAGAACCGGAATTTTTAACGGCAAAAGAGCTTGACAAACTGTTGGCGAAATGTTTTAAATATGTCAGAAAAGCCGACGGCGGCGAGTACGAAGAACAACCTCTTTAACAAGTTTTCAACGGAGCTTTCAACGTTACTTTGCTAAGAAGAAGCTATCTTTTAACATATTTGAAGATGAATAATTTTCCCGTTCCCTCAGGTCCTTGCCGCTAAAAGGAAAACTCTTGTCCAGAGCGGTTTTGGCAACAAACGAAACGCAACAAAAGAACTGACAGAAAAAGAACAAAACAAACTCTTTGAAAGCGGACAGTTTTGACAGTGGTTGTCTGGTTTGAGCACTTGCAAGTGATTTGATTGGCTAAATAAAAGATGCAAACAGCTTTTGAAGGCTTTCTTGTAGTAGTTTTATGGCTTACTTTCGGAACCGTACTGGGAGAATATCGGCCCTCGGTCTTTTCTGTACGGACCTCGCTGTGCTCGGTCCGTACTGTCAAGACCTCGGGCCGATATTCTCCCAGTACGGCCCTCGCGCTTGGTCAATAAGATATATGTATCACAACACTATTTTAATTTTTGTGTTTATTGCTTGCGGGCGAGCAAAAGCGAGCCCGCAGACTAATCTTGAGAGCGGTCAGCGGCACGTTCTTAAACGGGGAATTGAAGGAAGATATGAACATTCCTTTCGTCTTCCAACTGGTATGATTGGAATGTGAACTCTGTATCAAGAGAAGTGCATCACGTGTAAGAAGTTGTTTGTTGCACATGCGCATGTTAATACCTCATACCCCGATAATGGAATACTGAAAGCTGAAAGAAAGCCAATCTACCGGATTGCGAATAAAGAAAATACTATTGTAGTGAGGTTTATTGGAACGTGACTACATGTAAATGATTTTAGATAAGTTTGATTACATAACTAGAACCGGAAGGATAATATTTGAATGTTACAGTAAGGGTGGAAATATGTTTGCTACGGAAATATAATCTTTTGTTGGGTGCAAATGTTTTTAATACTACGTGTCACATGCAGGACTGCGCCCGGTTGTCAGTCAAAGGGTGGATAACGCTATCCACCGGATTCATAAATCAAAGCCAATGTGACTACATGTAAATGTAGTTTATAGAACTAGAACCGGAAATATATTTTTGGAACGCCGACGAATACATGTCATCACGCTGGATATTAGCCTGCGTTGCAGCCGGACATGTCAAAATCCTCGTATACTGACAAAATCACCAATTAAAACGCGAAAAACGGACTTTGAGAAAGTCTACGGCGGTGTAGTCTGTCTGCGACGCAGGCTAGCTGGATATTCAATTGAAATCAATTTTGCATTATCTGTCAACTTGAAGTTAAAGCCATGCTGGCTACCCAGTGTCCTACTAGAGGCAAAGCCTTCGTAGCTGCTTTTCATATTTTTACGTTGTGTACGAGAACAAATAACAAAAGCTAAAAGAAAGCCCGTCTATACAGGATTGGGAATTAATAAAATAATATTTGTAGTAAAATTAATTGGAACGTGACTAAAGTTTGATTACATCAACAAACAACAACAACAACAACAACAACAATCTTTTATTTAGCTCATTATAAAATTATCAATAACTATAGAACCGGAAATAGTAAATAAGTGATCTCTCAGATTTTATTATGACACGATAACTTTTCGCTTGCGGATTTGCCACATGAAATAAATATATAAGTTATGTTCTAATCTGAAAAGCTGGGGGTTTCCACATAATTTCTTTGCTCCTGGCATAAACTGAAAGCGAAAAAACATGCGATGTTGTGTTACACGTGTCGGGCCGTCTGGCAAGATTTCAGCGCAACGTGCATGTAAAAAAACAGGTTCTCTAAAACACATGGTAAAGAAAGATTGCAAATTAAATGAGCCTGGAGCATTTGTATTTAACAATGAGTTCGTAAAATTAAATATGAGTGATAGGAGGGGAAGTTAATACGCCAAATCATCACGATACTCCGCCCGCACTTCCTGGCCCATGGTTACTACTAGTATACTTTTTTCTTTTGTATATGTTTATCATACCATTGTATTTTGCGCGTTATCTTTACTAGTTATCCATTAACTTGTCATATGTATTTACAATTTTAAAATTTTACGAGCCGTTATTTTCTTTCATTATAGCCCTGGCCCTGAGGAAGACTAGTTCTGCTACTCAAAATATCGGCCAATAAATCTGCGCTTTTTCCGTAGTGCCAGCCTTGCAATCAATTTGTTTCATAATGACTTCGTTTTCAGATACCTACAAGTCCGTCCCTCATATAAATGTTTAATTTTTAATTTAATTAGCTTCAAAGTTGACAACTTAAACAAGAAGTTCCGCTATAAAAGGAATGGCACCTCCCACATTTCACACCTTTCGGCTACGAAATGCAAATTTATACTCTTGCAGTCGTGGCACGTTGTTGAGTCAAGCGATCATTAACAAAACTAAGATATAACTTGCTAATGTTTAAGAGAACATTCCTAGAAAAAAATGAAACAAATTTTATCAGTAACGGTCGTACAAAACTAGGTGTGAGAATGGCCAGGCCAGGCCCCTTTTATACCGGAACTTCTTGTTTAAGAAACCTTGCCATTACAACAAATCCTATGTGTTTTTTTTTCACTAATTGGCGGGAAAATGACGTCACATGGTTGGTGCCAAAAATTATTTCTAGCATTACGGAGTATCTGATGAACGGAAAAAACAAGCAACGGCTAATTGAAAACAGAAAAATAATTAAAATATCTCAATTCATTAAAAAGACACAACGTTTTAAATGTCGAACTTTCCGCCATTTTGGTACTAAAATAGCCCCAAATGGCGAAAAATTCAAAACGTTGTATCTTTTGATAGAATTGAGATATTTTTTTCTGTTTTAAATTCCTTACGATTTTTTGATTCCAAAACTGTTTTTTTGTTTCAGAAATTCCATAATATAAAAATAAATTTTGGCGCCAACATCCTGACGTCATTTCCCCGCCAAATTTGCAAAAAAAAATCCTAAAAAAAACCCCCAAAAACCCCAGCAACAAACAAAGGTAGGATTTGTTGTAATGAGAAGTTTTCTCAGGTTGTTAAATGATTCGATTAATAACCAAAATGTTACAAGAGGGCTAGCATTTTTGGTGTCTTACATGCGCCACTTTTATATCACACGTTGTGGTGACTTATTTGAATTCGTTTGTTTTTAGCGCTCGTGGTATATCATCAGGATTTGTGGATCGTCGTTCCAACACTGGAATCTTCGAGGACTATTTTGCTATTTGTGTATGTTGGCATTGCGCTGCCGGATTTAAAGCGATTCCTGTTAGTGTTTTGGGACTTGAAATGCCATTTATAAATTGGGCCTAAATTAGATTGCGAGTCATGAAAAAAAGTGGATACAAAAAGATCTCCACAGAAGACAGTCAAGAAAACGTCAGCATTTTATCTTTTCTTCTCTTTCAATGGATGAACGAAATCGTTAAGACAGGCAGTGAACGACCTTTAGACCAGAGTGATTTTGCACCACTTTCCAAAGAAAACTCGACGTGTTCAGTGACCGAAAAGCTCCAGACCAAATGGAACGAGGAGAAAGCAAAATGCGAACGAAGTGGAAAAAAGCCAAAACTCTGGAAAAGCGTTATTAAAATGGTGTCTGTTAAAGACGCTTTGACCTTTGCCTTAACGGAATATCTGGACTCAGTTGGTCGCATTATTCAACCGCTCTTTCTTGGATTTCTTGTTTCTGCATTGATATCAGCAGAGGAGCCACAGAAAAATGTTCTTCTCTACGGCTGTGCATTAGCTATGGCTGGTAACTTTTTCATCAAAAGTATCAGCATGCATCAATATCATTACAGGAATGCACTGTTGGGCATTAAACTATCCAGCGCGTTAAAGGGTCTCGTCTACATTAAGGTAAAGATTAGCAGTAACGGTAATAACAGCCTGGGTGGCTGGCGCGATTGTTCGCGCGGTGGCAAAATTTGGCAGCAAAGCCGCGGCTACGAGCTTCGCGCTTATTTTGGCGGCTCCACCGACAAAACTTGACGTCGCAAGAAACGCCAGCTACTCAGGCTACGGTAATAAGCACAAGCATAAGCACAAGAAAGCTCAAATCTACACCGAGGTAAAATAAGTACAAGTACAAGATAAATGAACCTTTTTTTTTAGCTTGAGCTTGCGCTTATGTTTATTTTCCTTATTTCACCAGTGGGAAAATACGTTAGAAAATAAGCAAAAAAAGTTTGTAAATCGATAAAAGTCAATGTCTTAAGCAGAGTTCCCGGGTTGACGTCACACTTATCCAAGCCCAGGTTGCAGAGTGCATAATCGTTGCAGGACTTGCAGAAACGAGAGATTCTTTTAATTGTGACGCCTTTCAAACTGATCCCCACTTGCCTCAAATAATTGGGTGTCAGTGGCACTTTAACAATGAACTTCTTTTATGCTCCATGAACTCAAAATTTTCTTTTAACCGTAATTTTTTGCCTTTGTTCAGACTTCTCTTCTCAGCAAGCAAGCATTAATGGAGTTTACCACTGGTCACGTGATTGACCTCGTGTCTAATGATGTGCAGCGAATGGAGGAAGTTCCCATGCTGTTCTTCCACGTGTTTTCTATACCTTTAAACATAACTGTAATCACGTGTTTAGTCGTGTACCTGATTGGCTGGCAGGCACTTATGGGAGTCTTTTTCCTGTTATTCCTTATACCATATTTCATCATGCTGTCCTCTTCTAATGCTAAACTACGCCTACGTACAGCTGCTGTGTCTGACCAACGCGTCGCCTTCATGAACGAGGCCGTTTCTGGGATCCGCGCCATCAAAACGCATGCATGGGAGGACGAGTACCGAGACAGGATTAAAAATACACGAAGGTGAGTCAAATGGGATGTTGTTACTCTAAACGTTAATTAAATGTTCACCCCTCACTCGCCCTCGCCTAGGATCGTTGTTTCTTATTTCCTTATATACTATGCCAGGAAAGGTTTTCCATTTGTCTGTTTAGTCCGCGGGAAAATATCGAAAAAAACGCGCGAGTTGGCAGCTACGCGGGCGTTCCCGCGGAAAATGTTTACATTTGAAATCTCCACGCGTTATGGCTTCATCAATTTGTTCTAAACATATCTCCGGCATGTCACACACCAAGGCTTCAAATTTGAAACAAATCCTTTTTTATCTTAGCTTAAGTAATTTCTGTTTTCTCCTTTCATTTATCTCCAAATCAAGTGAGCCCCCATCCTCCTAGTTCCTAGTCTTCTTCGCAGCCGTTAATTCGGTAGTCACACAAAGGTGGAGAAGCGTTCTGTGAATGGCTGCGAAGGAGATTATCACCCTCCCCAAGAAAAAAATCCCCCGAGAACCCTCCCTTCGCGACCGGACAAAAATTATCACTGATCTGACGACTGATTCCTTGTTGAGGCACATGCATCATGTAAACTGAAATTAAATTAATTATTGCGTCACTTCACTCTGTCGTGGTACGTCGCCGTTTCAGAACCGAAAATAGTAAAATGAGTGAGAGGCATCATAAAATTGCTGCCAAAAAGTAGAGACAAATCAGCATAAAACAAGAATGGTCTAACAGAAAAAGACAAAACTGGACACAGTAAGTTTTGCGTTACATCGATTACAAAATATTATTAGATGACGAATATATGAATGAAATCATATATGTGAACCGGGGGGGGGGGGGAGGGTACTCTAAAACAAATTAGGTGGGGGTGTGCCCCTGGGCTATAAAACCCTAACCCTGTATTAGACCACAAAACGCTAATTTTGCGACCCTGTTCCAGACTAAATGTTAAAAAAAGATACCCTGTTCCAGACGATTTTTAACGATTTTTTCTAACCCAAAAGGCTAAACTAGTAAGCAGCACTGAGAACTTGTAGTTGTAAAGCTTCTTTCCTACGCGTTTCGTTTCGTCTGACTAACATAATCCTATTCTAGAGTATCAATTAGCGATCTTTGTGCCAACCTCTGGGAAACTGATACCCTGTTCCAGACCAAAAAATGTTAGACTGTTCACAGCCTCTCTATTTTCTCGACGCTAACAGCGAGCGCGAAGCGTGAGCGCTCGCGCTTTGCGCTCAGTCCAGTTCGCTCGCGGCTACAACGATCTGAGAAAATAGAGAGGCTGTGAACAGTCTAAAAAAATGTCGTTTGTTATACCCTGTTCCAGACCAAAATGCTAACCATACCCTGTCCAGCGTTACGTACCTATATAGCGTATATAAGGGAGTGCCCCCCCCGGATGTGAACTGCGGAAAAAAAATTGAATGAATAAGTCATCATCGCAGTTATGAATGCAATTTTTTGCAATTACAATATAAGCCTGAAAAAAAAATTCAGTCTTCAACGGGAATCACGGGATCACTTATTCATTTAAAATATTATGTTCGAAAGTACATATCGATACATAGCAGTTGAATCTTGTTGTAATTATTGTGTAATGATCCGGGGGGGGGGGGGGGTACTCCCTATAATGGACTATACGGGGAGGCTCCGCCTAAAAGGGGTACCTTTTCAGACTGGAGGTATATAAAAGGGTAGGGAATTCACGAGTTTGGAGTATAGAAAAGGGAAGGGAAAACTGTCATCATGAGGTATGAGGTGGACTGCAGGTTTGAAGTTCTTAGCCATCGTAAGACAGGTTCCTTCCACTTCCTTCTGGGGATATATATTGTTAATTAAGTTCATTCCAAGAGTATAGAAAAGGGATGCAGTGTTTCTAATGTAGGTATGTGAAAGGGGTACCATTTTCAAAATTTCTATGTAAGGTATATGAAAGGGGTACCATTTTCCATGGAAGGTATATGAAAGGGGTACCTTTTCTGTCAAAAATGGTATATAAAAGGGTAAGGGGCTAGACCTCTGGGCGGAGCCTCCCGTATAAAACTTTTTTGAGTGGTAATGACCCATTGTAACACATGTCCGTACCTCATTTGTTTTTAGACAGGAACTCAGCATCATCAAGAAGAAGAATACCATTCTGTCAGTTCTCGATGGCTTGGAGTTCACTTCAGCAGCTATAGCGGTGTCTGTTATCACTCTTGTACTAACTGGCCAGACTATCACACCCGTTAATGTTTTCATGTTGCTTTCTTTCATAAATATACTAAGGCGGGACGTATCCACCCGCTTGGCCCGCGGTTTGTTAGTGACATACGAGGCTTATGTGTCCCTAAACAGAATAGAGGATTTCCTTCTTTTAAACAATCTGCAATCAGGTTCATGTAATCAGATAGCAGAGGACTCAAACGACTCAGTAATAAGCTCAGCAAAGGTTCGAGGTAGTCCAGATCTGGAAGAAACTGGACATGTTACCAACATTGTAGAACTAGAAGACAAAGTGACAATTTGTGTGTCAAATTTGACATACAAACCAATTAAGCGAGAAGAGAATTTTATTCTTCAAGATATAGGATTTACTACAAATGCAGGAAGTTTGACAGTCATCACTGGACCAGTGGGCAGTGGAAAATCGACTCTACTCTCAGCAATCGCTGGCGAGGTCTCAGGCACAAGCGGAACAATAAGCTACCATGGAACTATTGTGTACGTGCCTCAGATAGCTTGGGTTTTTCTCCGGAACTTTAAGAGAAAACGTTTTGTTTGGTCAACCATATGATGAAGATAGATATAACAGTGTTATTCAATCGTGTGCACTTACAGAAGACATCCAACAATTCCCTGAATTTGACCAGACGGTTGTTGGTGAATGCGGTGCAGTTCTCAGTGGAGGCCAGCGGGCAAGAGTAAGCTTAGCACGCGCAGTCTACGCCGATGCAAACCTTTACTTGTTGGACGACCCTCTGAGTGCTGTGGATTTCAACGTTGGTCAACATATCTTTAGAAAATGCATCGAAGGCTTACTGGGCGGTAAAACTCGGGTGTTGATCTCTCACGAAGAACAGTACATGAAGGAAGCTGATCAAGTGATCGTGTTGTACCAAGGTCACGTGCTGGGCAAAGGACGTTTCATTGAGCTGCAAGAGAAAAACTTGTTAAGCACAGCAGTAGATCCACTTTACAAGTCCGCTGTGAAGAAAAATGATGTACATCACTTGGCTGAAGAAAACAAAGAAAAAAGTAATTTTGCTGATGGCCGTACAGATGCTAGAATGGAGCCACTACACAATGAAGCCAGGAGTTTCCAAACAGAGGAAGAAGATCGCATAATTGGAGTCGTGTCATCCGAGCTTTACTGGAATTACTTCAGAAGCGGAGTACATTCCTTAGTGATACTGGCCATAGCGTTGCTTTGTGTCATCACCCAGGGTAGGTCATCTCTATTAAGCCCCGGTGCACATAACCTTTTTTTTAATTTTCTCATCTCAATCTAAACATCTCTTAAGGAACTTCTGTGAAAAAAGTTTGTGATTTTCACAAAACGCAAATTTCAAATTTGCCACCATTTTGGCTCACCATTTGCCTTAGTCTCCTCTCGGTCCTTCTCGGTTCACAAATGATCTGTGACGTAGATTAAGGAACACGTAGCTTCAGACAAAGGTACTGTGACGTAGATTAAGGAACGCGTGACTTCAAAACAAAGGAATTGTGACGTAGATTAAGGAACATGTGAGCCCGTCGGCCTTCTTACAGCGGGACGGGTATACCAACAAAAATAGGATTTTGAAGATTTGAAATATTCATAAAAAATTCGCGTCTTGTGCAAATTGCAAATTTTTTTCGTAGAAGTTTTCTTGGGAGATGTTTAGATTCAGATGAGGTTATTGAAAAAAGGTTATGGGCAATTTAAGTCCCCCCTCAAACATGCATGAAATAAATAAGCCCCCCCCATGGGGCTTATTTATTAAAATAGGGGATTTACAAAAAGGGGGCTGGGGAGTAAGAGGGGGGAGGGGGGGGGGGGGTGCTTATTTCCAATGCAAGTATTAACCTTCTGATTGATATTCACCGTCAATACAAGTTTTCATGTAAACAAACCGTGAATGTCATCTTGTTTACTTTACCCCGTGAGTCATTCGGCGTTGTGAGATAACGATTATGGCTACCATTACAGATAAAGACGCGATGACAAAAAAGTGATTATATTTATGCTTCCGTTTTCCAGCAATACTAGTTGTTCCGCACGTGTGGCTCTCGTATTTGACAAAGAAACAGCAGGAAGATCAACGAGACCCGACCAACCTAACTATCTATGGCTGTCTAGTCGGTGTGTCCTTCATATTTGCCGCCGTTCGAGCATATGCATTCCTTTTGGTTTCTATAAAATGTTCCGAGCGCCTTCATGATAAAATGGTCCTGGCTATTTTGCAAGCACCGGTTCTGTTCTTTGACTCGAACCCCGTGGGAAGAATTCTTAATCGATTTTCCAAAGATGTTGGCTGCATGGACGAACTTTTACCCAAAACGTTTCTGATATCAATAGAGGAATGCTTAATATTGATTACGTCCTGTCTTCTGGCGATTGTGGCAAATGTCTGGCTCCTGGTTGTTATTGTGCCGCTGATTGTGTCGGTCGTGTACATTACAAGGTATTACTTGAAGACTTCCAGAGATTTGAAAAGGTTAGAGTCAATATACCGTAGCCCAGTCTTCTCTCACATTTCGGAGACACTGAATGGCTTGGACACCATAAGAACAAGAGGGAGACAGAAAGATTTTGTGGAACAATTTTACAGGTATATACTATTCATCCAACTGATAAGTTGATACATCCTTTTACATTTAAGCAACTTGCTTAAATTGCTCACATACTGCGAAGATCATTTCAGGCATCCCATCCTTTTATGCTGCTATCCCTATCTCTATCTCTCTCACCCACCCACCCACCCACCCACCTACATTAATCCGAAGAAAACTTGTACAAATCATGCTTAATTTATATCGCACTGAAAAGTCACTTAGTCGATTTTACAATGATTTTAACCTAAATTTAGTGATGTATTCCATTCTGCTGCCGGAAGCCTTTAGCTTTTTATTTTTGCGCTTTTCTTTTGCCAAAGTAACTGGCTTTGCGTAGAGAGCATTACAAATGTTTCAACGTGATTGGCTCGCGTGAAAATGGTCTAAAAATAGCCTAGACGCTAATCTGATGGGACAAGATCCAATACCAAAGATGTAAACCTCTAGTTATAGACCTCTGCATGCCTGATTATAGGTAACAAATTATCGATAACTAAACAATTATGCATATGGCGTTTGGATCATCCAAATAGCCAAAGCTATTCAACTGAATGACCCCAAATAACTAAAGTTATTGTGAATTAAAAATAAATTACTTTGATTAAGATAAAAAGTATTTATTCGTGAGAGAGTTAACTATACAAGTGTCAAAACATTTGGGCTTTGGTTATGTTTATCTGCCTATAAATCGTGTCTGCTAATTAACAAACTATTTCTGCCCACCTTTCTTTGGTTGCTACCTGTTTCTCCAGACTCGTTAGCATTGCTGATATTGGCTGGAAGCGTACAAAATCGCACACTTAGGTATATAAATTGTCCTCACTTCGCCATCAGATACCAAGATGTCCATAACCAGTCCTTTATTATGGTGGTGGCTTGTGTACGATGGTTCGGCGTTCGCGTGGGATTTTCTCTGTTCTTTGTTTATTGGCTCAGTGGTTTTGGCAGCAGTTTTGGTGTCTCAAGATGCCGGTAAGAGTATCCCTTATAAACGTTTCAACTCATCAAGTATATCATAGAATGCAGCACTCCCTGCGGATAGACTTAAGGAAGTATAAGAAATAGACTTTTCACATGAATAAAGCATTTTTAAACATTTTTAATAGAACAGACATACAATGTACTCTATCAATCTTAAAACAGACGACTTTGTGTCTTATAATTACAGTACTAGAATGTATTTCCTAGTCCCTCAAGAACAGTCAACACAAAAAAGTACGGACTGTTCTGAAGTCTAGGTCTAGTGATTTTAACGCTTGTATTTTGAAAATCACCCGGGTAATCACCAGTAATATAAATTAAAGCTAGCAATCCAATCCTTATTAGTTCATGTTCAGTTCTCCCTACGTTTAGACGACACAACCTTAGGTAACAAAAGATTCAATTTGTAGTTATCACGAGACTTGTCCCGTTCGCACGTAATAGGTAGTTTATCAGACGCAAAACCATTATCGGTTTGGCAATTAACTTGGATCCTGTAATCTTTGGATATATATTTTGGAAAGTCAAAATATTTTGTGGCTAGGGACTGTACAATAATTATCAGGATGGGGGGGGGGGGGGTTGGAAAAAATGGGCTTCGTGTAGGAAAATATTAGGTATACCCCGTCCTAAGGGGGTGAATTTAGTTATTGCCCCGCCTCTAATCAGTCAGAAATTATGTACGACCCCCCTCACAGTATACACACACATTTATACAAGTACCCTGCATTTTCTCTACACGTACCTGTGGATTAAAATCTTATAACAGAAAGAAGAGCTCCTACTACATGTTTAATTGTTGGATATCCCCGTCTGGAACAAACATCACCTCCGGAAATTTTTCGGTACCCACCTTATAAATAGGTATGGATTCGCCAATGTAATATGTACTTGAAATAAAATGTTAAGCCCCCCCTCTCTTGAGTGACTTATGTTACCTTGAGCCCCCCATATCCTTGCTTTGATTTTACTTTATACTTTTTTCCTCTGGTTTTCCAACTCCCCCTCCTGGTAATTATTGCACAGTCCCTTACTAAAAGTTATTATATGGGTTTAGATGTGCTAATGAAAGCAAAATTTAGACCCCCTGTGGTCTGACCTCTCGTAAGCGACCACCTCCCGTACGGGAGGTTCGACTGTACTTAAATAAATCAAATTGATCTCTATCTTTTATCCATCTAGCCTTTGCGGTCTCGCACTAGCTTACGTCATCGATACTGCCGACCATACTCAATACACTGTCAGGAAATCAGCGGAAGTAGAGAATTTAATGACGTCAGTTGAGCGAGTTATTACGTACTCCAAATTGGACTCTGAGCCTGGATACAAATTGAAACGACATGCCCCGGAACACTGGCCACAAGAAGGAAAGATCACATTCCAGGACGTATCACTGATGTACTATCAGGGCGGACCACAAGTGCTGAAAAATATCAACATTGACATAAATGGAGCAGCAAAGATCGGTGTTGCAGGCCGCACGGGTGCAGGGAAGTCATCTTTTGTAGCAGCTATTATGCGTATGCCTGACGCTGATGGTGAAGTCATTATCGACGGTGTTCGAATTAAGGAGATCAACCTCCAAGAAGCACGGCGATGTATATCCGTTCTTGGTCAGAGTCCTATTCTTTTTAGTGGATCGCTGCGGAAGAATCTTGATCTAATGGAGCAGTTTCAGGATGTAGATTTGTGGCGGGCTTTAGATGAAGTGCGATTGAAACAGCTGGTGGAAAATCTGGAAGGACAACTGGACTACGAGTTGTTGGAACATGGTACAAATCTCAGTGTAGGAGAACGGCAGTTAATCTGTTTGGCTCGTGTGCTGTTACATCAAGACAAGATCATCATCTTGGATGAGCCCACTGCACACGTGGATCCAGACACAGAACAAATAATCTGGAACACTGTGCGCGAGAAACTGAGGGACTCCACAGTCATCACTATAGCTCATCGTCTGAACACCATTAGAGACTGTGACAGGATTCTGGTTTTAAGGGAGGGTAGGGTAGTTGAGTTTGGCACATTTGATACACTGCTTAGTAGGGAGGGAAGTGAACTGAGCCGAATTGCACGACTTTCAGATATCGAAAAATGAAACAAAAACCAAAACCTCCCAAAAAAGCCTCACCAATTAACAAATAACCTCTATTCCTTCCTGATACGAGGAAAAACAATCTGAATCATTCCTCACAATGAGCTAAAGAGTCCATCATGTTTGCTTCAAAGTTTTTAGCCAAACGTGAATAGCCGATTTTTATATTCGTATTAATTGATGTAAATTGATTTTTCTAATGTTTCCAGTTTGATGAAAATATTTCTCTGTTTTAAAACGGCGATGCGAAAGATTCGTGTTGGAGCAGAGCGCCCGTGTCTGTACTCTAATAGAGGACAGCCCTAAACCAATCACAACGCTGGTTTACTCAGAAAATTGTACAAAACGAAATATACACAGGCTTCATTCGTATTTCAGGATATAGTGTTCCTTTTTTTGTGATGATAAAACATCATACATGTGGACTAAGGATTAACAGTACGATAGTCAAAGCAATTATCTTCCCAGGTGTAAGGCAGGGAATGTCAGTAGAAATGTCAGAAATAAAACAAAATCGCTTTCTCTTATTTTTGCTTATCATGTAAAAATAAATATTTGTGAGCTTTGGTTTTCAAACACGAGGAGAGTTTATATTATAGCGAATTTCAGGTTTCAATAACAGTACTGAAAAATGAATCGAAAAACAAAATTATCATATGGAAATGAATCACGTGTAGGCCATATTCCTATTTGTGAAGAAGTTCTAAAGCTTTTCATTTTGAGGCTTTTTAGAATAGATTTTGATTTTCAATACAAATGACTGAGCCTTAATTTTGCAGCCGTTAAACCAAAAAGCAATCAAACTTCTCAAGATTGTATATTCTGCAGTGCTCGTTAAATAAATTTAATCCACCGTACGGAAAAAGATGGCGGCTGTACATTTTACCAAATACCTTGCGAACCTAACACAGCCAATAGGCACATAGAAAGCCATATTTTTTCGAATATATTCGTCTCTGTACTAACAAAATTGTGTGCGGTTTTTATGAGCGTTTTTAGGGTTTTCGTGCGCTAAGAGTTATGGGTAAATGTACCAGTCGCCATCTTTTCTATAGCTAATCAAACAAAGCATTTGTGGAGATGAGCATTGACAAATATAAGGTATACTGTATAATGATAGCGAACTTTCCGTTTGCAGTTGTAAAGTAACTAAATCAATTGTAGCATGCGGCTACAGCTGACTTTTATTGACTTAAGTTGCTTTGGGCGCACAAAGGCGACAGTGAAAAATGAGGTTCGGCCGCATTTGAAACTCTATTTTTATTTATTAATAGTTTAGCAGGACCCCGTTGATAACAGTGCTGTTGTACTGAAGGGTTATCCTGTAAAAATATTCGATTATTATTATTATTACGAAGAAATGGTAGAGGCCTGATTTTTTTTCTGTGCTTGCTTTGGAAAATGCTAAGGTGGTCTTCCACACCGATAATTGAATTTTTTGGCCCAAACTGATAGTGATGCCGCGTTTGATCGACATTTTGTTACTATTGTGACAAGATTATTTTTATAACAATGATATTCAAGAAGCAGAGCCGGGTCACATCATCATATAACTATAGGATTAAAATATACTACATTGCTGTAAACATCAATTTACAACTCTCAACTAATAAAACTTGCTAGCTATTGCATGTATGCGTCAGTATGAAATGCATCAAATAAGTGAATTGCGGCCGCTAGCGAGGGAAAATATATAATCTTTTTTAGCGCGGGAAAATATGTAACCGGTGGTAAATCCTGCTTAGAAAATAAGCTTGGTCTACCAAACATTGCAATCTGTGCACTAAGAATTTCATAAAAAAAAGTCGGTTTAAAAAAATGTAATAATAAAGTGTTAAAAACTGTTTAAAGCGACGGATTTGACAGTCGCGACACGAGTGATCTTTTCGCAGTAAATTATTTTCCTCAAAGAACATAAAACTGCAATGATCTCAAAAAGAATAATTGTTACAATTGTCACGCTGTGTGAAGTTACAAGCCATACAACTAGAATTTCTCAAATCTACCTCGTTTTAGAACTACAAGTGGTCAACGAACCTTTTATTACAGAACAGTTTACCCAATGGAACTCTTTATCTAAAGCTTTGTGAATCTATTGCTAATTTTAAGCGCACTTTGAAGTCGAAGCTTTTAAGGGATTTGATTTTCTTAACTAGTTTTTTTGTTTGTTTGTGTGTGTAAACATAGATTAGTTTTATTTGATTTAGTAAATGTATAAAATGTATGTAATTACCCAAGGAGGAAATAAGCATATTCCCATGATGCTTTTGCAACCAACTATATTATCAACGGTCGTTGCTCACGTGATCTCTCATTTCGAAGTGAACATGAATGCGGTACGATTTGCAGCGTGCTCTGAGCGTCCATTTGATGTTTCAAAACTGGTGTATCTCCATTGTATCGATCTCAAAACGAAAAAATTTATACCAGTCTCTAGTTTTCCCTGCCTGGAAATTCTTTATGTGCTTGGGCACTTCAGTTTTCCGAGCGAATTGGCCGTTCGCCGTCTGTGTTGCTTTCTATGGAGCGAGGAGTCCGAAGGCAAGCTTTATGCTGCTCAAAGCCCTGTTCTTCTGAACGTCAAATCGTCTTGTTATTTCACGGTAATTATACTTATTTTTTCCTTTACGATAGTATAGCTTCAACTGGTTATGTTCATACTTTTTTAGATGCAGAATTAATACATACAAGGTCTATATCTTATTCAAATTGCAAGATGCAAAGCAGTGTACACATAAACGATCGATCGATCATTCGAATCCGATCATTCAATGCAATTCTTCGATCAATTCATGAATAGGAAATTATTTTTTTCTATATATAGGAAACTGATGGAAGAAAGATTTCTTTCATCGTAGGACTTCGACGTGGTCAGTGCTTCAAGCCGTGTGTCAAAGCTGCCCAAACCAACATCGATGGAGGATCTTGAAAACTCCACCGAGGACGATTCCCTCGCCGATTGTTGCCCTTGGCTTGAGTTAACAATGTGCCAATGTAATTGCACTAACTTCCCCATACTGGGGAAAGTTTTGGTCGATTGTGATACCCCTGTTGTTGCTGAGCCTGTCGATGACTCTAACGAGTCTTCCCATGAAGACGAAGATGATGAAATAAATCAAGACGAGGTCGAACAAGCAAGTGAGGAACACGAAGAATCTGTTCCCATGTTTACTGAATATGTTGCTCTACGTGGAAGTTCGTTTCACAAAGATTGCCAGAGCACCTTAAAGAAATGTAGGGAATTATTGGGTGCTAAAGAAGCAGTTTGAACTAAGAGTAATTCCTGAAACAGACAATATAAGAGACTGCAATGCTCTCATAATTCAAGCCAAGGTTGAGTCTCAGTGGAGCAGAATTGGATATATCCCAAAAGAAAAAAGTTCCTAAATTTACCGCAGCAATAAGGAACGAGTTAAAAATATATCAAATTTAGAAAACATTAAATGTCAGTTTTGTCATGACAGACACTCCAATTTGGACTTATTTTGCATCAGTGATGGCTACCAAGACTGGAAGATGGCTTCCAAATGATGGGAACTATAAGTATAATGATAAATTGTAGTAGTTTATTTTCATCTGCCCTTTAAGTGTATTTTGTTGGTTTACCATTTTGTTGTTTATAATTTTATCGAGGCAATCGGCCAATTTCGATATACAGTTGAACCCCGATTAAGCGGCCACCTATTAAGCGACCTCCCCCTATTAAGCAACCACTTGCCATCGGCCATACCCCTATTAAGCAACCACTTGCCATTTCACCAAGGGTGACCGCTTAATCGGGGTTCGACTGTATCAAAATTTGAACCAGGCTTGGGGAATTAAACAAAAGAAATTATAACTTCATTGAAATTAATCAGGGTATTTTAGTCTTAAAGGGTCCCCTCTCAACCAGTGTGCTTTGCGGTCACGTGTTATTGTTTTCATCCGGTGAACTCGATCTCTTGTGGGGCTAATGTATGTCATACTTTCGAAATTGAGCTAACTTGGGTCGTCTAACTGCTTTTTGTGGCCAGAACAAGGCCAGAATCCTGCAAAAAGTAGTTTTAAACTTCAAGCCGCCATTTTTGCGGATTATTATTTTGTTTCCAAGTTTAATTTGTAAAAAGTTTACCGTAAAAGCTCTATTAAGCCCCAGGGCTTATTTAATTACAGGACCCAAGAAGGGGGGCTTATTACAAAATCTGATTTCCAAAGGGGGGCTAA
This sequence comes from Desmophyllum pertusum, assembly GCA_029204205.1. Lineage (NCBI taxonomy): Eukaryota > Metazoa > Cnidaria > Anthozoa > Scleractinia > Caryophylliidae > Desmophyllum > Desmophyllum pertusum. The sequence continues at coordinate 39,975 of MU826831.1, read as the reverse complement.
ATAGACATTTTACTGTATTCACAAATATGCGAAGGTTGACACTAAAATAGAGCCCAAAATCAAGGATATGGTTTTGTTGATATTTTGTTGGAACCATGTTTTTATTTAGTGTCTCCAAAAACACCAGTTAGATGAAATTTGCTGATTAGTGAGATCACTGGCACTGTTAGGTTTTAAAAGTACACAGTAATTAGGAATAAATTATTGTAAAGGGTCAATAGATGTGTCTCTCTCCAAATCTTTCACAAGTTTACCATTTTATTTGTCAGCTATAAAGACACTCATTAAACATTCATTTCTTTTGTATTTTCTTTATGAATTATTAATGAGTTTTTGAATAATAAAGTAAAGGCTTCATTGAAGTCAAAAACACAATTAAAAGTTGTAGTTTCCTTTAATTTTCGGTGATGAATGTGTTGTAGTTTAAAATGAATTTTAGGTCAAAAATGATTTTTCAACCAGCTTGATTTCTATGTCCCAGGTTTCTTTCCACAATGCTGAGACAAAGAAAAATACAATTCAATTTAGTTTGAAATTATTTTTGACCTAAATTTCATTTTAGACTACAACATATGTCTAGGGCTCTAGGCGTACGTAAATCAAACATAAAATTGAAAAATTCTACCAAAACTATGTTAAACTTGCACGTTGCTTTATTTAATACACTACTTTTATTACAAAAATGGGGGGGCAAAACCAATATCAAAACGGTGAAATCGTTGCCTGGTCGATACCCTGTTTCTTGCTGGCAAGAAAGAATCTTCCTGCAGCAAAAATCGAACTGTCTTCCCTGGTGTTTCTCACGAGTCGGTGAAGACGATATGGGTTTCTAGAATCTGTATCGTCATCATTGTCACCACCATTATCATTACAAACCAATGGGAACTTCGTCAAAATGATGGTAATAAGTCAGTTGAAAACCTCTCATTCAGGGTGTGGCAGAAGAAAGGCAGTTCAGGGTCCATTCGTTTTGAGAACTCGCTGAAAAGATCAAAGCAGGAACTGTTAAAAACAACCTAAAAATACAGAAATAATTTTGGGTTGTTATAAGGGTGTTCTACTGTTATTCTCCTCCAGAATGCTCATGAAATCAGTTTTTTCAAAATCTGCTACCCCTTTCTGCTAGCTAAAAAGACAGGATGGTTTCATTAACTGTCAGGCTAGTGACAGATAAAATCTGATTGTCCTGATAGGAAAATACAAATAGCATCAGGATTGTTGTTATTTTGCTTTTGATTACACTTACTTTACTTACCGCACAATTTTCCTCCATTTCATCTTAAATTCCTTCAGTGTGAAAACTGGGCCTAGCCAGCCGTGGCACATGCTGAATAAACATTCCAGGTTATCTGTTGATGAACCACGTGGATTTTCTTCAAAGCCAATCACAGCATTTTGACGACGGCGAAACTCCTGGCTTTCAATATTTGTAGTGACTTCAACAACAGTTTCTCTGGAAAACCCTCTGATGCCATTTATGGGCCTGGGTAAAAAAAAAGGACAAAACATTACCTAACATTACGAACAGTTTTTTCATACAAAAGCATCAATTGTTCGGCATACTAATATAAAAGTAACACTCAACGCAAGTTTGTGAAGTTTTGTATTGCATAGTTGTTTAGCACTCTTGAAAACTTGAAAAATATATACATTCGGATACTACTGCAGCATTTTAATTGGTTACTATGCCTGCCCAATACCGGTTACGGTTTTCCGAGGGCAACTATCTTTGATAGCTTTGCACTAAATTTAATCCTCGCGAAAGTAAAAGGGTAGCGTTTATAGCTGACCATGATTTCTACTATATGGTAATAGGACTGAGTGGAGTCCAATTCGGTCTGCAATCATACGAGTGATTAACAAAATCACGAGTATGGTTACAGACCGAATTGGACTCCACTCAGTCCTATTAACATTACTAATCATATCTATAACAACGTTCTAGGAAAAACTTTAACAATGCAAGGCCTTCTAATAATTTATCATCTCTATGACTTCAGCTACTCAGGAATGGGTTCCATTTGCGCAAACATTTGAAAAGGGCTTCAAATTCCCCGATGTTAATGGAAAAAAAAACCCAGTTTCGTCTAAAAGCCAAACCAAATTCCAGACCAGAGTGCACAAAACATACCCTCAGTGGGGGGGGGGGGGGGGGGGGGGGGGGATAGAGACAGGGCCTGGGACCGAGAAACCATGCTCTCACAACTTGCAAAGCGATCAATTTCGTTTTGGCCAGCGGTGTTTTCTTAAGGCTTCTTTTCGCGCGCAAAATTCCTTAAAAAATTCATTAACGTTAACTATTTCGAGATTTATTCCAACACGTTCAATTTGTCCAATGTGGCCGAACTTTCCAGAAGCTGAATTCGTGAGTTCAAGTCCAGGACAGAAAAAGGAAAATTAACCTTCGCGTGTTGACGTTCTCCATAATACCGTGAATTTGGACATTTGTTTTTTTTTGTTTTGCATACGAAGGCAAATAAATGTAAATTCAAACGCACGTGCGTTTTGTTTGGCATGGGACGGCAAAGAAATATGCAAAACACACGTGCAGAATATTGTATTACTAATTAAACCTATTGTTTTGTGACGTTCTTGTTGTCGTCGCGGTCGTGGTTGCATATTAAAAACGAAAAAATTGAGGAAGAAGTTTATCTGGTTTAAAGGATCATAAAGTGAAAAAATACAATAATCATTGATACATCAGTACGCACTTCCATCGCCTCATCGGCCGAGGCTCATCGGCCGCCATGTTTTTCTTTTCTAGCTTTCCTTCTGGCTTTATACAACTTCTACGCACGTGCAGATTATGAATCCGCTGGCTAAAGTTGTGATGATTGCTTTGCAAGTTGTGAGAGCATGGTTTGGATTTGATTTAAGAGAATGTATGGGAAGTAGCTACCCCCCCTCCCCCTGGAACGGGAAGCGAAGTAGATGAAAACGTTTAATCGTAATACACGAGGCGAAGCGAAATCAACCAACAACGAAAAGAACACGGCGTTCTGGATCGGATTTTGAGCAAAACAACCAAGGATAAACACGTTTTTATTCTCTTGCATACTAATTTTAGGTGTGAATTTCTTGCCTGACGTGCTTTTTTATTGTTAATAAGTTCCCGTGGGTCAATCCCCTTAGCAACTATTTGAGTGTTATTGCGCACACTCGGTTGCCCGGTACCGCTGTGTCGTACGGCCAAGTCCATTTATAAGGACAGTTTCTATCCTCCCCCCCCCCCTGAATCATACTCAATACAAGATTAAAGATATCAGAGGAAGTGCATTTTATTTATTAAGCATATTGCAATCCTTACAATAAATTCCCTGGCACATTTTATCCCTTTCATATCATTAATACCCTTGGAATTCACCACACTACATAGCACTCATAATATGTTATGATGTAGCCCCGAGTGACCGTGACAAGCCGAGCCTATCCGGAATATTCATACACGGTGCGCTGGTTGAGCGGCTGAGTGGGCCTGAAGTTGCCACACATGGAATGTTTCTCGGGATTTCGAAGAGCATTCATTTCTTTGATCTGAAGAAAAAAAAGTTTAATTTTCTGTTAACAATAGATCATATTATCCGTTTATGCTTATTTACAGTGGAGTGCAGTGTTGTATTGCTCCGTTAGTGTTTTATTACCCTGTTGGTCTCAGATCAAGACTTCGTTGTGATTTTCGATTCTTCCACCTGACCCAATTAGCGTCATTAGGTTTTCAACTTCACGACCTTCTGTACCTTTAATTTTCTACTTACCCAAAATGCGATTACATGGACAAACTGAGGCTGGTTTGCCTGTTTGGCGAACAGATCCAGTTCTTACATGTATGTAATAGTGGACCGTTACAAAACATAAACTATTTATTTGATCATTCCTGAATAAACAGACGTCTTTCTTTGCGCGCTAGAGAGTGAGTCTGAGATTCCATATTGATGACGTAGCTCTACAGAGATCTTTCCAGCGGCTTTGATTGGTTATTGCGCCGCTTTAATTTTTGGGCAATGGCAATTTTTGGTATCTCAGACGAATTTCATGAGAAGAATTTTAAAAAGCGCGCGAAGAGAGACGGCTGCCCCCTCAGGCTAATAATGAGTCGAAGAGACAGTAAAATGAATACGTTCTTACCTCTTTTCTACTGACAGCAATTGGCTTTTTGAGCACAATCCAGTTCACCGACTGGTAGCAAGGAGGGGTGGTCAGAGATCCTTTGTACAAGTAAAAGGATGTTCTGGACAGATCTCTCAGTTGAGGTACCAGTTTCAGCAGGTTGAGTTCTGGCACCGCAACTTCATTACCTGTAGTAGAAATGTTTGAGAAAATATAAACTATATCAATTATACATCTCAAATCTGCATACTGATTTGTGATATCTGTTCCTGATTTCCCAAGGGAACATCATAAATAATCACAAGATTACACCCTATGGACATAAGTACTCGGTGTTTTATTGGTACACCACAGAGTTATAAAGCCGATACATAACCAAAGATCTACCTGTTCAAATATTTTATCTTTTAATTATACTTTATTATAAATTTGAATAAAGTATTATTATTATTAAACTGATTGCAAGGATGGCATTACAGCAAAATGGCAGGTTTATCGGCCGATATTTGAACTAGCAGTGCTAATCTTCTTCAGGGTCCGGGATATAATGAAAGAAAATAACGGCTCCTTCAGTTTGAAACTAGTGGACAATCAGACCAATAAACCCTAGAGTAGGTACTAATAAATAAGTAAAACAGTTTTTTAAAAACACATTTTAAACCTTACCAGGTTTCCTTATATTCTTCAGCTCGGAGGAAAACTGACGACTTCCCCGTTTTCGTCTTATCTGTTAAAAAAGAAACTTGGCCGTCAACTTGCCTCTAAACGGCCTAAGGCAGCTCAAATGATCTCGCTATTTACTATTTACGGTTAAAGGGTCACTCTCAACCAGTGTGCTTTGCGGTCGCGTTTTATTGTTTTCATCCGGGGAACTCGGTCTCTCGTGGGGCTAATGTTTGCCATACTTTCATAATTGTGCTAACTTGGGTCGTCTAACTGCTTTTTGTGGCCAGAACAAGGCCACAATCCTGCAAAAAGTAGTTTTAAACTTCAAGCCACCATTTTCGCGGCACCTGAAAATGGCCGCCGTAAGAATATCGGCGCGCAAAGCACACTGGTTGAGAGGGACCCTTTAAGTAGTAAAAACAAGACGATTAAAGGGAAATTCAACTTCTTGAAATGTGTTGCGTCTTTTCAAAGCAGAATACAACGCTCTATTTTTAATTTTCTTCAAGTTAGTTGTCAGTTAGTATATACAAGAGAGTATGATCTAAGAGAAGGATTCCCCGTGCCATTATATTTTTTGTTACTCGAACTGACCAATCAGGTAGCGCTCTATTAATAGCTCAGCTATGGCTGAAAATTAAAAATAAATTTCAAAAAATTATAATCGGAAGAGACTCATTTATGGGGGAATGCTTCTATAGGATTATCCTCTCTTGGTATATATAGTTGCATGTCTGTTTCCGACTTGAAAATTAAATATAACGAGAAAATGTCATTTGACAAAATGTTTTTCCACACCTGAAAGAACACACCAATCACAGCCAGTCCATCATCTTTGCTTGCGGCATTACCAAAATCAGAGTACTTTGTGTTATACGTCACCAAATGAAGCTACAAAAGGAAACAACTGATATCAACTTGTTGTTCAATCGAAAACAGCATCGCGTGCAAAGAGATAGTGAAAAGATCAAAGATATAAAGTAGGATTTCTTGGGTTAGATGAATGTAAGGATTACATGAAGGGAGAGAGAAACCAAGGAAAAAAAGGCATTAATTGTAAGGTACAATGGGATGAAGTTCGAAGGAATCTTGGTGCTTGTAGGTCCGTAATAGACTCTTGGTCATACTTTGTTCTTGAGAGAATCAGTTTAATTCAGTTGTATTAAAATGCAACTGATAATAAGAATGTATACAAATTGATCTAATTTTTGCTTGAAGTTACGTTTCGCTAGGCTACTTGATACATGACTAAGCTGAAACCACAAATTAACAACTCTCATAAAACAGGATTCGAGCTCCCGTGACATTTATAATCACGTATTTGCGAAGCCCCGCTGAAGCTTTAGTATCTAACTGAGATACACTATTGATTTCAATTAGACTGGGAGCTCCAAGTTTCTTTCGCCCATTGACAGGTGGCGAGGGCGAATCACAATTGAATTATCGTAACATGTTGGGAAATGGGAAATTCTTGAAAATGTTTAGTTCAATAAAATCGTAATGTAATTGCTGAATAGCCCATTGTACTCGTACCTCTCCTGAATATGCTTTGCCGTTCACAGTGTGTTCAGATCCGCCTTTGGAGCCTTTACAACCAAAATGAAAGTGAAGCTGCTGCAGCTTATACTCGTTGTCTCCTAAGGGACCCCCGGTAAGTGAAGCAGTACCTTTAGCCTTGTCAATAGCTAGGGTAGGAGCATGGCCATTGTTGATTAGTTTACCGCTGACCGTTCCATCTTTGTTATCAAAAGTAAAGCTGAGTCCTTTGAGATTTGAATCCTTCTTTAACTTGCTGGTTTCAATATTTATGGGAGACTGGGCACTCTCGCTGCAGTGTGCCGATACCTTTTCCCAATCTTTTGTACCATACACTACAAAAAATAAAGTTAGCTAAAAGTTAAAGTGGTGGCTGTATTTAAGGATTTTCTTAAATAAGAACATTGCTGACTTAGCTTTCGTTCGGGGTGAAAGAAAGTGGACGTCTTAACGAGGTGTTATTATGCGAAGTTTTAGTCTTCGTACGACCAGAGGAACCAGTCCGGGGTTCCTCTAGATCTGTACCTTGCTTGAACGAATAATTGAACGTGCATCCATGAGCGAATGGACATAACTTACAGCGCGCGCTTTGTTGTTGCCATGTTATGAAAAGTAGGCTCGAGTTACGCTCATATCTGCATTAGGAGTTTAAACAAGAAGTTCCGCCATAAAAGGGATGGTACCTCCCACATTTAACACCTTTCGGGTCCGAAATGCAAAATTGTACTCTTGCAGTCGTGGCACGTTTTTGAGTCAAGCGTCCTGCAAACTAAACATGCTTCAAAATCTCATGAAACGAAAAATAAGACATAACTTGCTAATGTTTTAACAGAACATTCTATTATTAAAAACGCAACAAATTTTTATCAGCAATGGTCGTACAAAAAGCGCAGTTTGTTTGCCAGCTGTTTACTCTTTGATGGTTGATTGACAACTAGGTGTGAGAATGGCCAGGCCAGGCCCCTTTTATACCGGAACTTCTTGTTTAAGAAAAGGCCAAGACGGCAATAGAAACGAGGAAAGGGTTTTTATATGAGCAGTACATTGGCCCCGAGGTCTTATGAGTTTTATGGCGCAAATGACCAAAATCTGGGATTTGTGGAGAATGGGAACAACGACAGAAAATTCTTATTCAGCTGAGGGCAGTCCTGACACCGATAGGCAAATTGAATTGATAAAGACTGTAAATTCAATTTTAATTTTAACATCTAGTATAAAAACGGAAAATAAGATAGACGCATTTAAAGTCTGACGACTTTAACATTGCCTGTTCAGTCGTTCAGACACTTAACAGACGACTCGTCTCAGACGTTAAATGCGTCTATCATAAAACGGTAAGTGGATTTGTTCGTATATTCCGCGCTTAAAATTAATTTTGCGCCGAGTAAAGTCGTGTCTGGACTCTTTCGAGAATAGAACCCAGATATTGTTTTGTTTGCCCGTCTACTTTTATGCGTCCCCTTTTTATACCAGACGACTTTAACGTCCTAGACGTTAAATGCGTCTAGGCGACTTAACGTCTCTAGCATAAAACGGCCATTGTCCTCTAAGACATATCACTAGCTCTACCGTGATTTTCAGTTTCCCCATATTTCCACTGCGTTCCTACAAAGAAGGAGAGAGAGAGAAAACACACATTTTATATATAGCATGGTTACATGATTGATCCATACTGTAAAATTCTGGTTTTGTTATCTTTTGTAGCTTTTAGCTCAACATCCAAAATCCAAAATGGCTGGTTTATTCAGGGTTATCAAAACAAGGCCCTCCCTTCGGATGGGATTCAAGGCTATCACATGTTACAATTTTCTGGTGTCCATTTGTACGCCTGGGCAGAGAAAGCGCCTGGGAAGAGAAAGCGGAGCACTTTTGAGCCTTGAGAACACAACACAGACCTTGGCTAGAGCTCCGGCAAAGGCAGACATCATGATCCGGAGTCCAACGTGTTAGTCATTAGGTCGCCGTGCCTCTACACTGATGTACCAGTTAAGGGTGGTCAGATATAAAGCAGGTTGTTTAGTGTTATTCATGGCATGGGCTCAGTCACTTCGAAAGACAAACTCTGGAGTGAAAATAGCTCGTGACAGTTTGACTAAACAAAGGAAAAAAATTTTAACTAATACTTGTCTGATCCGTGCTTGAAAAATTTGAATTCTTTACCGTGCTGATTTCTATTATTTATCCGGATTTTTTGCGGTGAAACTTGACAAATAATGTGAGTTCAAGGCATGGTGGTATCCAAATAACGATTCACACAAGCCATTGATCTATCCTATCTAGAAGTCGCCTTATTTAAAGACACTTAAATATATATACAAAAGCAAATTTGAGAAAATATAAGACGCAACTTCTTAACTCCAGAGGCCAAAGCTTCAGCCACGAGAACAAACAATATTACAGCTTGAAACATCTTACTTCTATGCCGATGATTAAAGAGAAAAACAAAAATCCAAACAATCTATCGAAATGTTCAAACAAAAATTAGTTACAAACTAGGAAAGGTGTTACCCTCGGACACACGATACATATAAACAAAGTAAAAGAGTTTAACTTTGCGATTGATACTCACTTAGAAGCTATGCTTAGAATCGAAGTCAGTCTTCACACTAGCAGTCAGATAAGACCAGGTAAGAGTGAAGCTAATGTTTCCTTATAAGATAACTTGGTTCGGTCGGTTCGCAGTGGGTTTTTCCATGCGTTAATTATGAATATTTAATGTGCTTTATTGCATTGTTTGTAATAAAAAAATAACATGAAATGAACAAATGATCATCGCAGTTGTGACAATTAACAATCAAATTCTCACAGTTGGAAGTATTTATAACTAGGCGGCAGTGACAAGTTTGCTGTGTTGCGAGGTTGAGGAATATTAACAGAAATATGTATCATAATGGTGATCAATTCCAATATTTACCCTCATCAGTAAACCCTGACAATAAAATAATAAAACTTGATTAGCTTTTCTTGCCCATCTCGTTCCTTTCTTTTATGTATGTATTAAGATAAAAGCTGGCATCGTGTGGGGCATTTAGTAGAGACAGAACGAGTTTCACTGTTGCTCTCCCGCTTATTTGTAGTTAAAATTATTCCTTCGAGTTCGAAGTTGCTTGGATCCTGAATTTCAGCGACCAGAGGGTCTTGGAGAAATGTTTCTATACCGGCTCAGTATAGAAACATTTAAAGGTCGACTTGTTTCCCAACGTCAGGGAATTGGTACCGCCTTTTACATTATGTATCGCTCTTTCGCTCTTACATAAGAAAGCAAAATACTAGGTATATGTACTTTATTTTGACACGATTAAAATTAAAACATTGCAATGCTTGTGGGGTCGTGTGCTAACTAAGACTAAAATAAGAATTTAAATAAAATATATAAGACATAAGATACAATGGAGTAATAATTAAATTGTGAATTGTTCTTTTATACAAATACAATTTAAAGTGTGAAATAATCTTTGGCTGCGTTTGTATCGGAAAAATAACGTTATCCTGTTTCGGTTTAGATGCTATGTTCCACAGCTCCATACAGCTATATCTGAGATTGAGGCAGGCGTTTTGTTGTTATGTTATCAAACAATTTAATCAAATTTTGCTTTTACATATTAAAAAAATAATTAATATAAGTTCCATTTGTTGACTTCCATTACAGTTTCTGCCGGTGTGTCCCATGGTAGGCCCTTCGATGCAAAGCCTCTAGGACCTCTAGCGAATTTATATTATTCATATGTTGCAATTTCACCAGAAGAGGATACCATATGTCACAGAGTAGCGCAGTAATCTACGTATTAGAAAATAACTCATTTTTAGCAAATTTACTTCATCACGAAGTTTTCCGCTTTAAATCTGTAATCTGTAACAATTGGGAACAGTGCAACATAAATAATGGGCACGTCGCGCTCAGAAATACTAAGATTGTACGATTAAACACCAGACGTGCACTCGTATCATTTTGGGATGCTTCTTCAATGGTGTGAAATTAGCCGCAACATTGTCTATTTTGACCCCTAACTTAACCTGTCTATTGGGACATAATGCTATCCGAGGTAAAGAGAAATGGGCAAACGAACTAAATCTTGATTATCATTATTAATATTTTTAGAAGACTGCGGGATTAAAACTATTATTTTATACGACTTTGTAAAAAACAGTATACCTCAAATTCCTGTTATTTCATTTGCTTTTTATGGGCATTGCCGAGTGAAACAAAAAAGGTGAATTCCGTCTTACCTGTCAGCTCTGTCGGGTGTGAGTAGTACAGCGACGATGATCAAACGAAAGTGTTTCAGTTTAAAAAAGAAACAATACTCAATTGTCAATCAAAAGACTTATTGGTTGCCTTGATAATTATTGTAATTTAAACAAAAACAATGAACGTTTTAATTCGATGAGCTTTGTGTTATGTTGTGGACATTTAAAGGAGAACTGAAGCCCAAATCCAAGCACTTTTTTTGTTTCTTGATTTTAATAATTATACAATATAAAACAATGTTCGATAGTTTTTTTCCCTTTCAAACGGCAATTTTCACGCAAAAAAACGAAGCTTTTTACTGCCTATTTGGCTCTTGTACGGCGGCTCGCAAAGCGCCTGTCAGCGGTTTCTTTCTGAAGTTTATGACGTATGATATGGGGAAGAAGGTAAACATGGCAAAGAGCCTTGTATGCACGTTCGACGAGGTATCGCTTTGAAATAAAGTCTATGTATGTATGTATGTAGAGCAAGAAACAAGTTTGGGGAAGTACAAAACTACCAGAGTGTCCACATCTATAATTCAAATCTTTCAGGGATTGTGTAAGTTTAGTTTATATGACAGATCTTACTCGTTTACCTTAGGAATCGAATGTCGAAAACACGTAAGCTTATATTTGCCAAATTATGTGATTGCGCACATTTTGCAAATGTTACTTGCACAGCGACTGTTTTTGGGCCTTTGACAGAAAATTTGTGTAGAATTTGCTAAGTATAAATGTTTTTTCCAGTTCCTTTCATTATATTGCGCAGATCCCGCTTCGTTTTATAGAGTGAGTTGTAGTTGGAACTAGACAAGCGTAGATCGCAAGTCACGATGCAAACGGCTGATAACAGAGTACAAATAAAATTTTGAAATCTACGATGGACTTTGGTTTTTCTTTTTATTTACGTAGTATACTTTCCAGTCTTCCGTAAGGAAACCCGCATAAATGTAAACTCCTTAGCTGTAATAATCATATCAATTCAGCTCTGCTGGTCTCGTCATTTCCAAAAACTCCATGTTGTGTTCCAGGTTGTGTTCGGAGCATTTCACGGCCGACTGTTTTTAGCGTGCTTACAAGCAGAACTTCTCGGTTCAAACCAAGAGCCTTCTCGCATCGACCCCCGTCCAAAAAGCCAAGACTATCGTCCGAGAGACGTTTGTTAGAGAAACAGCAGTGGCTAGTATTATGAATGCTGCCAGCTGTATACAAGGGCTTCCGAGTTGTCACGCAAACTGGGGCAAATTAGTGACAAAATGATAAAGCTGTTTCAAAAAAAATAATTCAACTCTTTAATAAGTTACATAACTCTTTGAGGTTGTATGCAATCTGAATATACCCTCATCAGGTGTGTAGTGGCAAGGCCAAAATGTAAGATATTTAAAGAAAGGAAAATGGAAGAGAATTAGAGGATTTGAAACCAATAAATCTCAGAGTTTTTTCAAATTATTAGGAACAAACTCTAAGATTTAATTTATTAAAATGTTTAATTTAAATCCAAATAGGCAACCCCCAACCTGAAGTACTCTTTTTAATATTTGGTGCTCATTTTTCCATTCTTAAAAATTCATCTGTCATCTGTTCCAGAAACTGAAATGAACTGAATATTAAATCTAAAAATTGAAAAGAAAAGAAAACATGAATTATACTTTATACAATACCCAGAACTTTTACTGTACTGTATTTCCATTCCTCTTAGTAACCAAAGGTTAGCACCACATGAATCAAAAACCCCAGGAATGGAGTGCAACACTCACGGCCCTGCACATTACCAAAATATTGCTAGCAAACCTAGGCCTCCTAGAGCAGATTTTATTGCTAAGCACACGTCAAGATATTCAAATAATTAAAAATGGCAATGATCGTGCCTGCACATAGCATAAATATTTTAATATAGTCAGAGATACAAGGGTACAAATAACTTTTATTTACATTGAATTGTTTCCATCCGAGAAAGTGTTTAAGACTTACTCACTATGAAATATATCTATGCCTATCTATGCTTTGGAAGCAGACATGTTCCCGGGGTTTCTAATCAAACAAAATCTAACTGAAAACCAATTGAACTCAATCAAACGATTGGTGTTCAATTGGGTTCGGCAATTGAACATAATCGCATATTTAATTTTATGTGAGTTTGATTATTGAACCAATTGAACACAATCGAACCAAATCCAGTTCGATTGTGTTCAGAATCAACCTTTTAATTTTATTATAACGGAATAAACCGAAAAACACCCCAAAAATATAAAAGATTAAGTAGGTAATTGAATGTTCGATTATGGTTAGATTGAGTTTGATTATCATATGTTCAATTGACAACTTTTTCTTGTGAGTTTGCCAATGTTCGATAGAGTTTGATTACCGAACATTCGATTAGACACCCCAGGCATGTTCCACTAAATTAGCAAAAAATATATTTTCTTCTTGCTACTTTACTACTACAAAACATAATGACATTACAGTGTCGACAGCTGCAGTAATCATAACAAATCTACAAATTTTGCAGCAACATGTTCAACTAAATATACAAGAAGTTTAGAATGTATTGTTTTTCTGTCTTTCAGTAAACTTACATGTACAATGTAATGTAATGAAATGAATAAATAGAGAAATTAAAATGTAACCTAAAAATAAATATTTAAGACATTCAAATCAGAAATTAATAAAGGGATAAAGAACCAATCGACTCAGAAGAGGAGAATGAAGGAAGAGAAGGTGGTGAAGTCACAACATAAACAACCAACTGTATATTTGCTGAGGTGATTGTGAAGCGAAGGCTTTCAGTTTGGCTGACTAATATTACTGCTGGCCAACAACTTTAGGAGCTCAATCAAAACTTTGATGAATCAGGTCAGTTTCCATGAGCATGCAAAGTTCAAAACTGTTTGCCATGAAATACACTGATTAATTCAGTTCCAGTTCTGCTGGTTTGAAACCTGCCTATTGGCCACTTTCTTCAGGAAGTTCTTTACGAATGGCCTTTTCAACGCACGCTGGAAACACCGGCTAGTTTTTCTTCCCCGGTACACCATGGACCCACCAGTGGCTGCTAAGCGCCATGTTCTACGGAATTATGGAAAAAACATTTACCATGACTACAATGCAAGATTATTAGATTCATGTATTAAAAGGGAACCGAAAACAACAGAAATGTGGACAAAACACTGACCCCCAGTCCATGTACCACCCCAATGGACTACCTAAATGGACTACCCAAAAATGGACTATCCCTAAAAATACTGAAAATATTCAAAGAAACTGCTATTATACTTTTTTTGTGCATAACTTGTTTATTTCCGTCCTGCATCGTTGCCTTTTTGAATAATTATTATGAATAATGAAAAAACTGCTGAACACAAAACGAGAAGGCTCAAATCAAATCGGGGCGGATCCAGGGGGTGGATTGGCTGGCTAGCCACCCCCCTAAATCCACCAAAAAAATAAACAAATTACATTTAAAATCGAAAATACATGTAAATAAAAGCACATCGGGCAGGTATGAAAATTGTTGTTTGTTGTTAGCAAACAATTAAAATAATTAGCGATCACCCTCCCCCACCCTCTTTCAAAAATCCTGGATCTGCCCCTGTGAAATTGTGAATCTTTATCTAGCTGTATTTTACGTTTTCATTTGACAACAAAACGACCGAGCATAAAAAAGGAATCCTCGAACGAAACTAGTATTTATAAAAACAAACCTGATCCGTCAAACTTTTGATTTAGCTCCTCAAGTTCTTCACAGCTGAAACACTCGTCGACCGAGGACATGCTTCACAGCCTCCGTAAATACACCATTGTTTGTTACCGATTCCGGTCGGGTTCACCGCCTACTTCTTCATCTTCCCCTTGTGAGTCGCTTGGTTCTTCACCAGGAGGATATTTTGGCTCGAAAAGAAACGGTTCTACACTCATAGTAAGTAACAAATTGGCAAATAACGGGATCAATAAATGGAATAAAACACGCTTCCCCATATCATACGTCACAGCTTACCGCTAAAAGCCGCTGACAAGAATCATGAGCCCACAGGGATCAAGCTCAAAAAGCGCGGAAAAGGCAAATTCAAACCAAAATATCTCGCAAACGAAATGCAACAGACACAAATAACCACCGAAACTTGGTTTTACATGTCTTAGACTTCTTAAAAAAAAATACGAAAAATATATTGCTTTTTGGCTTCAGTTCTCCTTTAATGCACCTCACCCCCAAAAAAGCTAAAAAAGTTTCTCAATTCCTACTTAAAATGTAAACCGAAGTCGTTTTTGAGGTTCTGCAAACAATTGTTAAAAACTACCAATATTAAACTTGCGTTTTTATTCCTGAATAATCAAACTTCTTGAGACGTGTTCACTATTTACATAAAAACATTAAAAATGAAAGGCTGCTCAATTCTTATAAACAAAAACGAAATTTAAATTGTAATTAATTTTTTACCGAGGCATTTTTTTTTGAGGTTCTCTTATTCGCTAACTCTTAAAGACGCGGTGGCCTAACGGTTAGCGTGTTGGACTCCGGATTGAGCGGTCCGGTTTGAGCGCTGGCCGGGGTCATTGTGTTGTGTACTTCTTGGACAAGTACAGTGCCTCACTCCAATGACCGAGGAACTCATTCTGATAAATGGGTACCCCTGGGCAACACAATGCTGTGGGTTATCCTGCGATGGACTTACATCCCATTCAGGGGAGTAGCAATACTCCTAGTCAGCTTCATGGGCCAGTTTGGCCAGAGTGTATATTTAGTGTATTGATTTTCAAGGCCTATAGTTAAGTCTATATCGGTTTGACCGCTTTTGCTGCTTTTTTGCTGCTGCTTCATTCGTTTGAAAGTTTATCTGAACGCGGGAATTCTAAAACTTTAAATAACTGGATTGACGACACAATTTTGCCAAACGAAACACGTAACTGAAAATATGAACCAGAGATAAAGGAATGCATTCGAAACACAGATAATGAATGCAGTAAAGATCAATGCTAGGAAACCAACAGACAAGAGACGCGCCTATAACAATAAACAGAGTCCTGGAGAGTTTTGTGTTCTGTTCTGATGCACATTGTCTGTTATGAGCCGTATCGATGCCAGGAACTCTGCAGTTCAGTCTTCTTCGATTGTCAGAGAAGACAGGCAGATCGTGATCAAAGATAAAACAACAATAACCCGGATGTAACTATCCAGTTAACGTAATCCAAGAGGCCTTGTACAGCAAGCAAAGACATATATTATACCTGTAAAAAGTCCAGTCAACCACACAAACGTGACACCGTGAATGTAACATTCAGTGCTTGTTACTCGATGGCGGAGCGGCCAAATCATAGCATACGCACGCTCCAGAGAAATGAGCACGAGGAAAAATATTGACGCAAAGAAAACGCTGTATGAAATGCGATGGAAATATGTCCATTACCGTCATTATCCGTGTGCTGTTCATTCTGCGTTCTTCAAGCTGCCGAGGAAATTTGAATGTTCCGATAACTATTGGTTCTGTGATTCCAACAAGCAGCTACGTTTATAACAAGAATCGTGGAATAATGAGCCCCCTATTAAATAAGCCCCCAGGGGCTTAGATAGAGCTTTTACGGTACTCCAACCAAGGCCACCGAAGCAAATTCTTTGCAAATTGACCAATAACATTTGAGTGTTAAAATCATAAAATGGTCACAAATGTATTGCTTCTGTAGTGTGAAGTTTGCTTAGATCCATAATTTGTGGGAAATCTATAGTTAACATCCTCTAATTCTCTAATTTGCACATACTGATTTTGTCGGGTGGCCTTGGTTGAAATAGTGGCGCAGTAAAGTGAATTTTTAGAGGTTCAAGAGGGTCAACTGATCAACTCCAAGAGTAAATGGAATTATGTCCGCATCCCAAGGACTGTTGTCACGCAATGAACTGTAACTAAGGACGTTAATTTTTCCAGGACGTTAATTTAAAAAAATAAAAAATAAAAATTCGTGCGTTGTTACATGAAGTGTTTTTTCTATTCAAATCTTATATGACGACCAACTGACGAAGTCGCGTATGCAAATCAGTGTGTTGAAAGTAAATGTAAATGAGAGTTTTCCTGATCAAGATGATATTAAGTAATGCTTTTTTGGTTTCGACAAGCAAAATTCCACAGAGAAAGTTAATTTATTGTCTAGCAATATTTATTATTCTGTTTCATCCCCCGATTATACCTGAATCCAGTACAGTATGCGTGACGAACGTTTTTAAACACGGAGCGGGTCCAAAGTTATGTCCTATAAAGCGAGGCTGAGGTGTTCAGCCTGTCAAGATAGTCCACAATGAAAGTGCCTCATTGGTTAGCATCGCTGAAAAAAAGCCAGTAGCATGAGCTTCTAAATAAAATCACTTCGAAAATAGTTTACGCACAACTCGACAAGCAGGGACAAGTAATAAGAAATTTATAGATGTGCTAAAAAGGTAGGGTGAAAGAAAACGAATAAACAAAGATTTCGCAGCTTTTAATTTCAACAAGTTGATTTCTGTACTATTTTGCCGGTCAGTGTATTTTGCTCGTTGTGATTTTGTTCTCGGCAAGTCAACGGATACAAGCATATTTACGGCAGTTCTGAGACATGAACACTGTAGGTAGTGTTCAATGAATTTAATAATATGAAGGGGAATCTCTACAGTTTTTGGCCGATTTTTTTGAATGGAGAAATTTGTAAAGATGAGAGAGGCGAAATGCTTGGTGCTAATGCCGCTAAAGCGAGAATAAAATAGAGGTGAAGACGGCACTCGGCGAACTTGCTAGCGTGTTTCTGAGAACAACAGTAAACATATGTTCGCGTATTATTTGAAACTCTTGCCAAACCCAGCTCAAAACTACATAACTCGGTTCAGTTCTTGCTTTTCTCTTAATAAAGATATCGAAATGAAACCTTAATTGTAGGATTCAGTCAGTTTGCTTTTTGACATGTGGAATTTGAATTTTTAGGTCTGGGTCGACGTTCAATACTCCCGTTCAGATTTATCTTCTTCCACCTTTAAAACTTATTAAAATCAAAATAAAAACTTTTGTAGTGTTTTTTCCCAAAAATAATTAACCAGTTCTTATGAATTGAGCAAAGAAACATCTAATTTAAACGTTCAATCGTCTCACGACCGTTATTTCGTCTGCCATTTGCGATAAATTGAAGCCAACAAAGTGCTGTTTCCACTCCTTTTATAGGTTCGCTCCGTGTTTAAGACAAATACCAGTGTTTTATTAGCAATGCAGGTTCCTTTAATGACAATGAATTCGTAATGGCCGCCCATTTTTGTTTGGTTCGGTTTTAAAAGAAGTTTAGGCTAATCACATTAAAGATACTGAAAAATATGTTGTCTCGAGAAGTGTGAGCTTTTTTGGTTCAACGGGTCCAAAGTTATGGCTCATTTCAAATTTTAGACATTTGTATGGGAAATCACAACCTATCCTAACATGTGTTGCAAATTGGAAATGTCTATAACTAAAGAATGAATTGAATAACAAGAAAGAGCATGTCAAAATGAATCATTATGTGTAGTTTTAGGTCATATTCATATTTGAGGAGAAGTTATAGCCTCAGGCTCGTGAATATTGGTGATTATAATCCATCAAATATTTTTCTCGCGCGCGATTGGTCTAAACACGTCACGTGACGCAGCCAAAACTGGGGAATATTATAACAATAGAGTGTTTCTGTCGAGGAACTATATAAAAAATAGCCTCCATTTGGCGAGGAAATATGCTCGGATATTTGTTCGCGGACATTATCTGTTCCGAGAAGCGAACAGTTTTCCGAGAGCGAAGCTCGAGGAAAACTGTGAGGTTCGAGGAACAGATAATGTCCAAGGACAAATATCCGAGCATATTTTTGAAGCCAAATGGAGGCTATTGTAGTTATCCTTCAATATTTTTTCACAAGGCCGCTCTGTTTGCCATGGAAGATCTCGGTCGGCCAAGCTGTTAAACTTCAAAATAATTATGTTCTGGCGTTCAAAAATATTTCTAGTCTGTTCAAAACAATCAGCTTTATTTAATTTAGCAATTTATTTGAGACGAAAACTGAACCTGCGAACGTGCAATGCAAATTTTCAAAATTGGGGAATATCACTTGGGGAATATCACCCGGATATTCCCCAGTTTTGGCTGCATCACGTGACATGTTTAGACCAATCGCGCGCGAGAAAAATATTTGATGGATTATAACCAGTGTGCATATTTCATCGCCAAACGGAGGCTATTGTTTATATATTCCCCTCGACTTCGTCTCGAGGAATATTTAACAATTATTCCATGAGCCCGCGTTGGATACGAGAAAATAGATAGCCAACGAGCGCGTAGCGCGAGTTGGCTATAATCATCTCGTATCCGACAAGGGCGAATGGAATAATTGTTTTATTAAAAACTTCAGTAACTTTAGGTGAAAACGTCGGAATTACGTTTAAACAAGTATAAATCGACTGAGTGAATTTTCAGGTATGATTTGTATGAAAACGGCGGCAAACGTCTGGCGACCGGCGCGGTGACAGTTCGGTAAACAAGCTGAATGAAAATAGAGCTGGCTGCAAGACAGAAATTTCTTCGGATTAATGTTCACTGTTTCTTCTAAAGTTTCGTATATTCTGGAAAATTGTGCAAATGTGGAGCTGAACATCTTTTCATTTTACAAGTTGAACTGATGGACAGCTGAACGGGTTGTTTACAGCTGTTTCGAGAAACGTTGTCGGAAAAAAGCGCACGCGACAATCTCGAAAGGTGTTGTGGGTAGTTTTTAAGTTGACGGTTCCTTCAGCATTTTTAGGGAAATCTGAGAAAATGGCAAGAGGACGCCATGGACGTATGTTTGCGAGTGCTAAAAGAAAGCAACAATAGTAGGTTCGACAGCTACAGTGTCAGGAACGTACCTTTCTGATCATATCCCAGATTACCTTTCAGGATTGTCGCGTGCGCTTTTTTCCGACAACCTTTCTCGAAACAGCTGTATACGGCGAGCAAATCGTGTACGACTGCAGAATTGTGTTTGAGACGAGCGAAACAAATGAGTGAGCCAGTTAAAATCAAGTTCACTGAAGTAAAGAGCAAAGGAATGATCATGAGTTAATATCTACATGGATGGAGAGAAAAAGAGTGACCTTCGAAGATAATTTCACTGTGAATTGAGTGATCTTTGATTGTACCATCACCACAACGCTTGACGAAATAAGCGACATGGATATTTATTGTGCTGATTTTAAAAACCAAGCTTCTTCAAAATACAAGGTATTCATTTTGAACGAATTTGTGCAGATTTGAAAGCTTATCGGTTTCCGGATTTTCCCTTAAATTGTTTCAGGCTTCCTTTAAATAGTGTTCGTTCAGTTGCATTTGTTGTACATTTACAAGCATTTCCCATTAAATATTTCGTTCCAAACTTTGCTGCATTTTCTAGCAGTTTTGTTACTTCGTCTTCAGTCAATTCTGCCGTGAAACAATTTTTCCGGCGGCCATTGTTCCTTGGAGAGAGAAAAAAATTCAGCTCTCTTTCTAGCCGACGCGTTCATGGTATAATGGTTCATATCCCATGGCCTCTAAGCCAATCAAAACTCTAGAAATGCATTATCCAATGGTTCAGTTTTTAATAATCACCAATATTCACTTCGCCTTTGGCGAATAATTGTTAATTATATAAAAATTGAATAAAGTTGTTGTTTGTTTGTTGTTGTTGCTATGAGTTCTTGTACGACGAGATTGAATGGAATAATTGTTTTATAATATGCTCACCACAGGATACTGCAATTTAAAATGTAAGCAACAACCATAACACTATAAACTGACAAGACTTCAGTTGAATAAACCTCGACATATGCAAGTCTTGCGACACATTTTCTTGACTGATGGATTGGAACAAAATCCGTTGTTGAAGTACTGTTGGCACTGGCTGTCAGCAGCCATATTGTGCAAGCTAAAATAAATCGCACCAAAATCTTCTCGCATAAAATGCACCTTCATAAACGGTAATTTCATTGGTTGTTTATGGTAGCTCCAACCGGATTGGTATGACAAACAAACGTCATACATACAAACTTTTTCTGAAAGCGCCGACTATGTAGCTATTTCTAAAATAGCACAAAACTCGAGCGAGCAATTCAGCAACGTTGTAGCCTGTTCCAGGCGTTCGGATAGTGGGGGAGCGACGCCAAAAAACGCGCGAAGCGCGAAGAACGGCGAGGAAAAAAAGGCGAGGGGATTCGGCGGGAGAGGCCGCTCTTCGCGCTTGGCGCGTCTTTTCGCGTCGCCCACTATCCGAACGCCTGGAAAAAGGTAGCAACGTTGTGGAAATTCATTGTAACAAAGCAACGTGAGCAAAGTGTATAGACTGACGGTGACAAACACTTCACCATCAGGTCGAGTCACGTGATAGAAGAGGTGATTGGTGTGGTTCTTACATGGGCATCCCGGATAATTTTATTTCTGGTTGATAGGGTAGGGAAAGCCTACAAGTCTGTTTGCAACCCATATAAGGAACACCAGTGATACACGAGGCCAAGTCAACTTAGGGAGTTGCAAGGGAGGATCCTGACCGGCATGCACAACAAATTTAACCCTAAAGTTTGTGACTTTGTGAATTGCAAGTGAATCAGACAAGCTCAGTTGTTAAATAAGACTGTATTTTATTTCTCATACACACGGTATTTTTTACAGCCAATAATGTTTAACTGTTAATTTACGGACACCGAACTTTGTAGCAAACCCCATGCCAGCTATTGCTATTGAACTTGTCCCAGTCCCATTGCTGGCAGCTTATCATGTGATACCGATCAAGCTTGCAATCTTTGGACCACCAAGTTAGGTGCCCATCGGTCATCTTAAAACTAAAAAGCCACGTGTTTGGATTGCATTGTGGAAGCGAGTTTTGATCACACAAAGGAATGTTTTGGTCAATATGTCTTGCTGTGGACAAAAAAGAATAAAAACAGTAATTAAGACAGAGAACAATGTTCAGAGCACTTAACTAATGGCAATAGAACTGAGTAGAGTCCAATTATCTCTGTAATCACACGAGTAATACATGAATCACAAAAACGTTAACCACGAGTATGATTAGTATTGGTAATCGTATGAATGCGAGTGCAATTAAGGATTTATACACTACAAGTGATATTTGAAAATTCAGCGCGAGTGCAATTTAAAATAATTTTCAAATATCACGAGTAGTGTAAATCCTATTAAGGTCGCGCACCCTTGCTCTCATTATGTATGTATGCCGACAACACGCGAAATATTCATGAGAAGGTGTTTTTATCACGTTATTTATAATCGATTCAAAAAATTTTGTTTTCGGCTCATTGGTAATTAGAAAGTCATTGTTCTTAGTTTTTCGGCACGTGCAATTAAATGTTCCGAATTATTATAATTAGATTCACAACTTTTGTTGTCATACACTGTTGACCATAGGAAACCCAAGCATAATATAGTTGATAAGAGTTTGTATGGGATTTCAAACGGAACATTTTGAGCAATAAATAAAATTGTCACGCTACTTTTGATCGTGCGACAATATTGTTCCGTCGATCAAAAGTAGCATGACCCTCCCCATTGGGGCTTAATTTGACTGGTGTCTAGTGCTAACCGCGCTCAAGCGGGACGGCGTGATCTTCACGGATATATTTTGAAACGCTACATGAATTTGTAGAGCGTCTAATTCCTTTGGATAACGAGGTATGCCCAATTGGTTTTCCCAAAAACATTGGTCTACCTACTACACTCTGACAACAATTACCCGCATTGTGAACAACTCTTTTATCACCAATACGTTCGCACGTGCATGGAAAACGGCAGAAGTCATACCTATTCTTAAATGCGGTAACCCAGAAGTCCCTAACAATTACCGCCCTATTTTATTATTGCCAATAATTTCAAAAATTACTGAAAGGTTGGCACATGGACAAATTATGGAGTACGTACCTAACTAGGAACAATAAATTGGCAGTAAATCAGAGCGGGAACAGAAAACTTCACTTGACAGAAACAGCTCTGCTGTACGCCCGGGGGGGGGGGGGGGGGGGTACTCCCTATAATGGACTATACGGGGAGGCTCCGCCCGAAAGGGGTCCTTTTTTAGGCTCGAGGTATGTGAAAGGGTAGGGATTTCACGAGTTGAAGTATATGAAAGGGTAGGGATTTCACGAGTAAATGATATTATTGTTTGGTTAACATCTCCACTGGTAATGCTTGATGATTTCTGGTGATATATATTGTTCATTAAGTTCATTACAAGGGTATAGAAAAGGGATGCAGTGCTCAGTTTTACTGTAAGTATGTGAAAGGGGTACCATTTTCATAATTGCTATTGAAGGTATATGAAATGGGTACCTTTTCTGTGAAAAATGGTATATGAAAGGGTAAGGGGTTGGACCTCTGGGCGGAGCGTCCCCGTATAAAACTTTTTTGAGTACCCCCCCCCCCCCCCCCCGGGGGCTGTACGTTACGGATCAGTTACTCCAGGCTATGGACGACAAGAAAGACTCGATCATGGTTTTACTAGATATGTCTAAAGCATTTCACTGTATTCGACACGATATCTTATTATCCAAGCTACAAAGTCTCGGCTTTTCCCAGGGTGCGTTAGATTGGTTCCAGAGTTACCTTTCCGACCGACATCAGTGCGTCCGAATAGGTGATGCAGTTTCTAAAGTACTCCCACTTGAGTTTGGCGTTCCACAAGGCTCTATTTTAGGTCCAGTTCTGTTTACCATTCACGTTAATGACCTTCTTTCTGTTACTGAACGTTGTATATCTGACTCTTATGTTGATGACTGCAAACTGTATTTGTCCTTCCCACCTGCTGAATTAACCACGTCTATCTTTGCCTTGAACGAAGATTTTATGAGAATATGAACAGTGATGCTGTAAAAATTCCCTTTTTATTAATCCGGATAAAACCAAAGTTCTAGCCGTTGGAATACCACAACTCAGTTGCAGAAACTGTCATCATTCAGTATAACATTGTTTGACAAAGAATTAACACCTGTGCCTGTTGTTAAAGACTTAGGTATTCACTCATTATTTCGTACGACACAAGCCTCAATTGCAACGAACATATCACTAAAATCGTTTCAAATTGTCTATTTAAACTGAAACAAATTAACAGAATTAAGCATCTGCTGGATAGAAAAACGCTTTTGTTAGTAATGAATTCCTTTGTTTTTAGTAAACTACTGTACTGTTCAACTGTTTGGAGTAATACCAGTAACAGCAATATCGATAAGTTACAAAAAGTCCGAAACTTCGCTGGACGAATTATTCTGGGCCTTAGAAAGTATGATCATATTTCTGAAGGGCTGCGATCATTGAACTGGCTTCCTATTAAAGAGAGACTGATATTGAACGATGCAACTACGATGCACAAGTGCATCAACAACTTTGTCCCAGTCTGTGACTACCTTGCAAATAAGTTGAAACTACGTTCCCACGTCCATGACAGACAAACTCGATCGTCTAGTACCCTGGACATACCCTTTTGCCGCCTATCAACTGGTCAGCGCGCTTTTGCTTACAGAGGAGCAAAACTCTGGAATTCCTTAAACAGCAATATTAAGTCTTTAAAATGTCCCAAGAATTTTAAGCGTCATCTTGCTAATTTGTTATTAGATTAATTTCCTACATCTGTAATATTTTTAATATATTTATTGTAATTATTATATTATTGTATTAATATTCTTAATATTAAATATGTATGTATGTATGTATGTATGTATGTATGTATGTATGTATGTATGTATGTATGTATGTATGTATGTGTGTGTGTGTGTGTGTGTGTGTGTGTGTGTGTGTGTGTGTGTGTATGTATGTATGTATGTATGTATGTATGTATGTATGTATGTGTGTCATGCTATTATCGAGGCGTTAAGTCAAAATGAGAGCCTAACCTATTTTGGTGCCGAAATTCGAGCGAGTTTCGAAACGAGTCGAGCAGCAAAAGTAGATTATTCCGATCATTCAGTCATTTGACTCCTTCCTTGTCAATATATTATACATGGTAAAGTAACTTGAACTAAAATCGCTTAAAATTGCGTTTAAACACATTCTAAGGATAGCAAACAACACCATGTAATGTTTCCTGAACTTTATTCAGTAATTTCAATTTTATTTATTGCTCAAAATGTTCCGTTTGAAATCCCATACAAACTCTTATATTTGTAAATACATTGATATGCAAATATTATGCTTGGGTTTCCTATGTGTTGACGCAGTTAGTCTTCGGAAGGGGCAAAACCTGCAATTTTGTGTCCAAGCTTTCGTCGCGGATATAGAATTTCAGGAATTGATACACGAGGAAGGTAAAATTATGATGAATAAGAACACAAAGTTCCTACGTAGTTTAGACTTGGTATCAGTTATCACAAAAATAATAGTTAAAGCAGGCAAAGTAGTTTTATTAAGGCTAAAGTTAAAACATTCTTAAAATTTAACAACCACTCTCTCTGTCTTGAATTACTGACGGCTGTATTGTGATGTGACAGAAGCGGAATTGCAAAAAAGCTTTTCAAAAAGAAGATAGTCTAATTTCTAGTCTAATTTTCACAATTGTACTCCTTTGGAAGCCAATAACTTTAAACGAATCTTGAAATTGCAAAATCTGCTTCTGTCACATCACAAAAGAGGTTATGATTTACCACCAGGTAATACAATCATTTAGTTTAGAACGCTTTTCAAGTTGAAAGCTTGGACACAAAAATTGCTTTTCCGAAATTCTAAATTTAGTAGCTTAAAATATCACCGCAAATTGCGATGTGCCAGTAAAACGACAAGCATGATGTAATTCTATCATCTGCCAATATCCCCATTAAATTTCAGCGGAATCGACTTTCAAAATGCAGAGATTTGAGGCTTTGAAAGATAACCCCTACCACTGAAATTTGGCTTATGAATTTATTCATGATCAAGGGTCCTGCGCGACCTTAATTGCTCGAGCTTTCATACGATTACTCATTTATTATATGACTGAGAAAATTACGAACGCGCGCAACCCAGGAACAATCATTTTATTGGCTTTATTTTTGAGTGAAAATTACGCGGTTTTACCAATGACTGACCGTTTTTTTAGTCCTTTAAGCGACAAAACCGTCACTGACAACACAGCTGAAAGCTGTGCAATGAGGCAGTTGTTAACAAACTCCGAAATCTTCCAGTTTGGGCGAACAACTTCGGCGTGAAAATTTTACAAAAATTTATTGAGCTCACTTGCAGCCGAATAAGTCCCTAGCGCTTCCGTTTATATGTCCTCGTAATTCTGCCCAATCTCAGAGATCTTCTCAGCCAATTTGGCGTACTTTTTGGCGGTGGTAGCATTTGTTGCCTGCTGCTTTAGTTCTTTAGTTCTTCTAACGCTGCCGCGTGTGTGTTTGTTTCTTAATGTTTTCTTATCTCTAGTATTTTACCTGAACGAGTTCGTCCTACGTTTCCGTCGTCCACAGAACTCAAGTCCACTGTTTTATCATTTGGAATCTATCAAAATGGAAATAAAAATAACGATGCCTTTGTATGAATAAGTATTTAATTAATTAAAACCCGTGCTGAGCACATTTTTACGCGAGGTGCATTCATTCATTCAATCGATCTATGTCAGTGCGGTTCTAAGCTCAGCCTGCCTTGTAGATTTTACGATTTTGTTGAAGTCTACAGTTTAATCGGGCAGAAGAATATATTAAAAAGTGTAGAACAAACGTTCTTGACTAACTGGACATGCACTAGTAATAGTTACTCAGATGGCATCGACCACAAGTCAATGTACTGACCTTCTGTACGCCTGAAGTCACTAATGACTCAACCCCCCTACCGCCCTTTACTGTTTACAATATGAAGAATTAAATAAATAATCGATCTCTGTGCGGTTCTAAGCTAAACCTGGCTTGTAGAATTTAAGATTTTGTTGAATACTTTAATCGGGTAGAAGAAAGTGTAGAACAAACTTTCTTGACTAAGGACATGTAATATAGTAACACAATAACATCGACAAGAACTCAATATACTGACCTTCTGGGTGGAAGTCACTAATGACTCAACCACCCCCTTTACTGTTTACAGTATGAAGAAATAAATATCAACTTACCACTGAAGCACTTGCATGAAAGATGCAGAAAAACAGAATAGAAACGATCACAGCAGATGAAAAACTCTAAAAGTAAACGAAAACACTGTGAGTGATAGCGTTACTAGATTGAGTCAAACGACTAAGCAACTTGATTTGTTTCCTGAGATCAGGCTCCTTAGTGAGGAAAAGCGCGGCAAGAAAATCGGCGAGCGGCGGCCTGGCCGATTTTTTTCTTGCCGCGCTATTCCCACTAAGGAGCCTGATCTCATGCTATACTTGATTTGCCGTGATCCATACTAGACCACGCTATCTCTGCGATTCCTCCATAGTTTCACTGTAAACAAAGTGAGCTATTATCATGTATTTTTGTAGGTTGGATTAAAAATAAAAGGAAACATTTAACTGAGAGATCATCATCTAGGACTTACCATTTTTGCAATGTAGTCAAGGCTCTTTCTCAGCTTCTTTCACTTTCACCAACTTGGTTCTATTTTCAAAGGACGTTTTCTCGCTTTTATCTTGTTCTACAAGGAAGTGAAACAAGAAACTAAAACAAGTAAGCTTATATGTGGGAAATAAACTGTTTCCAGCAACAGAGGAAATATTAATGCCCCGATCTTCAACTTCCCGTTAAGCAGTACATCCTATTACGCTGAAACTACCAACTGTTAACAAGTTTCTGTCTGTCTTCGCTGATACAAGGTCACGAAAGGCCATAACGTGCTTCAGTTGTAACAACACTTTAGTGTATTATTAGCTTTGGATGGTACCAAATGTTTCCGTGAAAGTAGTCACGCGCCTCTTATCTAAATATGCCTATAAAGTTATAGTCCCACCTTCCTCGCGTGTTTTTGAGCTATAGTAAGGCAAATTTTCATCATATTCAACAAACACTGCATAGTGTGATTGATGTAAATGAAGAAAATTCAATGACACGATCACGTTCAGCAACATTCAACAATCAAAAGGGTGGTCACTGATGGTCAATGTGTTACAGGACACCTTACAGAGATTTCTAGGGTTATTCCGTGATTTGAGGTTGAAATAAAAATAAGTATAAAAGGTTTAATGATTGTGGAAATTGCCGCAAACCAGCAAGAAACGATTTAATATGACTGTATCAACGATTTGATCTTCCGATAAATTTTATTTGAATAATGAAACATATTTATTGTAAAATCAGTTAGGGACTGTGCAATAATTATCAGGAGGGGGGGTTGGAAAATGGGCTTCATGTAGCCAAACATTAGGTAATGCCCCCCCTCCTAAAGGAGTGAATTTAGTTATTGCCCCCACCTCTAATCACAGGCAGCCCAGGCTCTGTATGCGAATATTAATTAAATATTCAATGTTGATGTTCATGGTGGCGATTTGAATATTTATAGCAAATGTATGAGAAACTCACGAAATACGTTCTAAATGCTATCTTTTCGAAGGAAACTAACTAAAACTGACCTACATTGTGCAAGTGTTTTGTTATTTTGATGTTTGGGTGTTCCTGGTGCCAGTTTTAAAGCCATTTAGACGAGTTTTTGCTTTTTCAGTTGACCGTCCATTATGAATAATTTAAAGGCCGGCGACAATAGACCATTTTACAGTTCTGTGAAATGTAACCAAGCCTCTGTATGAAGCGAGGTTAGGGGTGACCATGAGATGATAGAGATCAGAAACTAGTTAACATAAGAAATAGAATAATTTACATTTGAAAAGAAGGAAGGTTTGTATCACAACAAAGTCACCTCCAGCCTCACTTCTGTCCAAAGGCCCTGGATTCTAAGGACACAACTGTAAAATGGACTATTATGTGAAAACGGGTCCAATGGTCCGCACTCGAAGCTCAATAAATTCCACAAAAATGCTCCAGTCTCCTCAAAATTACCTTCATTGCAGACGGTCCATGCTCTTAGCTTCTGTTCGCTACATCTAGGGTTCCAAGGTTGGCTTTAATTGCTCGAGAAACTCTCGTGTTCGAGCTCTTGTCTTTAATATTTTCTTTCGCGTTGTGCGTGTCCCCACGTCTGAGACACTCATTTGAAATTCAGCGACACCGTGACCAAATTTACCTCGACTGTGGAGAGGCATGGTGCAATTGTTTCCTTGCAAAAAAAAAACACCATGGGATGGTCCCTTCGGTCGTTGTTTTTTACCTTAGAATCTCGTCACTCTCTAGTTTCATTCATTTTTTTTTTTTGCGGTGTCAGAACTATCCTCAGTTTGAACAATTTAAAGAGGCAGCGTTCAAATACACAGTGAAACTTCAAAAATTCCTCGTTGCGGTTCACATTCTCCGATAAACCCAGAGTTTGGTCGGGATGTTTCACGTCAGTTGTTTTGCATAAAACTGCACGTGCGGAGCTATTAAACGACGTGCTTTTTTTTTATGCCGTTTGAAATCGACCGCTTGAAGCGTTGTCTATGTTTATGGCGGTTTTAATTTACAACTTTACGTTGTAAAAACGCGTTGAAAGAGATTTTATGGATCATGTAGGGTTTATAATCACGAGCATAAACCCGCTTACTCCAAAACAAGCCGAAATCAGTCTTGAGTTTTGCTAAAAGTGGGCACAATCTAACCGCAACGAGGAATTTTTGAAGTTTCACTTTGTATTTGAACGCTGCCTTTAAATTGTTCAACTGAGACAGGAGCTCCTGACTGAGGATAGTTCTGACACCGCAAAAAAACTGAATGAAACTAGAGAGTCAGCGCGAGATTCAAAGTAAAAAAAAAAGAATTTTTAATCGACGTTTGTATCCGATCGGTTTTCCTTCCCGTTTCCGGTCAAATCGACCGAAGGGACCATCCCATGGTGAGTTTTTTTTTTTGCAAGGAAACAATTGCACCATGCCTCTCCACGGTCGAGGTAAATTTGGTCATGATGTCGCTGAATTTCAAATGAGGTGTCTCAGACGTTTGGGGACACGCACAACGCGAAAGAAAATATTAAAGACAAGAGCTCGAACACGAGAGTTTCTCGAGCAATTAAAGTCAACCTTGGAACCCTAGAGGTAGCGAACAGAAGCTAAGAGCATGGACGTCTGCAATGAAGGTAATTTTGAGGAGACTGGAGCATTTTTGTGGAATTTATTGAGCTTCGAGTGCGGACCATTGGACCCGTTCTCACATAATTGTCGCCCGGCTTTAAATTATTCATAATGGACGGTCAACTGAAAAAGCAAAACTCGTCTAAATGGCTTTAAAACTGGCACCAGGAACACCCAAACATCAAAATAACAAAACACTTGCACAATGTAGGTCAGTTTTAGTTAGTTTCCTTCGAAAAGATAGCATTTAGAACGTATTTCGTGAGTTTCTCATACATTTGCTATAAATATTCAAATCGCCACCATGAACATCAACATTGAATATTTAATTAATATTTCGCATACAGAGCCTGGGCTACCTGTGCTCTAATCAGTCAGAAATTATGTACGACCCCCCCCCCCCCCCCCCCCCCCTCACAGTATACACACACCTTTACATACATCCTACTACATGTTTAATTGTTGGACATCCGCGTCTGGAACAAACATCACCTCTGAAGCAATGTTCAACAGAACCATAGCAGAAGGAAAAGAGCATGTGCACGGAAACTTTTTTCGGTTCCCATCTTATAAATAGGTAAGGATTCACCAATGTAATATGTACTTGAAATAAAATGTTAAGCCCCCCTCTCTTGAGTGACTTATTTTACCTTGAGCCCCCCCTATCCTTGCTTTGATTTTACTTTATGCCCCCCTCCTGGTAATTATTGCACAGTCACTTCTTGTTACACGCATGCAGGAAAAGCTCCTGACGCATGAGAATTATATATTCCTTCACTAATAGAGTCCTGTGATCTTCCGAGAAAGGCCTTCTGTGAACTGCCTCCGTGTTAGTTGCATTTCATGGTATTTCGTGATTTGAATAATTATGAAAGAAACTTCTAGATTAATTAAGGTAGACTTGTTGTCTCCCAAACCTGACAAGTTTCGAGATATGTCCCACCTTCTTAATAATAGATTGGAGTAAGTTACTAAATAAATGTTATATTCAAGAATGGTGTGTTGTCGACTGGAGTACCTCCGCTGAGCGGGTGAAGGGACAAGAAAATCCTCCCTTTTACAACTGTATCTCGGGCTTATTCAGCCATGTTAAAGTGGACAAAGTAAATTACAGTAGTTAGAATGTCCAGGTTTGTTCAAGTTGTAAATCAAAGGTCAGGGGACAAAAAATGTAATTAATTCAAGATGAATAAGCCTATATATCGAAATTGCAGTAAAAATGCTCCTTTTTTCAAGGCACTGGCGTGACACTGTTACCTACATGTACGGGAACATTTCCAGTACAAAAGTGAAAATCTTCAAGGCCGTTGTTCCGTGGCTTTTGTTTGGAAGCCACTCTCGTACACAGTGTCTTCGTTCCCCTTGACCCAGCCAGGAGCGAAGACTCGAGGTATGAGAATGGTGTGGAATTAAGCTTAAAATAATTAATGATTCCGTTTGCCATATTTGAGATAGTTTACGTTTGGATGTACATTTAGCCTGAACTATAAATGCTTGGACCAAACTTTGTTAAGTCACAAGTAGTTAGCCCAAGTGTTATAAGAGATATCTAGAGACCGTGGAACATTGAAGAGAGTCTTCACAGCACTTAGTAGTCCGTATGGTCAATTTAGTGTTTTATAATAACTGTCAAAATTCTCGCGCGCTCATTGGCTAATTTTTATTGTCAATTATAAAATAGCTGAGATTCTCGCGCGTATGTTTCTCACAGAAACTGTGGTTTCCGTTACTATCGAACAATGGAACACTCTAACTAACGCTCGCTTAGCTACGCAAAAGATATAGCATTGTTTTAGCTGTTTTGCTGATAAAATTAGGATCACGTTCGTTTGAGATTTCAGGCTCTGAAAAGTGCATTTTGGTGGAACCTGAGAGATGGTTTTTGCTATGGATAATGGAGAAAGCAAAAAACTCCTCACGTCTGATAGAGGGGTCTGGACCTCCCCGACCCTCCCCCTGGATCCGCCACTGCTGAAACCTCTTCGATCCTTCGCGGATTTCATCAATTTTAATTTGCATTTTACCGTTCGCTTAGCTTTCTTTCTAGCTACATTCGTTTTTATTGTGTTGTAAATTTGCATATCATTTTCTCCTTCAATGTAGACAAGCGACTTAGTACGTAAGGCGTTCACAAAGGGACTCTCAAAAAAGTTTTATACGGGGAGGCTCCGCCCAGAGGTCCAACCCCTTACCCTTTTATATACCATTTTTGACAGAAAAGGTACCCCTTTCATATACCTTCCATGGAAAAATGCCTACCCCTTTCATATACCTTCCATAGAAATTATGAAAATGGTACCCCTTTCACATACCTCACAGGACGAAATATCATCCCTTTTTCTATACCCTTGGAATGAACTTAATGAACAATATATATCCCCAGAAGGAAGTGGAAGGAAGCTGTCTTACGATGGCTAAGAACCTCAAACCTGCAGTCCACCTCATACCTAAATGACAGTTTTCCCTACCCCTATACTCCAACTCATGAAATCCCTACCCTTTTCTATACTCCAACTCGTGAAATCCCTACCCTTTTATATACCTAGTCTCCCCGTATAGTCCATTATAGGGAGTACTCCCCTCCCCTGGGGGCTTGATTGCTGTGAACTGGCAATCATATTTCACTGAATAAGGAAAATAAATCAATTAAAAATACCAGCCAGAATTAAAATGATTTCGAATTTCGGCAGTCATAAATATCGCGACGAAATCAACATAAGCTGACATAGAGTACAGGTTTCCGGCCAGTCCGAGGAACGTAGTTCAAAAGCTATTCTCGGTTTTCACTGTCACGCCATGATAAAAAAAATCGAAACCGTTCAATGAATGAAGTCAAGGAATTGACATGTCATAGATAATAAATAAATAAATAAATAAATAAATAAATAAATAAATAAATAAATAAATAATAAATAAATAAATAAATAAATAAGGAATCAGTCCAAGTCTCAGGTCGGTGCGGTATTCCGTACTCGAGTTATTTGTCAAAATGTTCCACACAAATTTATAGAGCTCAGTATGGAGACGCCATGTTGGTGACCCTCTGAGGGGCACCAACATGGCGGCCGGAAATAGGAAAAAACATCTGGAGTTCACTTTTGCCAGAAAGGAGGTTTGTTTTCTCTTGTGAACTTCCGAATATTTAGATAAATATTTCTCCTTAAACTTAAATTGTTTAGAATGCCTGAAAATCACCCGAAAAGTGACTTTTTAGATACGGAACAGCTCTGTCACGGCCGTCCTCCTGATGTCACGTACGATGAAATCTCGGAAATTTAAACCGTTCTATTTTCAAAGGAAGCATGGTATCGAGCTAAGA
The DNA here is from genome assembly GCA_029204205.1 of Desmophyllum pertusum. NCBI lineage: Eukaryota > Metazoa > Cnidaria > Anthozoa > Scleractinia > Caryophylliidae > Desmophyllum > Desmophyllum pertusum. The sequence goes on along the minus strand of MU826831.1, from coordinate 7,037 downwards.
AATTGTGAAAATATATATATTTAGGTAATCTTTCGTTGAATGAAGGTAAAAATTATGTAGGCCTCGCGGTTTTGAATTTTAGAATTTGATGACGTTTACGTGAAAACCAAGAATTGTAATTCAACCGCTCCTGAGTACTGTTATGTTGGTTTGCAGAGCAATGTAGGGTCTTCTTGTTACAATACGTTTTAGGAATTACTCGGTTATTGTCGATGGCCGGAAACTGGGCCCGTTGGCCGGATACTGGGCACCAAAGGAGCTTCGCTAAAAGGTAAATCATTTAAAAAAATACTAAAGCTAAAGCGATCAAACTCTGTACATTTTTAGATAAATAAATAATTAAGTGTCTTTGGAAGAAATCTCAGAATGTTTCCGCCAACGAACGGCCAGGATTTTTCGTCCCAATCGTACGTCTATCCATACTTTTCACTCTTATTGAAACCTCCCTGCAACGGCCACCTCTCTACAACGGCCAGTTAATTCCGCCCCAGGGTGGCCGTTGTAGAGAGGTTCAACTGTATTACTAAAAGCTACTAAAATATAAAGTGGCTGGATACTGGGCACCATACTGTACGCACTGCGGACCTATTTTTTTGGGGGGGACAAAGAAAGTGAGCGGTCACTCAGCGCCTCACAAAGATGGCGACTTCCAGCAAGTGAGAGGATCAGAGATGTTTTAATATTTTCATTTAACTGTGCTGAGGTTCCACGAATTCACTCAAGGTATGAAATAATGTGATGTACATTTTGTATTAAAAATTTATGCATGTACGACACTCGTAAAATACTCGCAAAGCCTCACTAAGATGTGCTTTTCGTAAGAGAACGTTAAACGATAAATCCGGGCGATAAATATAGCTTACACTCGTAGTGTACCCCAGTGGGGTACACTACGATTTGTCGGTCCGATTTGGCCTGATTTGATTAACAAAATGACTGAGTGGACGTGAGGACGAAAATCGGACCGTTTTATATAAAAATATAAATCGGGTGGCATGGGATTTGGAATCTGGAGGTCCCTGGTTCAAATCCTCCTTCCTGCCACTAGCTGGATTAATTATTCTCGGTAGTCCCGAGTTCAACTCCTCGGTCGCGCTATGTAAATAGCTAACTGGTTTAGCCTCCACCAGTTGGATTTTTAACTAGTTTATGTTCAATTTGCAATATTTGTTTGTCGATTTATAATGTCCTTAATTAGCACAGCAGTGCTAAATACATTGACACTTAAATAATAACTCCTTAGTAATTGAGTGCGAGGCCCGTACTGGGGAATATTGGCCCAAGGTCGTTGCAGTGCAGACTGAGTGCAGCGAGGTCCGTACAAATACGACCAAGGGCCAATATTCCCCAGTGAGGTCCAGAGGAAGTAGGGTTAGTAAGGAGTTTATTATATATGGCATTATATGATATTATACAGTCAAATGGACACCTCTATAAGACGGACATCTTTCTAAAACAGACACCTCTCTATAATGAACAGTCATTTTTCTGTAACTAGACTCTCCTTAAGGTGCTCACCCCTCTAAAACAGACAGCGGACACTTTGAAGTGTCACTTTGAAGTGTCACTTTGAAGTGTCACTTTGAAGTGTACTGTTAGCTACCCTTATTATAATTTGATTTTTTTCTTGGGTGAGGACAAAACATGGACCCGGGGTCCATGGACCCGGTCCATGGACCCCCTAATTTTCCTATTTTTTGTTGTTGAAAAAATTAAAACAAATTATATATTCATGACAGCAATCGCCCATGTACATGTAGGCTTTAAAACCTTTTTAGTGTACTATTGGAATGGTTTAGAGGGGTGAAAACTTAACAAATCATATATGACAGCAACTGCCTATGTACATGTAGTGTACTATTGGAATGGTTTAGAGGGCCCGGGATGAAATACTTAATTAATAATTCTTGCGTGGGGGACACATGTGTACACAACACAAAACGTGGAGCATTTTCTATCCGTGTTATTACCGCTTGCATTTCCCACAATATATGTTTCAGATGGCGCTTTGCTTTGTGGTAGCACGTTATTAAATAACACATACATCAAAAACAAATTGATATGAATAAAAATCTTATTTTTTTTCTGAGAGCGCCAGTGGGTGGAACTCTCGAATCCTGCAATCTGATTGGTTCCGAGAGACTGAGTGGGCAAGATTTTCCTATCTTGCCCGCGGTCCTTTGCGAAAACGTTTTAATTTCAGCAACATGTGAAGGTCGATGCGAAGAAGCTTTTACTGAATTTTTCACATATTTATATTGCTCTCTTATCAAGAACTGAAGTCAACAATCAGAATTATAATGTTAATCTTACACTGGCTTCAGGGTGAAACAAAATAAGTGGAAAAAGTATTTCTCACACACTGCTGGGGCCTGAGGCAGGCATGTTGTGGCATGAATGGCGAGCATTTTTTTGTTTTTTGCATCATCATTTTTTGACCTTCCCACATACCCATTGTACATTACATGTACAATTTTAGATTCCAGGTAACAGCAGTACATTTTCGTTTCAACACTGTAGTATGTTTAACAGAGTTATTTTGTTGTGAGAATTATGGCAATCAGCTTGACATGGCTCTCAGCAGTGGGTGAGAAGTATGATAATAAGCTGGCAATCAACCTATATGTGACAGTGAAGAATTGTACAAGAATTATTAATTAAGTTTTCACCCCTCTAAACCATTCCAATAGTACACTAAAAAGGTATTAAGCCTACATGTACATGGGCGATTGCTGTCAATGAATATATACTTTTTTTTTAATTTTTTCAAAAAAAGAAAGAAGGAAAATTAGGGGTCCATGGACCGGGTCTATGGACCCGGTCCATTTTGGGGGTCCATGGACCCGGTCCAAAAGGGTGGTCCATGGACCCCGGGTCCATGTTTTGTCCTCACCCTTTTTTCTTCACCTCCCGCCTCGAATAGCCCTGCTAATTTGCGGGAGGTGAAAATCTATGTATTTTTAACCTAAGACTTAATAAAGCTTGTTGTTGTTGTTGTTGTTGTTGAAGCAGTCAACAGACACCTGACAAGTGTGTCTTTTTCCGGTGAAAAAGTACATGTATTTCAGAGCGAAGGATATATGTTGAATAAATTATGACAGCAAATACGATTTGGGGAAGCAATACTTGCTTGTTACTTGTTATTTTGTACGGTACAGTTCTTAGAAGCACTTAACTTTTGCTTGAACAAATGAGTGTACCTTCCTACAGTATTTTATTAGTCTTGTTCCAGTTTGCAACTTGTAATAAACGACCTGAACTGATGTGTATTGTATGTACCAGGGGGGGCTAGCAGCGAGGCCTGGGACCTAGTATACATGATTGCACATTTAAGAAATTTGGCCGAGCGAGACTAAGTACTGGTTTGTTTAAAATAAACATGGCGGACGATGGCGGACATGACGTGCGTTTGTGTTCGTTCAGAATTATTTTGGCGATTCCACGTTCAAACATCTATGGGAACGATTCGGTCGCTGTTTAACTGAACTTTGGTCATTGTGGGACACCATGGATGAAAATTCCACAGCAAACTCCCGTAGAGGTACGTTTCTCGAATGACTGACAGATTTCTTTACTTGTGCGATCATGTATAGCGGAAACGCGGCAAGATCAAAGGGCGCTGCCTGCCCCCCCTTGTATGTACCTTCTGTTTTACTATCTCAGGATTACTGGTGTCAGGCTACCTCGACTCTCTATAAGGCAGACACCTCTCTAAGATGGACAGTTGGTGCCGGTCCGTCTTAGAGAGAGTTGACTGTAATACTGCTTCATTTTGATTGGCTGAAAGCAAGCTGTCAATATACCACACAAATTCCAAAGTTCTTGCAAAAATTCTTATAATTATTGTACGAAAAGTTTCTTGCTATATTTCCGTCTGACAAAGATCCCCCAATCAGCGTCAAAAGTGTTGAGACATTAAATTTTGTATTTATTTTGCAACATCCACTACCCCCTTCCCCAAACCAATGTTGGGAGCCATTTGCACAGATATTCGCAATTGCGCAGACATTCGCAATTGCACAACATTGTATAGGGGGGCTGGGGGATTAGAGAATCATCCCCATGTAGATGCATTTGAAGCAGCTGAACCGGTAAAATATTGCATAGTGTCATTTTCTGAAGTGTCTCAACTGCTTTTGACGCAGTTTTCCGAAGTACCAGATTATTCTTACGCCGGAAGATTCCGGATTATTCTCCAAGGATTCTTAAACTGATTGACAGTTTTTACGAAGATCAAATTCCAATCAAATTTCGAAAATCACCGAAGATTTCCGAAGATTTCCGAGGAAGATCCGAAGATGTTTCAAATACAGTTTAACTCTCCCTAAGGCGGACATCCTTGGGACAGCTCTAGCTCTAGCTGTACATAATTGTACATTTACCTTGAATTAACATGGAAACTGTTAAAAATGTTAATAATGGTAACTGTATTTATAGCGCATTTTCCAGATATGTTCAAATGCGCTTCTAAACCACCACACGCGCACAGGTTAGAGTCTGACAGTCTTTATTAACAATTTAAACATACAACCAAACTATATTAAATAATCTATTAATTACTTATGTACCAAAATAAAATATTGAAAAATATTAAACAGATTACAAGACGTATTACATACAATAAAAAGACTGTCCAAGGAAGTGGGTGGGAGGGCAAAAAAGTTTAAAAACTGATTGCTGCTTGCAATATTGAGAAAGCAAAAATTATATAAAATGCTCTAATGTAAAGCTAATAATATGCTATGCCTTTTTAATAATGTGAAACGAACGAGTTGTGAAAGCTCTAGATAGTCAGGTCTAACACCAGTCGCTACCTGATTGGCAGTTAAGAATCTTGTGACTATCAGCTACATACATGTAACTTAGGGCCCGATTACATGGCGAATTTCAGCCCGGGCTGAAATTTCAGCCCGGTTAGGGGGGCTGAAATTTCAGCCCGGCTTCTAAAACAAATCCTCTTGAAATGAAGTTGGCGATTACATGGAGAAGGTTTCAGCCCGGGCTGAAAATTCCAGCCCGGTTTGAGAAACCGGACTGGAATTTTCAGCCCGGTCAAACGGGCTGAAAAAGCCCATGTAATAGGAATGGAATTTCAGCCCGGGCTGAAAAGTGAACTTGGGCACGCACAGTGATTATGTTTTGCCTGAAATGTAGAATACCCGGCAACTTATTTGCATGTCATTGAATAAGAATGGATGAATCCTTTTGTTCTACAAATGTGTAGCCGATATGTAAATAATTTACTGGGTATTTTAAAACCGCTCCTAAACACGATGGCGGCTGCAAAGGAGACAAGGTTCCAGTGGAATAAAGGCGAGAAAATTGAAAATCTTATTCGATGTCATTGGTCAATACGGAATGGATCCTTTCGTTTTTATATACCTCGTGCTACAAGAGTTCAGCTGATATTTAAATAAGTTGCTGGGAGTTAAAATCGCTCCTGATTCTCTGATGTCTCTTCCCGCGCAATTTCAAATTTGGCACTTGGGCTTATATTTCAGCCCGGGCTGAAATTCGTCATGTAATCGCAACAAAATTCCAGCCCCCTTAACGGACTGACCCGGGCTGAAATTCGCCATGTAATCGGGCCCTTAGAGATGTCATAAACATATGACCATTGAGCAATCTTAAATAATCGTAAGGATGCTAGTTTGTGACGTTATATTACCTTCCAGACTTCACGTGTGCATGCTACTAATGTATAAATCGGTGGGTGTCTAGATTTATATTAATAACTAGTTATCAATATTCACTACAATTCAACTCAGCGGTGATATTGGACATCAGCTGGTAAAGGCGCCTGTGGCAGCCACATACTCTGTTTTTTACATAGTTGTGTAGTACTATCAGTCCATTTATGATCTCACCCCACCCTACCAACCCATGAATACATGTGAACATGCCAGACCCCAACACTGTCCCCTACTCTTTTTGAACAGTGATGTGGCTTCTTTAATGTCCCCTGCTAATTTAGTATGAGGTGTAGGAGACAAGATCAATGGCTTAACTTCACCATCCAGTGACACAATCATCTGAACTGAGACAAGGTGTTAAGCACAGCCTGCATGATCTTACCAGTTATTTTGGTCCATCCGGGAATAGAACCCGTGACCTCCCGCACTGCAGTCTGGCACCTTACCACTGAGCTAACCAGGCTTTCAAAAATATCCATTGAATTATGTAGCCATCAATTGAATGTAATCATTTTGTAACTTTCATTTTCCACTGTTTACATACCGTAAATCCTTGAATAAATGCCTGGGGCGCTTATTTCAAATTTCAGGTTTTCCCTTGTCAAGTCCATAATTGAAGGGCCGGGGCATTACCAACCTATATTGATTTTTAGGACCTTTTTTTTTTTTTCCATAAGATTTGCCGCGTTTTTGGAATGTGACCTAAAAATTAGTTACCAAACATTTCCCCGTTATTTTTTTCGCTAGTTTCTCCTTCGTTTTCGAGAAATAACGTGTTGACAAACATTTGTTTTAATGGCGGTAACGCTTTGTTAAAAAAACCTTTGTTTCTTTGAACAATGAAGATCAGTGAAACGGTAAAATGGCCGTTGTTACAATGATTTACTAATGAAATCACTGCCCCTTTCAGCGTTGTGAGTTATCAAAATATTTAGGTTGTTGCAGCGGCAATGGAGATAGAAACTAAATAAGAATAATATTATCCTTTTCGTACGAAAGAGCGAGTAAGGCCTGGGAAATAGTCACGCGATTCAGTAACCTCGTTATCAAATTATCGATTGATTCTGCCACGTATCGTATCGAGAAACGTATCGCAAACGTAACCTGTGGCAGAATTCAAACTCAAAAGCTCTGTTTTGGTGATCAAAGGACATCATTAAGTCTGGAGATCGGTAACTTGACATGCTACATTCGAAGAAGTGAATGTAAGCGGCATCTCGCGCCTCCAAGAGTGCACGTTCGAAACTTGGTCGCCGAGATTGTGTCGATCCAAAGCAGAGCTAGTCTAAAAGCAGGTCAGTTCTGGGGCACAAAAATTGTATTTTTGGGAGTTAATAGTCGGGC
>MU826830.1:3352422-3605854 GCA_029204205.1 Desmophyllum pertusum | reverse complement strand
GTATAACAGTCTATCCAGAGTGTAGTAAAGACAATAAATCAGAGAACAGGGTTTTGTTACGAATACAGGTCTCTTGAAATCCTGAAAAGTATCTTCCTGGAAATGTCCTGGAGAACGAAAGGTGATCTTTTGTCGAAGTCTGTATAATTCAAGGGAAAATTCAGTGACGTTGAAGGAAGGTCTAATGATTGGCTGAGTGATAGGGCTTATCAACTGAGCAACTGTATCATTGACTAAGTTTAAAATAAAATGAGATCAGAGTGCCAAAAAATTGTTGAATGTCCAGATGTTTCAGGGTTAGCCCTTCATTGTTTATGGTTATACAGTCAACTCTCCTCAAAGCGGACACTACTGTAAAGTGGACACCTCCCTAAGGCAGACATGAATGGCTTGTTTGTCTGTAACTAAACTCTGTTTAAGGCGGACACTTCTCTAAGGTGGACAGCGGACACTCTTTTAGCAAAATTCTGGTGAAAATACCTCTCAAGGCAGACACTAGAAGTGCATTTTTTTGCATAATCAATAGGAAAAGTGATCTGATTACAAGAAAATGCTACTGTGTGTATTGTATAATCTGACGAATGTCTTTGTGAACGAAAGGCCGAGGAAGGGACTGGCGTCACAGGTTTCTACATTGTATAGTGTCAAGTGACATTAACTCATTTATAAGATGGACACCTCTCTTCGGTTTAAAGAAGTTACTCACATGCTAAACAATTGGCACACACTAATTTACAGACAGAATTACTGACTGACTAACTGGCAGACTGCCTGATTGATTGATGTTTCCATTGACCAGTACACTTTACATGTACAGTGTAACATGGGCACATTTAAAATGTGACACTTCAAGTACTGTAGTTAGTAAAGCAAAGTTGCATTTTGAATTTCACACTGAAACAGGTTTTAATCTTTTTTTTTTCAGATCAGATGCCATTGGACCAAAGCTTCAAGACTTTATCTTTAGTAGTGCTGCATATTTTTCTTTGCAATCCAGCTCTTGAGTGAACCAGGTAACCAAAACTCTTCTATAAGCCAAGTTCTGCTCTTGACTTCAGACATGCCAACTACCTTGCCATGGTTAATTTGCACAGTGGATAAGTGGAGCTCTCAAAAGTTAATAATAAGTGGACTGTGTAACGAACATACTGATTGGATTACTGTACCAATGAACTGGATTATTATTTGAATTACAGACTCTCGTAACTACCGTTTGACTGATTGCCAAATGACTGCCTGCCTGATGGACTCACTGCAGAGTGTTAGTTAATAATAAAACTGATCGACAGACTACTAACATTGACAAACTGACTGATTGAACTACATTTACAGATTGAGTGACAAACTTATTGAGATGGAGGCTAAATTGCTGACTGACTGACTGACTGACCTGTCTGACTGACTGACTGAATGACTGTCTGTCTGTCTGACCGACCGGCCGACCGACCGACCGACCGACCGACCGGACCGGCCAGTCGGCCATCGACTGGCCGATTGACTAACAAACAGACCAACTGATTGACATGGGTCCACCCTGAAACTGACTTTTATAGAGAGGCTCTATATATTCATGTGTTTGTAGTGTAGACTGTTTACAGCTTCTCCATTTTCGCAGAAGATCTTGGAAGAGGCATGGAACCAAGGAATCACAAGTGAGACAAGTGACCAAGAGCACTTTCTCTCAGGCGCTCCTGTGGACACTTGCTTTGCTTGTGATTCTTCAGTCTTGTGCCACCTTTCATGATCTTGTTAGAAAATAGAGATTGTAACAATCTACATTGATTGCGTCTTGGTAGATTGCATGTCTGGGGTATTTAATGCAGTTGAACCTCCCTGAGTGACCACCTTGGCGTAAAGTGACAAATCCTATATGAATACATGTTAAAAAAAAATTGTCTAATGCAGCCAAATTACTATCTACAGTGTACATGCTTCTCTTCCTCCAGTGCGGAGTAGGGTCGAAAAATTCAAATTACTATAGACAAAACCTATTGAAGGCAACTACATTGGTTTGGCAAAATGGGTTGTCGCCAAAGGCTGGTTCAACTGTATCCTTGATTACTGTAAACTTGATGGGTATGTTTTTTTCAAAACCTCTCTTGCTTATCCTCTACTTTCGGATTTGATTTTCATTTTTTTTTTCGTGGTAAATTTTATAATACTCTCATTCAAGATTGCAGCAGAATTGTTTCGTTTTGTCAAAAAAGTTTCCTTTTGCAACACGTTTTTGAAAAGAAATACTAAGTCGTTAAGTGTCATTTTCAATGTTGTGAAATTGGAAATACTTGAAAATAACAAATTACATGTGGTTTTACATTGCGTGACTGAATTGCTTTGTGTTACCAAAAATAAGTATCATGTAAGACAAGAAGTACACTAGAATACATTAATTTTGAAAACTCCAAGACTTGAAAATAACAAATTACGTGTGTCATGTAAGACGAGAAATACACTAGAATACATTTAAATACTCCAAGACTTGAAAATAAACAAATTACTACATGGGTGGTTTTGCATTGCGTGACTGAATTGCTTTGTGTTACCAAAAATTAATGTCACACATGACAAGAAGTAGACTCCTACGCAGACGCTCTTTGGGGCTCGTCACGCAATTGCGTGACGAGCCCAAAGAGCGTCTGCGTAGGAGGCTAGACAAGAAGCACATTGCAATACATTTAAAAACTCGGCTATAGTAGGGCTAGTATTTTTAATTATCTCAGTTACAATTATTTTGGAAAGAAACTATCTCTGTTTGCGCTTTGACAAAGATTTAAATTCATTATATTTTATGTCTGTTTTTTGGTAGGTAAAAAAAACTGTAAAGCAAAGTTATCTTCATTTTTCAGAATTGTTTTGCAACCCTCTTAAAAAAACAGCGATTTCCACAACAATGTATTGCAAAACAGAACTGCAAAAATTATATATACGATGCGTGCAAATGGCAAGCAGAAATTACCATAGTTTTGTTTTCTCGTTTTAAGCCAAGATTGTTTTCTCATAGATTTAGAAGTGTCAACTACAATTTTGCTGCAATCTTGAATGACAATAATTTTAAATACAACACGACGACTTTAAATTTTAGACATGTTTCGGCAGAAACTTCTGCCTTCTTCAGTGGCAAATGTTACAAAAGATGCGAGTTTTGAATATAAATAAAAGAACGGCAATGCTTAGAATTCTGTAGATGTTTGAATGAATTTTTCACAGTTCGGAATAAAATAGCCACGCAATCATTCCTAAACCGGTCTTACAGAGGAAGCACAATGGAGAGGTTTTGGAAAACGTGCTCTGCAGCCATTCAGTCCCTAGTGATGAACATATTATTTCTCCTTACAATATCAATACATTGTCAAGCAGACTGCTGATGAGAATAAAGAAAATGATCAACTCGGGATGATTTATCAAAACTAACATTCACGGCAATCTCAATATTGTGAGGAGAATTAATATTTTCCAGCTTGGAACTGAAAGGTTTATGTTTACAGTAATTGCGAAGTCTCAAGAAGAAAGAAAACTTTGCCGGATGCTATTAAGACTTAGTTTTAGTAAACAGTGCGTTTCTGTGACGAAGTACGCCACAGATACGTGTTGTTAACATTGCAGAACACGCTTAAAAATTGAATTTAATTTGGTTTCGAAGCATGCAGACAGCCCACAATGTTCAGTAGAGTTGATAATTCTTCACAGCCTTTCGTAGGATTGTCACGCAAACCTGGGCGGCACATAATGGTCACGCTTGTCCCTTTGCGCTGACCACCCCAAAGACAAGCGCTGTGAAGGGATAACAAATTGTACTTGGACATTGGTGGCTCGTCTGCATGCTTCAGAACCAAATTAAATTTATTTTACGCGCTTTGTATATGGTTAACAAACACGTATACTGTGGCGTACTTCGTCACAAGAAACGAACTGTTTACCTAAAAACTAAGTCTTTGTAGTGTCACAAAGTTTCTTGAGACTTCGGCCCAGAGCTTATATTGCGGGAGTTGTATCAGGTTCACTCAAGTGGTTGCGATTGCCCCAAAAATAAAAAACACCAACCAAAGGTTGGAAGAGAAGAAGATAGAGATACCCCATTTTATTGATGATAAAACAAAAAATTAAAAAATAAAAAAAAATAATCTAGCCAATCTTTGTCCATGCCTATTGGTGTTTTTTGCTTCTACTCTGTTGCTCCAAGTCAGTGTTGTTTCTTCAGTCCTCATTTAATATTCCCAACTCTTTCAAAATCCTGGAGCCTGTTTTACCCGTATCCCTTGATCCAAGCCCAGGCGACAGTTGGTTAAACAACTTGGAAAGGAGTTGAACCGTTTGCTACAAGTGGAGAGGACAGCCGTAAAAATAAATAAAAAAAAAAACAACGTAAAAAGGGAAAGAAAAAAAGGAAAGTGAGAGTTTGCTCCCCAGCCTCTCGAGGGATCTCGTTCTCTAAAATTTGGTCACAAATTGCCACTACCGAAATTAAATTTAATGCCAAAGAATGCCTAATCACATAGCCAATGTCACGCAAAACGTACGCAACCTGGGGACCAGAAAAACCGTAAGTGCTAAAACTGTTGGCACTCCAATTTCAGTGCCATCACTTTGAAATCAAAGGAAAGATCTGAAAACGAAGCCCCCCAGTCTGACCTCACTGCCGATTCAAGCCGATTCGTCATTCCCCACAAACTTCACCAAATAAAAGCAAAAGTCACTAAACATCTCTCATTTTGTTGAAGCTACCGATGTCAGAGTTACTCTCTCTAAAGTTTCTCTTTAATTTAAATGAAAGAAAAATCCCCAGCCGATATTTGCGTTCAAAAAGTATAAAGTAAATAGGAAAAAAATTTAGGTGGTTGTTTTGTTAACAAAAATGGTTTGAAAGTTTAGAGCACATTCAGCTCAGTTTGTTTGTTTGTTGTCCCATTTTAAAAATATCAGCGTGATCGTTCTCAGGAGAAAGTTGTTTGGCGCGCTGCGTGAATAAATACATGTTTTAGGAAAACAAAACAACAAATCTCCACTGAGAACGACCGTTGATTTGAACCGAGAGAGAGCAACCAAACATACAGAAGCTGAAATGAGTCCGGAAAATTGTTTGAAAAATAAAGTAAGCTAAATATATAAAATAAACAATCTTAATTTGTTGCTTTAGAGTTTTTAACAATTTGGAGAAAAATATGAGCCAGGAATTTGCAGGAGGAGCCGGAGCAGCTAAAGCTAAAAATCGTATTTATTTACAAGCAGATTTCAGTGCTGTGTGAAGGACCCGGTTTTTTTCGAAACATGATTCGCGCCCGCTATGATTCGCCCGTCATGATTCGACCGAGGAGGTTAACAAGCAGTAAGACGGACATGATGAAAGTTTTGCAACGAAGACCTACGCTGGCGGGTGATTTTTATCATCACTATTGTCCGGAAGTTCTATAAGGAAAACAGCTAGAATGACTTTTTACAAGTACCAGCTTTGTATCAAAATTTCACAAGGTTGGTATGGGGAGCGGTAGCGAGATAAACGGCAAAGAAAGAGGGAGGCAAAAGAATCTTGTCTAGTAAAGCGGAAGTTTGTAAACATGTTGAATGTTGTATTGTATTTTATATCGAGTCGACATGTACAAGTTGTGAAATCAAACATCTTTATATGATACTTGAATAGATAGAGAAAACAAAAATCTGGAGGCAATGCATGATAAGGAATAAGCCGGAAAACTGTTTATAGACGAGTATCAAGACTGGTTTCAAACAGTTCACGGGTTCGCAAACGATTGCAAACCGATTGTATTGTGCAGGTCGATACTAAGCCTTGGATGAAGTATGAAAAGGTAGGTCTTATCTCAATGAATTTTCCGTGGCTTTTGCATGTAGGAAAGTTTGCAGCCAGTACATAAAACTCCTATGTCTGAGAGAAAAGCATCTGACTTTTGAGGCTGTGCGAACAGCGGCAGCAGCGGTATTTAGTTACAGCAGTATTTCAGTGCTGTGTGTAGACCCCCGGTTTTTTCGAACATGATTCCGCGCGCTATGATTCGCGCCCGTCAGATTATTTCGAATTCGCCGAGAAGGTTAACCAAGCAGTAAGTTACGAATGATGAAAGTTTTGCATGCGAAGACCTACGCTGGCGGGTGATTTAATCATCAATATTTGTACGGAGTTCTATAAATGGAAACGAGCTAGTATGTCTTTTACAAGTTACCAGCTTTGTCTCAAATATTCACAAGGTTGTATGGGGAGCGTAGCGAGATAAACCGGTCAAAGAAGTAAGAGAAGGCAAAGAATCTTGTCTAGTTAAGTCGGGGAAGTTTGAACATGTTGAATGTTTATTGTATTTTATAATTCGAGTGAACATGTACAAGTTGTTTGAAAGTCAAACATTTCTTTTATATGATACTTGAATAATAGAGAAAACAAAACTCTGGAGAGGTCATGCATGATAAGGAATAACCGGAACTGTTTATAAGCGAGTAATCAAGACTGTTTCAGCACAGTTACGACGGGTTAGGCTAACCGACTTGCAACTAATTGTAATTGTGCAGGTCGATACTAGACGCCTTGGATTACGTGCGGAAAAGTGAGGTCGTATCATCAATGAATTTTTCCGTGTTTTTGCAATGTCGGACAGTGTGCAGGCCAGTATCATAAAACTCCTATGGTCTGGAGAAAAAGCATTCTTGACTTCTGACGGCTGTGGCGTAACAGGCGGCAGCAGCGGTGTTCCGGGTAGTTCGCCATATTGTTTATTAGTAAGTTTCCTTCAGAAAAGTAACGTTTGATATCCAGTCAACCCAAGAATATTTTAAAAAATTCTGACACATTACATATTTTGCGAGGCCGTTCAGAAGGATATCTTGGTCCTTGCGGCTTGCAAATCTGATCGATGCGATTGTAAATTGACCTAAATTATAAACAATAACAATAGCGAACTACCGAAACCGCTGCTGCCGCTGTTACGCACAGAAGTCAAGAATGCTTTCCTCCAGACCATAGGAGTTCTATGTACTGGCTGCAAACTTTCCTACATGCAAAACACGGAAAATTCATTGAGATAAGACCTACCTTTTCATACGTAAATCCAAGGCGTAGTATCGACCTGCACAATACAATAGTTGCAACAGTTGCTAACCCGTGTAACTGTGTGAAACCAGTCTTGATACTCGTCTATAAACAGTTCCGGCTTATTCCTTATCATTTCCTCCAGAGTTTGTGTTCCCTATCTATTCAAGTATCAGATAAAGAAATGTTTGACTTTCAACAACTTGTACATGTCACTCGATATAAAATACAATAAACATTCAACATGTTCAAACTTCCGCTTACTAGACAAGATTCTTTGCCTTCCTCTTCTTCTTTGCCGGTTTATCTCGCTACGCTCCCCATACAACCTGCGAATATTTGATACAAAGCTGGTACTTATAAAAAGACATCTAGCTGTTTCCTTTATAGAACTTCCGTACAAATATTGATGTTAAATCACCCGCCAGCGTGGGTCTTCGTGCAAAACTTTCATCATTCGTCTTACTGCTTGGTAACCTCTCGGTCGAATCATGACGGGCGAATCATAGCGGGCGAATCATGTTCGAAAAAACCGGGGTCTACACACAGCACTGAAATCTGCTGTAATGTTTAGTTTTTATGAAATGTTTGTGACGACCGATACTTTTTTTAAAAGCTAGACAGAAAATAGAATTTAGCCGGATTTTATTTGATTTGGAAATCAAATTGGAAAAGGTTAAGAGCTGTTTGAAAAAAAAAATGCGAGAGGTTTCGGTTAATAATACCCTGGATACCAGAGGTTTATTTCTCAGTCGGCGTCGAGATCCGAAGTCGGCCGAAGGCCGACGACGCCCCGGCGAGCGGCGGAGGCCGCGAGAAATAAACCTCTGGCACAGGGCGCATTGATTTACCGTTCCCGTTGAACTTTGATCATTTTTAACTTATTACATTTAAACCAATCACAGCGTAAGTGTCCTACTGTGATCACATGTAATGGCACGTGGAGATATGACAGCAGATATAGTTTTACAAGGTGTCAAATGGCGGTATTCGTTGAACGAAAACAACTCCTGTAAAAAAGGGTCCCTACCTCGAAGTCTTCGCTATCGTGCCGATTATGTGAAGCTGGTGTGGTGGTTAATGGTGGATACGTTCGGAAAACGCCAGAAAACTAAACATTCAGGTAGAGTTTAAGAGCTTTTGGCGATCGACAATGTCAAATGATCTTTCAGTCGGCCCGCGAATTCTCTGTAAGAAGTGTTTTAATCGAACGATATGAGGCAACTCTCAAGGAGTTAACCTCCTTTAAAGAGCGGTATCATGAAAATTTATCCCACTGGAAAGCAGACGAACAGCATGCGCGAACTAAGCGATTTTCAAGCTCTCCTGGTTTGGGCATCAAATAGTCTCGCGGTGCAGCATGTGCAGATATCAACAAGCCTTCGGCCGCTAAAACGTCAGTCCTTGCGGCGAATAAAATTAATAATGCCATCTGTCTGCTCGGCGCTTAAATTCGTCGACACCGTCGAACGTTTTCTATCGCTAAGGCCTCTTCAACTGCTTTCTCCAAACTTCCATCAGAATCCGCGATTATTCAACAACATGCAACAACAACAATATAATCACTGTTCTATCGATCACTGTTCTAATCTCTTCATCGCCTCGTCATTCACAGCTTTTTTCCCCGCAGCGTACTATTCTTGTCAACCAATCACAGAGACTATTAGATTCAAAATACCTTAGGGAGTCGTTAGGAGCCAATCAGCAATCTAGTCCAAATTCTGGACCTAAATCCATTTAAGCAGGCTTGCCATTGGCTCGGCGTTATCAAAGCAATAGCGCCCTGCTCCAGAGGCTTTTCGCGCGGGCCATAAGAGAGATTTGAAACCGGAAACCGCGCAAGAAAAGCCTCTGGCACCCAGGGTAGGTTAATAACGCATTCAGCTCTGTTTGTTTGTTGTCCCATTTCAGATCACGTGAAGTTCTCTGGAGAAATGAACAAAAGAACAAATCTCTATAGAACGTCCGTGATTTGAACCGAGCAACAAACATACGAAGCTGAAAGAGTCCGGAAATTATTTGAAAATAAGCTAAGTAAATAATCCAAATTTTTGCTTAGAGTTTTAAAAATTTGGAATTGAGCCAGGAATTTGTGGAAGCTGTTAGAGCTAAATCGTATTTATTTAAGGCTATTAAAGAAGTTTATTTAATCAATTTCAAAAATGAAGTATTTGACGATTAATTTAAGCCTGGTTCACACTTACGACGCAAGCATAAGCGCAAGCAACATACGCAGACGTAGTAACGTGTTGATCATTAGCAGCATTTGTTCTAACAAAAGGCACTAATGATCAACACGTTACTGCGCCTGCGTATGTTGCTTGCGCTTATGCTTGCGTCGTAAGTGTGAACCAGGCTTAAGAAAAGCAAAACTAAAAAATATATATATGATATATATTTTTTAAATAAAATTGGTGGTGAGATTTTTTTGATTAGTTTGTCGATAAATTTTTTAAATCGAAAACTGAGTTTATAATGAAAGTGCTTAAAATAATCAATGCCAGATGTTTTCAGGATAACCCTTCATCAATAGACTGAATAAAACGCCGCTGTTTTATTTGACAGTTAATCAGTCTACTAATGAGGGATTATTCCTCAAACATCTGACAGTTTGTAATAAATTGCTTTGAGAATGATCCTATTTGCCACTCCAGAAACATCAGGCAGACTGAGCACCAACTTTCGACACTAGGATTTCTGGGATTGTTTGGATAACAGTGTGAGCTATGATTAGTCGACGGTTTCCAATGGCAACCATCAATCAATCAATCATAACAAACATTGGTTACCAAACAATCCCAGAAATCCTAGTGCTGAAAGCTGGTGCTCAGTCTCCCCAAAATTGCTGGAGTGGACAACTGGTGTTATTTTGAAGAATGATTGAAGTTATAAATTGGACGAAAATGAAAATTGATGATGAAAATAATCCAATTGTACGAAATTATTTAGGACTAAGAATAAAACAATTATTATTTTATTCTTAGTAAGAAAATGCTAATTAAAAACAATTATTTGGACCTATGATTTATAATAACTTTCTTAAGAAAATAAGGTTTAAAGGAAAATCAAAAAATATAAATTATTTTATTCTTATTATTCTTAGTAAGAAAATGCTATTTTTGAAAAAAAGATGATTTGTTTATAATAATTATTGGACCTATGATTTATATTAATTTTTAGTTTTAATTTTTAAATTAAATGAAAAACTTAAAAGAGAGAAAACCGTAACCAGTGCAACCCAATCTGAGAGACACCCAGTGACCAACAGCTAAATTTGATGTCATTTGTGAAAATCCAATCAAGTCAGACTGATGAAATTCGTGCTCACCTCTGTCCTCAATTTCTCCAGAGATACACCTTCCTTGAGCCCCAACAATTCAGCACTCCTGTTTTACATCCATGGTCATGAAATGTTCCGGATACATCGACTGCAAAGAAGCACCTTGCCGCGCCAAAATGTGCGAAATTGATGGTGTGGTATTGTGACAAATTAAGTGAAACCCTAAAGACATGAAGAGCAAACTCTCACCTTCCTTCACGCTGTCCTCCCCACTTGAGAGCAAACGGCCAACTCTTCCAAGTGTCCAACTGCCCCCAGCTTGAATTTCAGGATCAGATAAAACTTCCCAGGATTTCTCAGTTGGAATATTTCAGAGGACATCAGAAACACACCTTCTCAGAGCTTCAGAGCTTCCACAACCCAGCAGGGACGTGATTGACTAGATTTTTGTGTGTGTGCCACCTGCAGTCCTGGAATTAAATAATACCCTTAAAACTTATTAGTAGGTATACTAGCCTGCGTAGCAAGCGTTCCTGTATGAACAAAGAGCTTTTTCCGTGCTCTTCGTTTGTACAGGAATGCTTGCTATGCAGGCTATAGATATACAAGCTCATTAGCACCATAAATATACTAATAGAAAGAAAACATGGCTTTTCTTGGTGATACAAGTCCCAAAGAAAAAAAGATTGCAACCTTAACCGATCTAGCCTGCGAGTAGGCTGCTGTGCTCAGGTTACTGAACAGTAAAATGCCAGCTTAAACATGCCGGGTTAAATAAATCCCTAGAATTTGTGGAGCAAATCGATTAGGAAATTCAAAATATTGTGACTTTTGTAACACCAAGAAGTAACCATGAATGCAAAACAAATATGTTGGTAATCAACAGTCTGCATTATTTGACTTATTAGTCCTAGGTGCCTTGATCATGTCAATAAAATTGCAAAAAGGTTTCATCATGTACTTAATATAATATGCAAGAGTTGCAAGATTTTGTTTCTAGCTTAAAATGAAAAAAAAGAAACCTACATGTAGCAGTAAGTTAAAATGCAGACTGTTGATAATTAATTATACTTAATAATATATTAATAATGATACCTTAAATTTATGCTAAAATGAACAAAAAGGAAAAAATGGATTAAAATAATCCAGAAAGAAAATGAAAATAAAATAAGTCCAATGGGCACTGAAAAAAGCCTGATAAATAAAAGGTCCTTAGTAACCATCGGGTAAGTGATTGTTTGTTTTTTAGCACGTTTTCTTTTTTTTTGTAAAATTGCCACTCAAAAACTTTTCTATGTAGAAATTTGTGGATTAAGGCCAATATTTTTTTGCATCATTTGAAATGTTGATTAATCTTGAAAACAATAAAATGCAACTCAAGATGGTAAATATAATGGAGTGTCAACAGAAAGGAAACGTTTGAAATATTATTGTGCTAATGAGCTTGCTGATCTACTTATACAAAGTAAGCAAAATAGAAATATAAACAAAGGAAGCAATAAACGAAAACTGGCAAAATCCTGGCAACTAGAAGTGGAGCGTAATAGCAGAATATTTATGCTGACACTGTAGTTTACATTGATGCGCACCATACTATTGTCACTCAACACAGTTTTTGATTAACTTTGACATATATTTTGTAAACAAATTTTGGAGAACTTTCTAGTTAATTATAATATAAATCAAAATTAATCAAAGACTTTGTTCAGTGTCAACAGTACAGCATGTATCCATTAATGGAAAAAGAGAACCACTGCTCAAGGTTGGGACCCTCAAACCCAGCTTACTCAAATTGAACAAACAAGTGCTAAAAAAATATGAGTGGATTCAAAATCAGCCAAATGGAATGGTTCAATCTGAATCTAGTATGCAATTAACTGGATCACTGATTGGAGTCAGAGGTCTATGCTGCTACATGTAGTGCTCATAGCATAAAAGGTATAAGGTAAAATGTATTATTGTTTGTCTCATGATGTAGTCACTAAAGATGTAGATCGTGACAGTTCAACTGCTTACTACTAGTCTTCATCGCCCAATAAAGAAGACTAGCAGTAAGCAGTCAAAATGTTGTTATCTACATCCTAAGTGACTACATCATGAGACAAACAATAATACATTTTATTAATAATTTATTTAAATTAAATGAATACTGCAGTGAGAACTACACGCAGCAACTAAGATCTCTGACTCTAACCAATGACCTAATTAATCATATAATTTAGTGATGCAGGTAAATAAAAAATTCAGAAAAATACACTTCTTTGAACAATGGTGGTACACACACCTACATTAATGTAACCTACAATCAGATTGACTTTTCTGTGCTCTTATTCTCTTATAAGAGTGCAGAAAAATAGCCAGATCGCAGCATAACATTAATGGGGAAATAATAACAACAACAACAAAAACCTATTAAGCAAAGAACTAACTTGAACGGGGGTTGTGGAACAACAGCTGGGTGAAAAACCTCCCCGTACGTCCACTTGCCCCTAGGAGGAAAACCCCGGGCCAGCTGTACCCCACATTCAAAGGCCTCCCGGGCTGGGCCAGATAAATAGAAAGTTGTAACTACTACTTAACTACCATACTTAATGATAATAAATCATCTTGCCCTGTCAATTGTCCCAGGCCTCTACTGTCCTTCCTCTGGTCTCTCCAGCTCCATTGCAAGGCCCATTCTGTCTTGTGATGCTCTCTATGAAGTTCAATATCCTGTGATGTAACAAACATTTGAACTGAGTTGATTAAAAAAAATTAATAAATAAAATAAAAGTGTTTTTAAAGTGCATCTGTCATGAAAAACCGACCACCTACATATACTGTAAAGGTAAAAAGGTAAAGCCGTTTGGGGCCAAACTGCATGGCTACACTATAAACAGAGCTTTATAACCCTGGCCAGTTTCCGTAGCATGAAGCAAACTAGGAGTATTGCAACTCCACCTGAGTGGGATGCTAGTCCAATGCAGGGCTACATACCCCCAAGCATTTTGTTAGATTGCCCTAACAGTTCCTGCTTCAGTAATTTCCATAATAGTGGGATGGTCCAGAATTCATGAAAATGTATGTGATGCTGGGATGGTTGAAATTCAGTGAACATTTCTGTGATGCCAGAGTGGTCAACATTCAGTGAAAATTTCCGTGACGAGGGAGTGGTTGAGCAATTGTCGAAATTTAGTGAAAATTCCGGTGATCACGTTCGTAATGCGTTTTGTTTAAGATTATTATATTACAGATTATTTACTTTTACTGTAAGTAGTATTTTTAAAGTGAAATGTAACTTTGTTACTTTGAATTTATGAATAAAGTGTGAAATTATATTCAACAAATAAATAAAAAAATAAAAAAACAGCTACAAGTCAGAGTACAGAGAACCCTACATCGGTTGAGGCTGCATCACCGAGCCAAGCGAGCAGTTACAGTCAACATGCATCACACATCAACGCTCAGAGAACAAAGGTTGCAATTTTCACCTACGCATTCCTTTAATCAATTCGAATATTCGTATATTCTTGGAAAGATCTGAAGATAAGATCATAAGAATCTATTTTCGATTAATCATATTGATTCTTCAAGTGTTAGTTTGTACATTGTAAGGATGGCGGAAGAAGTTCTCATAAAGATCAAGCAAGTAAATGAGTGCAATGCACTTGCTTTCGTGGAGAGAGATAAACTTTACCTAAACACTTCAAGAGATCAGACCACATATTGTTTGTGAAGTGGGAGAACTGCTTCCGTGCAATTTTTAAATTCTTTAGAATGGAAATTCCTGTAAGCTGCATTATCTCTTGAAAAGTGTGTAGAAGAAGAAGAAGGTGGTACAGTGTACAACGTTTAATTTTTCAATTCAGGTGCACAGTGTGGAGGAAAATTATGTCAGGGAAATTTCAACACAAAGTTCGAGCAGCAAGAAGTCCGACTTGTTCATCCCTCCATCGGCGGTGAAAGATGGCCACGATGCCTTTGAAAAGACGTGCAAACAAGTTGAGCACAATCTCAAAACTTTAGAGGATGAAATTCAAATGGCACAAGCTTGCAATTGCTGGAAGACGCTCCCTCGGCTAAAGGAGGCCTGATTGCAGGTTACTCCCTACAGTCACCTTTGTGTTATGTGAAATCTCCGAGACCCCAAACCAGCATTGAAGAGATCAATGATTTCGTCCCTTACATTATAAGGTAAAGGCTTGCCAGGCTCGTAAAATCCACCAAGCGAATTTCTTGCCATTCTGACTTTGATGCCACCAACTTTAATACATTGCAACGCGGCGCGAAGCGACTAGTCCAAACACTCGATCACCAATCGCTCGTTGGTTCCTGTGCAAAAAAGTCGGTTATCAGTCGCTCATCAGCTTCCGCGAAAAAAAAAAAAAGTGTAATATCATATACGAAGGGCGTGGTGGAAAAAGGGCATATTTATGACAATTATTTGTCCTCTGGTCCCCACTCCAATGCATTACTACAATGGGGTAGGGACCAGAGGGGAAGAGAAGGCCAGGACGACCAAAAACAACATGGAGAGGAATGGTTGAGGACGAAAGACGAACAGCTGGGTGTGAGTCATGGGCGACTGTTAGAGCTCTAGCAGCAAATCAAAGTGGATGGAAGGAGAACATCCAAGTCTTATGTGCCTTGTGGCATGAAGAGAAATAAGCGTAAAGGGAGTGTTTCACGGTTCAGCGCATGTGCCGGCTTATCAACTCTATCCGTTTACAAAATCCCACTCACATGTACTTCTCGATACTTCAGTAATCACATAATTAAAAAAAATTTCAACAGATTACACCGAGAATGTTGACATTGAAAACCAGAAGAAATATTATTACCAGAATAAAATGTTGGCCCGAAGGATTTGTTCTGGTAATATATTCTGGTATTCAAATGTCGACATTCTCGGTGTAATCCGTTGTCATTCGTCGTTTTGCTTGGACTTATTATAGCATGTGGTTACTGTAGTATCGAGAAGAACATGTGAGTGAGGTTTTTTAAACAAATAAAGTTGATAAGCCAACACATGCGCCGAACCGTGAAACACTCCCTTTAAAGTTCCACCATAAAGTTCCGAAAGTAATGACCCCCCTAAAGTAGCGAGCGCCCGAAAGTAATGTAAAAAGTAAGTGGTTGCCAATAAATCCAGAAAGTAGCGAGCCCCCGAAAGTAGCGTGACCAAGGTTTTTTAATAATGTTATACATAGTGATACCATATACATCAACATGTATATATATATTTTCCAATCAATAGTCAAATGTATAAGTCATATCTTTGTGCAGTGTCAGAACTTGATCATGAAGTTATTAACAGGAACGTTTCTTCAAATTAAGATTGAAAACTAGAAAAAAAAAAGGTTGAAAACTTCATCGCACAGAGATATGCGTCATGGAGTAGAAACAGTTTACGTTATCTGACAAGCTAAAATTCCTCCTCTGAGTCTGAATCAGAGAATAGTTGAATTTCCTCTACATCGGCTGATCGATTCACCCATGTCTTTTATTTTGGGTTCCCCAAAAGTAGCGATCCGTAAAGGCTGCTAATTCCCGGAGCTTTACGGTATTAAGTAAGTATAGTCAGTCTGACACTGCAGAACGCTATCAGCTATCAATAATAATTATTAGGATTTTGCTACCCTCAAGTTAGGAGCTAGATCAAAGTAAGAATTTATTCAATACCTTTTGTTTTGTTACATTTCTCAGATAGAATTACATTCGATTAGAGTAAATTTTGATTTTTATGTACTGTACATTTCCGTTAGATCGTACTAAGTTTCGTTCAGCAATTGTTTACAAAAATATTGTTGATTTTGCTTTCTAGTTCGAACCACATCATTCTACATCCTAAAGACACATCGTTCAAATTTAATGACAAATAAAGCTATCATCTAGACATTGTATCAAATAAACATTATTGAAAATTTCTGTGATGCTGGAGTGGTCGAAATTCAGTGAAAATTTCTACCATTCCTTGATATCAGTGATTTTTTATTTTCATGGCTCTCAGGTCAGCACTCTGACAGATGCACTTAAAATGTGTTGAATTGCAAAACTTTTAAATGAAACATGGCATTTTGGAATTTAAATAAAGAGGAATACATGTACCATGAGGTACCCAATTGTTTGGAAAACATTTTTAAACAAAAATTTCAGTTCCATTTTCTTTCCCTCTTGGAATTTTAGTGGTTTTTTTTTGGTCAAATGGAGATGGCAGATTAATTTGTACATAGAGCAGTTTTCAACTGGGTGTCATAAAACCAAAACAAAACCAATCACAACAAACATAAGCAACAAAATGAACCAATAAGAACTTGAAGCAAAGACACATAACAAGCGCCAAGCACGGAAAAACAGGTGACCAATTTTAGTTTTGCACCCGATTGGTTGAGTACATGTAGACTGTTGGATGGATGGAAACTTTATTTATCCAGGGTTGCCCATTCAGCAACTAGGCCAGTATTCATAGGGGCCCTGCATAGCTGGCACAAGTTTTTTAAGCCAATCATAGAGCATTAAGTAAAGCAAAACCAAAGCAATTGCGGATTACTTTTGACACTCAATTGAAAACCGCTCTAGGTGGCGAGGTGTTACACTATTCAGAAATTTGATCAGGAATGTCTGGAGAGATGGTAACAGTGTATTTACCTGGTTAATCATGGTCTGAATGGTTTGGATGTCCATCTAGGCTTGTCCACTATCCATGTCCACTGTCCATCCAGACTTGTCCACTGAAAAATTGAAAATAGTAGGAAAATTTTCATTGATATGCTGCCACCTCATATGGCACATACAGAGATAAATAAACAATAGCCTCCATTTGGCGAGGAAATATGATCGGATATTTGTCCGCGGACATTATCTGTTCCGAGAAGCGAACAGTTTTCCGAGAGCGAAGCTCAAGGAAAACTGTGAGCTTCGAGGAACAGATAATGTCCAAGGACAAATGTCCGAGCATATTTTTGAAGCCAAATAGAGGCTATTGTAGTTATTATCCTTCAAAATTGTTTTCACAAGGCCGCTCCGTTTCCCGTGGAAGATCTCGGTCGGCCAAGCTGTTAAACATCAAAATAATTATGTTGGCGTTCAAAAATATTTCTAGTCTGTTCAAAACAATCAGTTTTATTTAATTTAGCAATTTATTTGCGACGAAAACTGAACCTGCGAACGTGAAACGCAAATTTTCAAAACTGGGGAATATCACTTGGGGAATATCACTCGGATATTCCCCAGTTTTGGCTGCGTCACGTGACGTGTTTAGACCAATTGTGCGCGAGAAAAATTTTGATGGATTATAATACTTGATATCAGGCAAAAATAATTTCCAGCATGCGAAGAAGTGCAACATGAATAGAAGTTTTGTTTAATTACAATTTAGTGAATTACCATGAAATTTCATGAAATTTCACTTGTAATATATTCCCACCAGGTAAATCCGCACACAAAGCCAAATGGACCTAGATGAGTAAGATGGGAGAATCGGCCCAAGGCTTTGCGAGCGGGTAAACCTGGAGAGAATATGTTCCATCACTACGGGGAGGAGGGTGGGGCATAATATTGTCTTGCAAGGGTCCAGACCTAAACTTTACTGAGCTAGGCTGAATTACGAAGAGGGCTGCTTTATATACAGGGAGGAGGTCTATGGTTATACCGCGCATTCTCCCGGGACACGCTGGGAATGTAAAGTAGTGTATGATTGTTCATTTATGCTTTTTGTGCATATTTCCGTGGTGAGAATAGCTCAAAATTTCAATACCGCAAATTTTCGATCTACCCTTGCAAATTTTCATCGAATTTTAGCTTGAAAGGGCACTATGGTTCGCTCGAAAATTCGTCCAAAATTTGCGGACACAAAGAAAGAATTTTGTCGAAATTTGCTCTCATTACTTTTGCACAGTACTATAGAAGTCCCCATCGCTGTGGTGGGAGTATGGATATTTTCTAGAACCACACATTCTCAATTACATTCGAACCCCAATTAATGATGCACTGATGGGGAGGGGGTCAATAAGTCCATAGACTGCAAAACAGTCCGTATTTTCGCGCGAGAGTGTCGGGCTGAACGCGGCCAAAGAATCTGGAACGAGCGTGAAATTACGAGTGGGATTGGGGAGAGACGCTATAAATACGGACTGTCGCCTTTCCATACATGAAATCCGTTCCGAATTCTGCGTTTCTGGAGAAACGCAAAATTCCGATTGGTCCGTTTTCGACGTAATCTGTCATCGGACATCATTCTCGTCCCCGGAGGCCTAACCACAAACAGCGTCAAACATCGATCAGTTCGCGGGCGGTAAGACAGTCCGGACTTTGATAGATGCGCTTGCAAGACAAAAGCAGGGAGTTTTTGATCGCTGTACTTCGGATTTCGGAAAGGCGTTAGTCCAGTCAAGCGACACGATGTCGACCAAGATTACAAAATCAACAGATTTAGGAAAGGCAACGATCATTGTTATTATTCCGTTCGAAAGCGATGAGCTGATTAACTCGAACAGCTGGAAAGCGTGTTGTTTTGCTCCACCGGGATTCTCGACTTGCCAAATTTGCTTGAATAATAGCAAAGTTCCCCACCTTCAACGGACACGAAGAGCAACATTTTGAGGACAAACGAGTTCCTCCGTCCACGGCTAGCGGAGACCGTTTTGTCATGCGGATTAACAAATATATTTTCGGATGAAATGTGTTACCAAATTGCATCTTAAAATACCAGTCACACAATCGGCAATTATCTGAGGAAGAAGGTCATTTAGGATTTCTCGAATAGAGCTCAGTTATTAGGCGTAGGAGGCTTCAACAACGAATTTTTCGCCACATTGCCAATGACTCCATAAACGAATACACGCAGACAAAAGTGAAGTGAAGTGAAGTGTCACGTTCAGGTCACATTTATGGTATCGAATTAAGGAATTTTTGACACTTTAGCGGAAGCATCAGACCCCCTGGTCGGAACGAATTTGTTGTATGAAAAGGGGACAGTCTCTCTTTTCTCGCCTCTTACGAGGCTCGCGCGTGGATTATCGGCGCTTCGCGCCTCTCAATTCGCGCGTCGCGCACAATATCTCGAGAAAAAGAGAGACTGTTTTGCAGTCTAATAAGTCCATGTTGAAAATGAAAAGAAGTACAGTTGAACCCCAATTAAGCGGCCACCCTCGGTGAAATGGCAAGCGGCTGCTTAATAGGGGTGGCCGCTTAATCAGGGTTTTATTTACAGTATTATACTGATATTGGGACTTTGATAGCTGTCCGCTTAATCGAGGTTGGCCGCTTAATAGGTGACCACTTAATCGGGGTTCGACTGTATTACACCTAAAAGGTTTTAATTTTACAAAATCCCTTCCAATATAACCAGAACATTTTTGAAATGTAAAATTTCCACCCCCAAAACACACAAAACGAAGCCAAGAAGCCCTCCAAAAAAGCCTTCTGAACAAAGTTTAAGATTAGCCCAGGGGTTATTACTGAAATTTTACAATATTATTGAGGACAAAGGAGAAAATGTTGGAACTAGTCAGGTTGAAGTTACAAAATATTTGAATTTGCATTCTGCAGCCAGTGCAAAAGTAAAATGCAAATAAGAAGGTGAGTGAAGTCACTTTTAGCACCTTTTAGAACATTTTAACACCTTTCGTGTTGTCTAAAAGGATCTTTTATGGGTCTGAATTTCCTTTTGTAAAGCTAAACACTCAAACATAGCTCAGTAAACCGATATTTTTGTGTTCAAAACTTTAAGTAAACAACAAACAACGGCGCACGTGCGGTCGAGCGCGCGGCCGTAAAATATTTGAATTTCCCCCTGAATAAATTATAAAATCGTAAACACCTTTTATAGAGTCTAATTTAACCAAGTTATATGCTTATTTAGCCAATAAAAAAGAAATGGAACCAATTCAATGTTTATAAGCAGCGATTTTTGAGCTTAAAGCTTACCTCTCGCGTGATCCATATCTTGCATTTGTCGGCGCGACAGGCTGTTCCAAAAACTGCAAAAATGTGGTCTCAATACATTGTTATTGCGACCGCTGTAGCCATTATCCTTGTGTTCAAATAACACCAAATGAGGGAAAATATGCTTCAAAAGGCAACTTATACCAAAGAGCGCTTCTTCGTCGACGGTTTAGCGTCAAAATAGTTTATAATTCCATCAAACTGCTTCAAGTTTCCGTCGCCATGTTGAAATCTTTCGGTCCCAGTTTTCCCATACGTCACTCACGGACACGTCGCGTAAAAATACGCGGGGAAATGGGAAACGCGGGAACACGCGACATACATTATTCCCGGCCACGAAAATGCTGAAAATATAGATGTTATTGAATTAGCGTGAGGTCCGTATTGGGAAAATATTGGTCGAGTTCTTTTTTTGCAAGTTTATGGACCGAGCCGAAGGCGAGGTCCGTAAACTTGCAAAAAAAGAACGAGACCAATATTTCCCAATACGGACCGAACAAGCTAGTTCAATAAAGTTTTTATTATAATGGCTTTTTAAAAATGTGTTGATAAATTAATGCAACCATTCTCGGATAACGCGCGCGCGCCAAAGCTAAGCATATTCTTGCATTTTTCAGGCCACTTTGCGAAAAGTTTAGCCAAAAAAGCCCAAAATTGTCCGCTAGACATAAGGAAAAATGTTTCTACTTCATAGAAAACAGTTTTCCTTTGTTCAATGTTTCATAAAAGAAATTCGGCGAAATGAGTTCGTTAGCGGTCCATCTTAGCGGTCCGTATTGCAAAATTCGGACCGCTCAGGGAACCAATCAGAATGCTCCTTTTCGTCGTGGACCAGTTTGCCATATAATAAATAGAGGATATTACACGGCGGCGCGAAGATATGAATTTTATTTTCGAGTGGTAAAAACAATATTGTTTTTACCACGAGAAAATAAAATTCATATCTTCAAGCCACCGTGTAATTTTCTTTTTATTATATAGACCAGGGGGGGGCTAGCAGCGAGGCCTGGGACCTAGTATACATGATTGCACATTTAAGAAATTTGGCCGAGCGAGACTAAGTACTGGTTTGTTTAAAATAAACATGGCGGACGATGGCGGACATGACGTGCGTTTGTGTTCGTCTAGAAATATTTTGGCGATTCCACGTTCAAACATCTATGGGAACGATTCGGTCGCTGTTTAACTGAACTTTGGTCATTGTGGGACACCATGGATGAAAATTCCACAGCAAACTCCCGTAGAGGTACGTTTCTCGAATGATTGACATTCTCGACCCCAGACCTTCGCTGCTTTCTTGACTTGCTTTCTCTCCCTCGGTCATGCGCAAAAGAGAAGGGCTCTGGGGTCGAGATTGGAATGATTGACAGATTTCTTTACTTGTGCGATCATGTATAGCGGAAAAGCGGCAAGATCAAGAGCGCTGCCTGCCTGCAAACTTTATTGCGAACTCTTGCAGCTCGGTGGCTGGACTTTCCGAATTTCTCTCCTTTCGTCTTCACTTGCAAGGAACTCCTTGAATAATTTAAGCCATATGAAGTTTTCTTCTTCGTGTTAACATTTTCCTACTCCTCAGTGAACGATTTCATGTCGGCTTCATTGAATTTCGCGAATCTATCGCTCGCCATTTTTCAACCGGAGTTTGGCAGCTTGCACAAAAAGCCATGCAAAAGCGGGAAATGACGTCATCGATATCCTCACTAGTGAAGATATGGAAAATACGCCACTCGGATCCCGGATGTAGTTTCGTATGAATTTTACGAGTGGTCTATTTTCCAGTAAAACACTCGTGTCTATATAATAAATAAAAATATTACATGGGTTTCGGGAAAAAACAATAGTATTGTGTTACATATGTTCGCGAGGAAAACAACAGCATGATCTTATACGCTTGGGAGCAAACAAAGACAAATGCTGTAGGAAATCGACCCTCACAGAAGCATCATAACCATAAATTTTCAGTTTCATTTCTGCAATGTCGCATGGTCCTTTCACGTGCGCATAACAACGTCAGATATCTGATTGGCTGTGATTAACTTAACTTTGTATACCGGTCAGTGCACAAGTCTAATCAGAACAGAAATACCAGCTCAAAAATTTGGTCAATTTGACACTTACCGTGAAAACAGCAAATGTAAAAGCAAAGCCTGTACATCGCAGTAGCACAGTAATTGCACCAAGAGAATATAAGGGACAGCTTATATTCTCTTGTTGCACATCTTTCTATAATTAACTTGGGATTGTACAGGTACAAGTATGTAGCTACAGCGAACGCGTTCTAGGAACGGTAAAGTGGAGCACTATAAAAGGAACGCTAAGGGAAGTCAGGGAACGCAAAGTGGATCGCTAAAGGAATGCTAATAATGTGTTCCAATATTATACAGTAGGTAAAGCGCATTAAACGTCCCGACACCAGATTGTACCGTGTATTATTTGTGTCCCTGAGATCTCAAGTATTCGGCAGGTCCTTGCCATCTAAATTGCCACCGATGGTAATTCGCAACACAGAGTTTATAATAATGATCCAATAATATTTTCGATTAAAATAGTGGCAATATATTTGAAGCTCAAGCTGCAAAGTTGTTTTTTTCAGTACATTAAGTCGTCGTGTATTTGCTTTTTAAAGACGCGTAGAGTTTTCACTAGGTTAGCTAATCAACGCTTTAAAAAAAAGTACTAAAGAATGTAAATTCGAGTTACACAAACTATATTTGCCACCATTTTTTTAAAAGCGGTTTCCCTAAAATCTAAGCGACCGTGGTTATTGTCCAACAAATTTAATACTAGAAAGCAAGTAGCAAAGAAACGAAACAAACTCGAATTTAGTAATCGTGGCTATTGTTTTTGGGGGGTTATCGGTTGACCAAAATAATAGTATCTTTCCTCTGATTGTATATTCAATTGTCTTCAACTGTTTCAAAGGACATGACCAAAGTAATTGCAGATTATTCTTGAACGTCTCTGGGAAACCGCTCTATTTTTTTCTGAATCTATACTGTTGTTGTTGAAACTGTTTGTGTGGTATAGTAACGTGAAGCTAATATAAGGTGGCACTGTATCACGATCGAAATTTTCTCGAGAAAATTTGCACTTTTCATCTCGGGATCGAAGAAGTAACTGATTTGATCTGATAGTGCGTGGTTTTGTTATAAAAGGGGATTTAAAAAGCCTGTAGTACGATAACAAAAAAATCATTTTGCAACAAATCAAATTGTCTTGCAACAAATCAAATTATCTTTCAACAAATCAAATTATCTTGCAACAAATCAAATGTCTTTCAACAAATCAAATTATTGTACTTCAGGCGCTTTTAAATAAGAATTTAAAATGTTCTTCAGGCTAGCGGGTAGGATACCGTTATAGTATACTACACAAAACCGATTAGTTCGGGGGTGCCACCTTAACTATGCTTTCACGTTTCTTTAACCACCAGTCGCATCTCAAGTTAATGTGCTGTGATCATGACTGTTCGAAGGGCTCTCCATTTAACACAAATTGCTTTAAAACACATTTTGAATATCCGTGATCGGCTGAGGACCCATTTTTCAGTGGGGATTTCCTCTTTCCCTTTATTGATTTTGGCGTGTAGAATTCCATACTTGAAAGTTTGCTTGAATCCTCGACATTGAATGGAGAAACCTTCGCAATGGTCGTGATATCCTGATATTTATAGTTTAGTATTTTACAAATCAATATCTGGTTCACATGGGTGTTGCAAAAGGACAAAAAAGCAGGCTCGTAGCGCGAATGATGAAGAAAATAATAGGCTAAGATATTGTCTTGATGTACAACCAAATCCTCAGAACAATGTTGAAAGCAGTGTATGCGACCAGTAAGGAGAATTAATGTTTTGATCTTGGTTATACGAGAGTTAAGGATCACGGACCACAAAATATAAAACATGTTTTTGTTTTTGGAATTTAAGTTCGATTCTGCTATCTTTTTTTGGAACTTATCGATGTATAAATTTTCTTTCTAAACTGTTGTTTGTCTTGCACCTGTCTCCAAAACAACCTATTTTGAACCTGTTTACTCGCTGATTTTCAAGATGCAAAAGGCTGAAAACAATTTGAAACACGTATTAACTAAAATTAGAATGTTCAGTTACAAATTTTACGTTCACAACGTAATTATTGTCAGTACCAGTCTTTAAAATTTCATTTGTGAACGTCCAAAAGAAATTGATCAAACATTTCGTCAATAACAAAAAGGAAATATTTTGGTCAGGAATACTTCGTTCAAATGCAAATTTTTATTTATACGCTGAATTATCCAGATTTATTTACGTTTGGTTCAAAACGCAATTATTGCCAGTACATTTCTAACGTTTAAATTTCACTTTTGAACGGCCAAAATAAAGGGACAAACAATTTCTTCAATGATGAATTGGAAATAATTTGAAATGTTTCGTTCAAATGCAAATTTTATTTTCAAAATCTTAATTTATACGGTGAATTATCCAATTGCCAGTACATTTCTGACGTTTAAATTTTACTTTTGAACGGCCAAATAAATCGATAAACAATTTCTTCAACGACAAATGGAATTTTATTTCCGAAATCTTATTTATACAGTGAATTTTCCAGATTTATTTACTTTTGGTTCAAAACGCAATTATTAACGTTGAACGACCAAAATAAATGAATAAACAATTGATTTAATGATGAACTGGAAATATTTTGAAATGTTTCGTTCGAATGCAAATTTTATTTTCGAAATCTTAATTTATACTATCCAGATTTATTTACATGTGGTTCGTAAATCCTTAACTTATGTAATCAATATATTGCAATAATCGCGAAAACTTTTGCGTTGTTTTTGGTTTAAACATTTGTGGGTCCAGATATTGATTTGTGGTTTGTTTGCATTTTTGGTTGTTACACGGGACGAGAGAACGGAGCAAAATATCGCATCGGAGCAGAAAATGACTTGTTTTCAGGTTTAAAATTGTTTATAAATCACTGAAATTAGGCAACATGGTGGGCAATTGGACATTGATTGAGAAGGGTTCTCTTGCTCCTGTGTAACAGATCAAAAAGTGTACGGCCATTATTTTGTCTGCTTAGAAACCAAGAGATGAAATGGCAAGCTAATAAACAGTTCTAAATCAAAATTGATTGGGAATCAAATCAAATGTTTGGAGAGTTTTTAAAGAAAAACAAACAGCTATTCGCGAGCTTTTAAAACATAACCATTACGGAATCAAATTATTTTGGCGCTTATTTGATAAAAAAATCTTAGCTTGCCATTTCGTCTCTTAGTTTTTAAAAACTAATCTCGCACGTCAACCATCGCTAAGATGGTTCAAAATTGAAATTTGGCAAAAAAATTATTTCGAGAGAAAAAAAGGAACGCAAATCGTTGTGAAAAATCAAAAATGTTGATGTGCGAGATAGTGCAATAGTTTTTGGCGGGATTTTTTCATCTGTTGCTCTTGAGATTTTTTTGCGCTCAAAAAAGTCTGAAGGGTAACCTCTTTAAAATTTTTCTGGAAAAAGTTGTCAGGGGAAACGCTGTGCAAATTGCTTCAGATTTTCCCGCCAAAAGACTTAGTACAGTTTTTTCCGGACATATTGTTAATTAAATAAACTGATTTTCACTTAATTAATTAGTTACTTATTATTGCAAAGAATTGAAAACAATAAAAAGGAAATTAAAGAATAATAACAAACAAGTGGTGGTTTTTATTGTGTACTTTATTACAGATAATAAACTGAATATACAAGTGTTGAACAATAAATAACTTTTATTGACTTATTAATTTTACACTTTTAATTATTACAAAGGAAAGAAAAACGGCGCATGCGTATTTGGGCGCCCGTATTTTTCAGACTTTTGGCGAAAAATAAAATTCTTACAGATGTTAACAAGAAGCACTAAATAATTAAAAAAAAATTGGCGCATGCGTATTTTAGGCCCCCGTATTTTTTCTAAGTCTTTTGGCGGAAAATAAAATTTCAACAGATGTTAACAAGAAGTAAAATTAAAAAAAGTTGGCGCATGCGTATTTTAGGCGCCCGTATTTTTCTAAGTCTTTTGGCGGGAAAAATACAATTTTTTAAACAGATGTTACCATGTAAATAATTTCAGAAACAAAAAATGTCAGCACTTGGAAAGTAATAAAGTTCAAAAAATTGTTTGCTCAAAAACTTTATTACATTTTACTAAATCCGTGAAATAGATACTAGACAATTGGGACACTAATTCCAATGATTCTGACTATTAAATTTTGCTTCACGGATTTTGTGAAATCGTTAACTTGGCTTCCAGCCTGAACTTCTTGTTGCAAAAAAACTAATCGCGATAAATCTTAAGTGTTCTAGCTTACTTTTAACACACGGTCCATTGACGCAACAGCTAAATGAACTTGTTTGCTTTCCTCTGCTTCTTGTTCCCTCCATGTTAATGTTGGTGTAAACTTGAGCAACACGTTCAACTTCAAAGCAGGCGCCCTGAAAGAAATAGAAATAAAAAGTCAAATTAACAATGGTCATATTTAAACCAAAAAACAAATATATATGCTAAAGATTATCTGAGCTATAGTCAATTCTCTTCTTCTTCTGCGTTCTCGTTGAATTCCATTGCTCAGCTCTAAAGCACGGTCACCAGGTTAAACCATCATCATTAAATTGTATTCTTCACGTAACATTTCATATTGATAAAAACTTTAAACCCGGGCGACCGGTATAAAAATGCTGCCTTCTTAAACAACACTATATTTAATTGCAAACCAACAGCAATAGTTACACAAAAATTCATCATTTATAGCATCAACTTGAAAGTAGAGTTATTATCACTTACTCAGCCTAGTGTACTGTATTTTTATTTTGCGAGGTTCAAACCGCGCTGTCCGCAGCGAAAAGTTTCAAAACGGCCCGCTCAAAATTTCACGGCAAAAATGTCCGCGACAAAACACCGAGGTATTAGACTCAATTTATTTAGCACTCATGACCAAACTAGCAGCATTTACACAAGCGAATAACAAGATTTAAATTTGCAATTCAAAATATTGTTCAAAATGTTGTCCAAATGCAATGTTTATGCAAAGAGCGAAATCCGTTTTCACTTGTGATTCTCCGCGTCATATTTACAAAACGTCAAAACCTTTACCTTTTGAATGAAGCTTTTGCATTTTACAAAACCCGGGAAATACGTGCAAGAGAATTAGTTAACATTATGCTGCACTAATTTCATGAATTTCTTTGGTTCACTTTTGATTTGACATCACGATCCCCGACTATTAAATTTTGTTTCAAAAGTTTTGTGAAAATCGCTATACGATAAGGTATGTTTACGAAAAAAGTCGAAATTATGCCTATACTGGCTTGTAGAATACGATTAGCACTAGCCTCCTCCGCAGGCAACTCTTACATAAAGGCACGAGTGAGAGACTAGTACGGAGGACAAAAAGGTGACTGAGTGGGGTAGGGCCAGTGCCCGCTCTTTTGCCCCTTTCTTGCCCCAGACCCCGGAGAGGAGTTGCCTGCGGAGGAGGCTAGATTAGCACAAGCGCAGAATTCAGTGCTTCGTTTCGGAAATAGTCGAACATTTTGAAATTTGCGATGTCCCGGATGAAAGACTCGAAATGAAAACGGGGCCTGGGAACGAAACTTTACAAAAACTCGCTCATGAATTAAATGCGACTCTATAAATTCGAAGTCTAAATCAAATGTCGAATTTAATAATTTGAGTCGACCAAATAGGTATTAAATCCGGCACATGTGAAATGCGACGTTTAAACCGGGCCTTAAACGAAGTTCAATTTTAAGATAATCTTTGTAAGTTGCCAACGTCAGATAATTACTCTTTTATAAGCCAATAACGTCCAATAAATTTTGAAATGAAATTTATCTTCCGTTGTAATATATAGTTGTAATAAACAAGGTTAATGTATTTGTCAACTTCTGGAACCTTGGACACAAAATTACATTTCGCACAATTTTAACTTCAGTAGCTTGACGAATCATAGAAAAGCGCAACCAATAAAACAATAAAACAGGATAAAGTTCCACCATCTGCCTTAGAAATGGATTAAATGACGATTCAGAAAGTAGCACCTCTCGAAATTTACGACTTTTTCTTGGAAAAAGTCATTCTTGTTTTACTTAATTTTTTTATGAACTTCGGCAAAGGTAGTCGAACCTCCATACTTTAAAATGCCAAACAATAGATAAAAATGTTTCTAGATAGATTTAGCCTTGTTCAAAATCAGCGTTGCTATAGTAATATATATTGCTTGGAAACAAGTGGTCATATGGTGTAGATTTGACAAAAATGAATGACTGCCTTCCGACTAATTTTTCTTTTTGGTTAAGAAAAGCCGTAGACCAATGCAATTAAAGCTGGACAAAACGTTGTACCCCTTTAAGGATTGTTGCCATGTGATAACTGGGGCGATCACTATAGTGAGGAAACGTCAGCCACCTACACAACAGGGCCCAGTTGTTCGAAAGCCGATTAACGCTAATCCAGGATTAAAAGTTAATCAAGCTTTTAATTTCTCTTGTATAAAAGTGTTTTTCTCTGCTAATATTTTGTAAAGTTTGAGATTAGTCAAAGTCAAAACAGAAGGACAAAAAATATAAACAGAAACCCTCACTAGAAAGTTACAAAATAGAAATCAAAATACACGCTAATCCTGGATTAGCTTAATCGTCCTTTGAACAACCCGGCCCAGTTCTTTTCAGGACTATCCTCACCAGGACAATCACACTAAACGATCTACTGATACTCCTGGGTTCAAACCATTGATTAAATAGTAAATGTAAGGTATGACAACTTTGTCAAACATACCTTAGCCACAAGAGTCTTTTAATGATCCGTAAATCCGTGATATTATGGTGGCTTCCAGTAGATAACTTGAACCATTCCCAGTGACCATCAATGACGCACAATTCTTTGCCTGTTGGTAATAATTGTACATGTTACTGAATAGTAGATTACCGCGTATTTCCTCTATTTAGCCCCCTCCCTCCATAAAGCTCAGGCGCGGATCCAGATAAAAAACTTGACCGGTTTACTAGAGTCTGAGCAACGAATCTATGGAAGTCTGGAGGCATGATCCCCCACAAACGTTTTTAGATTTTCACTCTCTAAAATTGATTTTGAGTCATTCCGCAATTTTGACCGATTGGAAGCCGGTCTGGATCCGCGCCTGATTAGCCCCCACTTTCAGGATGAAAATATTAAAAATATAACATACTGGAAATTTATATTAATATTAATAAAACGCCCCCCCCCCATCCCAGTAATCTCAGTATATGCACCTCAAGAGTTTTAGACACAAAATCCCTTCTAAATAGA
This sequence comes from Desmophyllum pertusum, assembly GCA_029204205.1. Classification (NCBI taxonomy): domain Eukaryota; kingdom Metazoa; phylum Cnidaria; class Anthozoa; order Scleractinia; family Caryophylliidae; genus Desmophyllum; species Desmophyllum pertusum. The sequence continues at coordinate 3,576,317 of MU826830.1, read as the reverse complement.
AGCCCATCCATTTTTTGAAACGAAATTCCTTCCGATAATTAATAACCTCCCCTCGATTTCCTGCAAGAGAAAAACTCGTCTATCTCGCGATTTTAGAGAGCAAACCAGACAACGTACTTTAACACGTGTACCTTGCGCTTGTCCAAATCCTGCCCGTTTTAGGTTGAATATATGGTTGTTTCAGTCCAATATTGATGCCTGGCCATAGAGCAGATCATCCCTCTAGTAGAACAGTCTTCTGTTGGGATGTAACAAATCTTTTCCCCATTAGTTTGCAGACATAAACGGAACACCAGCATCAAGAACCAACAAAGATGGTCGCAAACTAAACTCGTGATGAATAATTAGCAGATTCAGAAAGCCCGCTGGTGAGAGGAACATATTTGCAATGTAAATTTCTAATTGCGATTTTCGCGCCATAGCGTCATAGGTCCGTAATGCGTGCGAAGACGCTAGATAATTTTAGAGGAATATATTTCAAATGATATAACTGGCACTGGTGCCTGGATTTCAAAGCATCTTTAGTCGTGGATTCAGAAAGCCGATGGAATTATCAAAGAAATGATTAAATTCATATTATAAAACAAAATTGTATTGAAATATAGCATTTCACTTCTCTTTGAGAACTTCTAGTAGTTTAAAACAAAATTGTATTTTATGAAAGCGTCCTTTTATCATTTTCAATAAATGAGATTCTAAAGTTTCCCCAATGAAATACCTCAAATGGACTACCCCCAAAACAACTATTCAGAGAAGCTGCTATTGTACTTTCTTTGCACATACCTTGTTTATTTTCGTCCCGCACCGCCACACCTGAAAAGCTGCTTTCATTGGGTTTACCCAAACATGGCAAATAAAGATGCACTGACAAATCATGTTTTGTGTTAATCCACCAAGAATTTTTCTGTCACATCTTTGGACAAAACGTGGCTCCCTTTACCTTCAAAATCCTGTAATATGGTTTTCCGATTTCTGTTGTATTGTTTTGCATAACAAATTGTCATTTACTATAATTAGCTAATTACTCAAATACTATTACGAACTACTATTAAAATAATTTATCCAAAAAATGTAACCTAATTTTTATAAATGCAAAATAAAAATTGTTGTTGTTGTTGTTGTTGTCCAGAGTAACATACTGTTGACGCAACCATGTTACGCCGAAACTGATGAGCACCACAATGTTTTTAATGTAAAACGTTTTATTAGTTATTTTCATGTTATTCAATACAATTTTTCACACTTTATTACAGAATCAAGTATTTAACCGTTACTATAATTTCCGGTCTCTACCCTTACAAAAATAAATGTTTCTTTTTTCATATATTCTCGCTCACATAAATAATTGATAAAATTAAAATTACCTTACTCTAGTTACCAACCTTGGATCCAATTTCCCTCAATATAATAATAACATATAATGACATAATATTACTCTTCCCATATGTTTATCAAAGGGGGACTAATTGACAATCCAATTGGACGGCAAGCTCGAGGTTTCTATCGGCTGATAGTTGCCTAGGGGCAAAGCCCCGAGTCAACTATCAAAACTGTTAGAAACCAAGAGCGACCAGTCATTGTTTTACCATAACCCAGTGGCTGATCTATTAAACATAGAATATCGACAAAACTGATTTATAATATAATTATTTTTTATTTAATTTACTAGTATAAAAACAAGAGATCACAATAAAAAATAGACGGAGAGGGATACAACCATAAAGCGCACAAGACACCATTCAAGGGTCATTCCCAACTAATTAAATAGCAATTGCAATCAGAATAGTTATAATATAAAAATATAAAAATAATGATAATAATATAACAATATGTACATGACAATCTCAAATGATTTTTGCCCGTAATGCACGAAAAACTGTGCGCATGATACAAGAATCTTCTATCGATCGACAGTAGGTGGCCAATCAGATTGTGAGTGTTTGCCAATAGTCAGCCACTGGGTTATTCTAAAGAAACATACCCCCCCCCCCCCAGGTGGCCCCCACCCCACCCCCACCAACGGATATTAATGTATCATGTATTACAAAATAGAATCATTTTAAAGTTAGCCCTCCCCCAAATACCTCTGAGCACAATTCGCCCAAAAAGTACCAGTGAAAATTACTCCAAAAAGTACCCTAATCAATGCAATTTCATTCCAAAAAAATACTTTGCGCCTGGCCTCCATGCAGGAAACAGGTTCACATATTGATAATCATTTAACTGGGGGAAATTCAGGATCTTACACATGTGGTCACAAAGGTGCACTATAAAAGAGCCCTTGGTCTTGATATCTTCAACATAATCTAACTCGCATTTTAGTTTTGCACTTCACAAAATTCTTGGCACATCGGTCTGCACCGACCAAGCATGAAATCTTCATAAATTATTCTAACCATCATTCAACTATCTCATTACCGGACATCGATTATCACTTAGTTTGTCCAAGTTTGTTTTAGAATGTTATCTTTTAGGGTCAAATAAAGCTTGAGCCACACCCAGATTGGTCTCCTTTTGGGGTTTAATTCAAATTTTTCGACGAGCATCCTCACCCTTTCACCCCGGGCCCTGGTCTTCCCTGGTAAACTCTCTTTTATAGTGCACCTTTATGTACAAGAGAGGTGGTAATTCATTCAGGACCTTAATTATTCGTATTTACATGCTGCATCAGTTCATTTGATAATATGGTCTTCATAAATAAGAGCTTACCCCTTCACTAGCCCAACTAGACAGACAGTAGTTTGGCCTTAATTCTACCAAATGTTAGAAGATCGAAATGTAGAGTTAGCGAGTGGCGAAGCAGCTTGTGGCTTTGTCACTTCCCACATGCTATCTTCCATGGTTGGCCAGGGTTTGTAAATTAAGTATACAGTATTTTACACTTACAGCGAAGAGCGCCCAACCGTTGCCACTTGACAAAACCGTTTTTTGATTCATTTTTGACAACTTTCGGATGGCTTCCATTCAAACTAGCAAATCAAATTGCAAGAATAATTATTGTGGGAGGCGGGGATGCCAATTGTCAGAATGAGAACCAACCTCGCTCCCAGGGTCTCTCTTCCTTGCTCTTGGGGTCGGGGGAAGAGAGACCCTGGAACCAGGTTGAATGGGAATGTGAAGCTTGACATCTCTGCCTATCGTAGTTCTTGTATTTTGATTGGCCAGTTGAAAAATGAAAGCCATCAGAAAATTGTCAAAAATTAATCAAAAACTTTGTCGAGTGGCAATGGTAGGGTGCTATTCACTGTAAGTATGGGGTTTTGGTACATTTTTGAGTTCAAAATCCCTAGCATATATGTTCTCTTTTGTTTTGTTTTATTTTTGGGTATGTTGGGTAGTCTTTTTAAGGTATGCCCTTTGGTATATATGGTAGATAAGTGAAGCACTTGGTTTGTCATCAGCTAAAGACTTACAAGAACTGTTCTTGTTTAAATAGTTTTCAAAACGTTTCTGCAGACTGCAGATACTCTTAGTATCAAGGCCTGATCAAAAGGTCTCAACATAACTCGAGTCATGTTGAGAGATGTTGAGACCATGGCTCCAACATTTCGAGAACAAAAGAAATGTTGAGAAGATGTTGAGACAAAGGGGGTGTCAAACGGCCTCAACATCGGCTCTCAACAGATGTCGAGAGAATGTTGAGACCGTTTAATCGGGGCTTGAGAGAAATCAAGTACAGTGGAACCCCGCCTTACGACCACCTCATTAATATGACCACTTTCTTTTGTCCCGAACTGAAGTTTTCTTAGTCATTTTCTTATTTAAGAACCCCTTTAATACGACCACCCCGTTAATACGACCAGATTTTGCTGGCCCATTGGTGGTCGGATTAACGGTGTTCCACTGTACTCACAGATACTGTATTGAATATCAGCAGTTAACCTGCAACTGTCCATGTGTTTAGATGATAACAAACCAAGTAAACAGTGGTTAACTATCCATGTCAATGTCCCCTAAATGTTCTCTTCCATACTTTGCTATCATATCTTGAACAAATTCTTGTTTTAACTTACTTAAGCACCTGTGAAAAACATAAAATAAAATAAATCACCCATTGAATGAGCGCTCCATCATCTTGCTCTATCTGCAAACCCTTTTATTATGGCCCTCTTCATACTATCAGGGTGGTTGGATCTTTCATTTAAGTTATGTTTATTTTGATTCCAAAAGGAAAAAAGTTAAACTGCCTGAAACGTTGCGTTTTAAAAACATAATAACCTCAGAATGATTTTATTAAAAGAAACAGCTAATTTTAAATTTATGGAATGGAGAGGTGAAAGACTGCATTTGTATTATGTCTTCACCTTTTTCAAGAGTGCGGGTTAAAATTCGATGTGTTCCACTCACAATATTGCTACATTGCTATTTTGCTATTTGGGTACCACACATCACTTACCTTCTGTACAAAGAGCTGGATCGGAATTTGAAAATGTCAAATGAAGGTGAGTGAGGCATATGCACGATGAACACATTCGGTAACACAACAAAGTCGTACCTGAGAACAAAATACCTGCATGTTAGTTTGTTGATCTTTTGAAAGTTGTGGATCCAGATGTGCTCAAAAGAAGGGGCAGTGAAGATGGGACTTTACTTGTTTAAATAGGGGGCCCTGTCCAGTACCCTGCCAGGGCCTGGCCCCCTGCCCGTGATCCACCACTGGTTAATATTGAATTGTATAGCTTAAAGACCTCTCCAATTCTGATTGGCTTATGGTATTTGGCAGTATTTAGAGATATTGGAACTTGCTGACACACAAGGGAGATAAACATAAGTATTCGCAGACATGAGAGGTGGACACTGGATGATGGAAAAAGGAGACGTGGTCGACCACGGGAAACATGGAGGAGGACAAGGCTGAAATGAAAACCATTGGGAAGACATCGTAGAGCGAAGTGGAATGAATTGCAACCAACAGACAAAAAACTCTAGTCTCAACCTTATGTGCCACCTAGGCACAGAGAGGATGATGATAATGATGATTTGCAAACACCAAATGTTATATAATTTGTCTCTTTAATAAATACTTCAGATTTAAGAAAAACACATCACCCAACTTATGAATTACATACTTGCGATGTAAGTTCGAATCACAAAGATATTGATTTTTCTTCTAAATTTCATTTACTCAGGGACGAAATATAGTCTATATATGAAACAGTGTGAAACTAACCCCTGAGCTTGTAATTCCATGATGTGAGACACTTTATTCCATCCAAAACCCACAAAGCGTTTGTCATATCTGCTGACGTTATTTCGTACAACCACATAAGGTTCAAAGTCCTCTTCCCATTGTATCTGTAATCAAAAGCACCTTGTTTTTACTTAAACATAAGTACAGATGTATTCTATCTATTTTGTTAGTACAAACTAGTGAACACGAGGTGCAAATAAATAAACATGGTCCAAGTACATACAGTGTATGGAGTAGTAGCTGTTCTCCACTTGGCGTAGTTAGTTGGAGAATGGCCCTTACTCCACTCGTGGTACCTGAAAAGAGAATATTATAGAAATCAGTCAAACAATTAGGCTCGATTACCAGCCGCTGTTTGGGAAAATGAGCCGATGCTCCTCACCCCAAAGTCTCTTCTCGGAGAGGAACGAAGACTGGACCCGAGAGAGCGGTGAAAATCGAGCCTATCAAAACAATCTGAGCAACCTCACAGCAATGTGTTATTCTACCATCACGTTGGTTTACACACCACCAATTGAATGCAGCGGTGCCACTAACCTGATCCTCATAAAGCTAGCCCGGTCCAAACAAGGTTAAGAGTTGTTCAGAGTTCAAACTCTTGTTTGGCCTGAAACTCTTATGCACTTTTGGCAACTTTTATCTACTCTCATCAAATTTAAACCTGATTAAATTTTTTTGAGAGTCGTAGAAAACTCTCGCTCACATTGGGCCCGAGGCAATGATAGTCTGAGAGCCAACTCTCAGCAACTCTCATCCTCATTTGGCCTGGGCTTAAAGACTGTCAGCCATCAGTTGACACAAAGTCCACTTGAATTGACAGGTGGTTTGGAAGGCAGATAGGCAGATAGGCAGGCAGGCAGTTAAGGGATTTGTTGCTACATTAAAAGAAACAAATCAACATGTACATGCAATCATGATAAATATAATTATTATTGGTTCAGACCTACCGAAATGTAAAGATAGAACCCAGGTCCCATAATGACAAGAGCTGTGCTTTGGTCTTCGGAAAGGCCAGTTTGTAGTGAAGAGTCTCAAATGCTGGAACAACAAAAGCCTGGAAACAGAACAAAAACACTGTCATACTTCAGACATTAATAGTCTGTCTACCAGCAGTGGCTTATCAGGCCGGTGCTTTACTCCAGTTCCCATATCATGAATCGACTAGGACTCTGGAGTATTGCTACTTCTCAGGGATGTGATGCTAGTCCATCGCAGGTTACCCCCAGCATTGTTGTCAGGTTGCCCTGACAATTTGCTGGTATCTGTAGGATTAATTTAAGCAATTTAGCGTAGCACATTGCATGCTGGGACCATGTCCTTTCACTGGTCGCCATCTTGAAATAAACATGTCTTGTTTACTTGAGCTCTGAACTGTTTCGCTAATACTACAGCAGGGCTGCAAACAACAGTCGGTCATCGGACAATGGCCGATCAAAATTTGTCAATGTCCGATGAAATCCCAACTGTGGTCGGACATAATGTCCAGACAATTTTTTTTTGCCTTCCAACGCTAATTAATGCATTATAACACGTTTTGTTCTAAACGCAAACTAGTTTACTCTGCATTGACAACGCAGTAGATTAGCAGGTTCGCTTATCAAGCAATACTGTAATATGATGTCTGACCTCATTTTTGTTTTGTCCGACCAAAATGGTGACTTAGTCGGACATATGTCCTTTCAAGAAAAAAATATTACTTGCAGCCCTGCTACAGTATCCTGTTAAGAGGCACTGTCAGAGTAAAGTGGCTTTTCCTAAGAACACAACACAACAACCTCAGCAGACCACTCGATCTGGAGTCCAATGTATGTATGCACACTTTTCTAATCTTATACTTGACTAACCTTGTTGTCCATGTTTGCAGCTGTTTTCAGTGATTGCCTGTACAAACAAGAACCACAGTAATGTTAAGCCCTGGTCAAACAGTGCACATGTAGTCGATGATAGTTTTAACTCACCTATTATCATCAACTATCATGAACCATCATGTGCCGCATGGTCAAATGGGAAAAACTATCATCGACTATCATGGAGAATTTGAACAGGTTCAAAGTGAATCAGTGATAGTTGATGATGATACATGATAGTCAATGATAGTGCATGATAGTTGGTGGTCAAACAGGAGCGCGGGCTTCAACTATTATGGACTATCATCGACTATCATGCGCTGCCAATGTAGTTGAATACTGAAAAACATTTTGAGAGAAGGGGAAAGGGAACTTGTCCATGTGGATGATTAATATCCTGAATGAATAAATAAATAAATAAAGTCACTCCAGTTCATTCAACTTCACCACAAGGCTAGCTTGAAACATTTGTCCAGATAAATGAAGTTGTACTAATGCATTGATACAAAAGGTTTGCATGGAAAAAATTGCTGGAGACCAGGCTCTCCAGCAACCTTTTCCATACAAAGCTTTAATTTTTTTAAACATTCAAACCATCAGAGGGCTCAAACTTGGCAACCTTGCTCTTTTCATTTCTGGTAATCTTTTAACATAAATGAAAAACAGATCATGTGACCCCTAGCTGCAACAGGCTTATTGGTCACATGTGATTACTTTGGTTTTTGGTTTTAACCCTTTCACTCCCAGCGTCAAACCTTGAGTCAATAAATGTGGTTGTTACTTTACTTTTACGTCTGTGGATGAAACCCTAGTGTGTGACCATTCAAATGAAAGCTATTGAGCAGTACTTTCATGTGGTACTGTTTATTATGCTGTACAAGGTGGTTCTAACTTTTAAGTCTGTGGATGAAACCCTAGTGTGTGACCATTCAAATGAAAGCTATTGAATAGTACATTCAAGTGGTGCTGTTTGCTTTTGACAATTTTGCAAAATGAAATTCAAGATTTATTCTTCAGTTCTCTTGGAAGTGAAAGGTTAAAACAGTGATTAGAAAGCCTCTCTATAGCCTCTGTAAATCAACACATTAAAAATGTTGATTGTGAACTCTTCATTAAGAAACACATGGACATTTCTCCAACCTTAATGAGTTGTATGCTCCTGGCATTGGTACAAAGTCGATATCATTCAGAAGCACAAATGGGGTGTGTACATGTTCCAAAGCAATGTTTCTCAGGTAATTCACAGGATAAAATTGCTGAAAAACCAATCAGCCAGTTATAATAATAATTATAATAATTAAAATTGAGTTACACTCAAATGCATCATACCACTGTGACTTGCAAGTGTTTTATACTCTTTTTGTCAATTTTTTGCCATCTTTCAATTCATTTTACAAAACTTCTTTGCATCCCCAAAAACGTGGTTTTTGATTACCGATTTACCGGTAGTAGATACAGTTGAACCCGGCTATCTCGAACTCTCAAAAAACAGCTCAAGTTAGTGGGAAGTTCAAGATAGCCAATAGCCAAAGACTGAAAAACAAGGGCAAGGGAACTGGGTTTGAGTTCGAGATAGCGGAGTATCCGAGATAACAGAGTTCGAGTAGCAAGGTTCAACTTAGCCTGTGAGCAGGCTCACAGAAAAAAAAACATGTGCAAGTCAAAACTTTAATTGAGTGACAATGGTATAATGTAATATAACAATTACATGTAATTTGTGTTACCCATGTTAACAAAGTGTCTTTTTTAGTTCATTACCTCAAATTATTAAGACGATTTCCACTGGATGTTCGAGCAAAAAGTGCAAAAAGTTAAATTACCAAAAAATACTCATAGCACGGTAACATTTTGAATACAGTTAAGAAGAAATTATCGATAAATTAGCTCCCAAGCTGACCCCGCGAGAGAAGTCATTACATATTTTAATATAAAAGGCGCTTCATGTCAGTTCAAAACAAAATGGCGTGCATTTTTATCGTTTTTTAAGAGGTTTGACATTAGTTTTCTCGAGAATGCTTGAGAATTTAATTGCGGGGTCACTTGGAGAAGTGAATTAAAGTGATATGTTTCAAATAGTATTCAAAATGTTACCGTGCTACGAGTAGTTTTTTAGTAATTAATTTTTGCACTTATTGCTCGAACGTTGAGCGGAATCCGTCTTAATATCTGTAAATGAATACAGCAATCCATGTCACTTCCCCTTTCTTCTTTAAAGTTGATATAAACAACCTCAGACACCAAAAAATGTTTCACTCAACATTGAGGGAGGGAGAGATGCAAACATGGATGCATGTATTCTGACAGGTCTAGAGTGAAGTGTCCCAACTAATTGTGACACGGATTGTGGCTTCACAATCATGTAAACAACAACAACAACAACAACAACAACAACAAGAAATATAGCATTACTCACTCCTTCCTTAAAGACAATGTGGTATCCAACATTTTTTCTTTTCACTAATTCTGATGAGCTCTGTACATAGCGAAGAAACTGCTGAGCTTCACTGTCGGACATGTACAATGCCAAACTAATAGGACCTGCAATGCCATAGGCAGAATCAAAGGTGTCCATATTAATAGGATTAATTTGTGTGTGGTCGAGACCACAACTGAGTGTCTGCTTAGGACAGCTCCCCCCCCCCCCCCCCCTAAGGGAAGTGTCAGACCAATGTTAAGCTCTAGGTTTAGCGGTATATGGAGGGGGACATTGGGGTTTGCGGTATTGCGGTTCTGAGCCATTTTTATTACGGTTTTACAGTAGTTTCGATCCAAAACTGCGGTATTGCGGTTTCATAGAGTACAACGGTATGCGGTTTTTCTAGCATTTTGAGCAGCGGTGTTCGGTAAAGATTCTAATTTTGTACGGTATTTCGGTGAGGAAGTTTCCTTACAACATTAGTAAGAGAGGAAATTTTTCTCGAGTTTCAGTGCGGTTTTCGGTATTTGAGCCGAAATCTTGCCAATGCGGTTTTACGGTTTTGGAGACCCCCAATGTCCCCCTGCAATATTTTTTTCACACTCTGATACACTAACAAAAGTTCCTACCTTCCCAATGAAGACAGATTGTTTCAATCATCTGCAGTCTATCTATGGAGAGCTGTACCACAAGTGTCACATCTGAGGGCTCAACAACCTGTCACAAACAGTCACAATGAACTTGGTTTTAAGCTTACCATTGAATAGTGACTGAGCCACAAATCTAAGGCAGACCATAGACAGGCCTTAGATATAAATTTGCCTCATGTCTTTATACCTGATAAAACACTGCTGCGAGTTTTTTAAATGGCTTCAAAAACTTATCTCTAAATCTAATCAATCTGATCCTAATCTTGAAATTTTAGTTTGTTTTAGACAAGAAAATTGAGCTAAAAGTTCAGCCGTATCTTTATCAAATAAAAAGACACTCATTTTAAACAGTGATTTCTTTCTATACATCAAACATACAAATCATATTCTGACATAATTATCAGGCTCAAAGTACATCAATTTATGTTGTCTAGTATGTTTAGCTTGTATGTCTGGAGGAACATCCCTGGCAACAGATGAGAATGACTACTTACCTGTGAAAAGTCATAATCCAGATAGTAAAGATGAGTCCTGTGTGTTAAATCCTGTTCTTGTTTGAACTCATAGCAAGCATCTTCACTGTCCATGTTAGCTGCACTCTGAACACTGCCCTGTCATACAATAAAAGGAGGTTATATTTCACCATTTCCAAGGCGTGTTGACCTTCTGAAGTTTGTGTTGACGTTTCTGTAGCAAGCGTTTGTTTTATTTGATGGGTTGCTAACCCAACGCATGACCCCGACCTGAAGGGCCAGGGTGTTTTGTCTGTCCCCTCTCCCGCAGACCAATCAGGCTTGGTTAAACCTGCCAGGAACACAAGGCTCCCGCAGGCATAGCTCTGGGGGTCGTAAGGGCGCACAAGTCTCCCTGCCACGACAAGGCACAACACCGGGGGAAGCTTGACTGAAAACTGCTCTATAATTATTGTAATTTACCTTGTCTCCTGGCTGCTGTCTGGTTGGGTCTCCCTCGGTAACTTCACTTAGCTTGTTATCATTCTCATCACAAGGGAATATCCATCGCCTATGAACAAACAGTGCAACAATATTGTCACAATATTGTCCCAATATTGAAGCCTTAAGCGTCGCATGGCGTGACAATGACCGATGATGATGATGATGATTGTTGTAATATTGCCTCAAGTTGCATCAATGTTATTTACAATGTAAACATTGTGTTAATCTTGCATCAATATTGTCTTATTGCTATACTGTTGTTTCTAACATCGAGAAGCTTACCTTAAGAAGTTGCCATCATATTCCAGGAAAGTCAAGTACAGGTTCCTGAAGAACTCTTCATATTTGTTCTTCACTAGCTGCTTCTTGGGTGAGTTCCAGTGAATAACCTGCGTGATAATATTATAAAGATTACAATGTATATACAAGGCAGCGTCAATGTATGCAAACTATCCTTCACTGGTTCACCGCTTCTCCCCTGCCACTATTTATTATTATTATTATTTTTTTAATTTTTAATTTTTGACTTTTATTTAACTGTAAGATTATTTGTAAATTATCATGGCAAACTCATTAAACTAAACTAAACTAGACCATCGTCAGTTACACCACCAGCATTTTGTCGGGTTAAACCAACAATTTGCCAGAACCCATGGATTCTATAAACCAGTGTGTGGAGGAACCGAGGAAGGCACTGACATCAGTTAGTATGAAGTGACACAAAGACACAGCTTAAACTCTGAGACCTCTCAATCTTGAGTACAATACAATAACCACTAAGCCAATATAAGCATCCCATGATTCTGTGTGTTGTGTGAAGATATTAAATTGTGTTTGTCCAAATAACCTACTAAAGGAAACATTTATACACTAGGTGATTTTATATGCTCGTAGCGGCAAATTTGATCACCAGTGAAAATCACAATCAAATTTTACTGATATGTGACAACCAAAGAGTAATAAATTAATATTGAAATTAGCAGCCTACCCATCTAAAATCACAAGCCACAAAAAGTGTATTACCTTTAATTCTGAAACATCCTTGTAACAGTTCTACAAAAGGAAAACAAGTTACCTTTAAGAATAAATTAATTTATTATGACATTACTTAATATAATAACAATGACTATTATTATATTATAATAAACTAATAAAATATGATTAAATTATTATTAATAAATTATTATTATATCAGACAGAAGTTCATGCAATTATTGCTTATTGAATGGCTTGAAAATCACTTACTGCACTGCGTGTATTGTTCCCAAGCTGAACATTCCATGTACATGGTAGTTTTAACACCAGATAGGGATGGCTCTTTATCACTGCATTAAATATGTCCTTGGAATGAAAAAAAAATCATTTGCAGCATTAATTTATTAACTCAATTCTCTGTTACTAGTCATATCAAATTTTGGTGTTACGTTCCTTTCCTTTGACTAGTCTTCAATAATTTTCTGAGAACAGCTAATCAAATCCCATTCTCTATTTACATCCTATAGTATATGTATGATATGATGTAGTTTAACATACAGATATCTTATTAACCATGTGCGAGGTCCGTACTGGGAAAGACCGAGGGCCAATATTTTCCCAGTACGGTCCCGAGCAAGCTTGGTTGATAAGAGATTTATTACATGACTTTGTGCTTAAAAATTAAACTGTGGGAATTAAACCAGAACAATGTAAGAAACTTTAGCCAGTCCAATACTTAGGAAATATCGGACCGGCAATAAAGCATTCTGATTGGCTGATTTTAGTTATTGGCCCTCTCAACTGTCTTAGTCGTGTAATAATGTAAAATACTACATACGTCTAATGAATTTGATACCACTTACACACTCAGCAATATTTGTTGTTTTGATGACTTACCTGATCTGCTAGAGATGTGGCTAGCATGCTCATAAGTTCTTTCTCAGCTGTCAGTCTCCACAGACTAGTCCACTTAGTCTGACGTAACTTGAACACATCCAGTAAGATTACACCTGTGTTGAACCCTCGTCCCTGAATCACAATCATAAGATCTAAGCTTGGTATAAAGCCCTAATTTATGTACATGAGACAAGTGCAGTTTGTCTCACACCAGTATTGCAAGACAAGTTGCAACGGAATTTACATGTACAATCATGTTAGGGACTGGTCAATAAGTACAGGGGGAGGGTGGGTCATTAGTTTTTGAGCGGTGGGTCATGCAGTTTTGATCTACACATAGAGAGTGGGTCATCACTTTTATCATAACTTTAAATATAAAGTGACAAGCAAAGTACATGTAAAACTAACCATCATTCGTTTGTCAGTATAAATTGATAAATTTCATACCATGTAGCAGTTTTTAGATGTATTTTTAGCCATTTTGGGTTTTTAGGCATTCGCCAGTTCACTCATTTCTGCGAAACTTTGGATCAGGAGCAAACGCAAAATAGAGTGGCTGTGGATTCTGATGTCAATTTATGTCGAATACCAATTTTGCAATATTTATGAATTTTAAACTTAAGATACCACATCAAGAAATTACCTAAGTAACCTACCTAAAATCATAGTTATATGCAAGCATTAGATAAACTCACCAGAGCAGGCCAGGGTCTATGGTTTTTCCACAGTTTACCAAGATACCAGTCACTTTGGTTTTCTACGAGACCAATAACCTGGGTGGATACCAAACATAGCAAATTACATTAATATGTACTGTACATGTAAGAAATTAATATCTAATCTGCACATAATAATATTAGTTTATAATTTGAAATGTAAAGTCTTAGTATTCCTGTTTCTACAATATTGTTTTCTTAAGTTTGGCAGTATATTATAATACTTCTCAATATACAGTAACTGCTCCTGCCATTTTGGTGAATCTTTAATAAAATCACTAATAAGTAAAAATTATATATTAATTTATAATAATAATTAATTTCTCATTGTGGACAGTCTAATAATTAGAGTAAAACAATGAAAAGATGAGGTTGATCCTGTTTTTTTTTATTTTTTATTAAAACTATTATTATTATTATTATATCACTATTACCAGTGGCAGATCCAGACCTGTTTATAAGGTGGGGGCCTGAAACATTTTCCAGCCCTTAGAGCCTTAAACTAAGGAGAGGACCTCTAGATCCACCACTGATTACAGTGAAGAGGCTGAGCGCCCTACCATTGCCACTCAACAAAGTTTGGGATTAATTTTTGACATCTTTTTGACATTTTTTGGACAATTTTCTGATAGCTTTCATTTCAACTGGCCAATCAAAATGAAAGAACTACGAGAGGCAGAGTTGTCAAGCTCCACGTTTGCATTCTGACAATTGACATCTTCGCCTCCACAGTTCTTGCAATTTGATTTGCTAGTTTAGATGGAAGCCATCAGAAAGTTGTCAAAAACTTTGTCAAGTGGCAACAGCAGGGCACTCTTCAATGCATGTAAAAAATAAAGCAGACCTTTTTCCCTGTCAGCTGGTCAAAAATCCTCCATAGCTCAGCGATATCGGATGCAAAAATGACATCAGTATCAAGAACAACTACCTGGAAATCATACAACAAGAGAGCCAGTCAATAAGAATGTAAACAACTATTTGTCTTGTAATTTTTTTTGTGTCGTCATAAGACATGTGGCATGAAATGTTGCTTAGTACGAGTGGTTTGCATATTTGCCTCTTTAAAAGCAGATTTAAACTGATTAGCAGGGATTGTAGGTTAGGTTAAATAAACATTGATAATATTTTGAGAACAGAAGTTATTGGCAAACAAAATTTTCACACTAAAAGGTAACTTTGCATGTGTCCACCATAAAAGAAAGGCATATCTCTACAATAAATATTACTGGATATATTTTCAATTAAGAAATATATTAATGTAACTCAGCATGTCCCTCTCGAGATGCGGTGGCCTAATGGTTAATGCCTTGGATTTCGGATCGAAACCAGGATAAGCTCTGGCAATGTGGGCCAGTTTGGCCCAAGTGCAGCTTTTATACCTGCCAACTTTTCCTGAGTCAAATGCGTGAGATTTTTGTCTTCAGAGTACCTGGATTTCCGAAGATGTTCCGACAATTTCTGAACGTTGCCGAAGACATCTGAAGATCTCCGATGTTGATTTGAAGATTTCCGAATGTTAATGAAGAGTTTGTATCCAGTTCTACGATGTGTTCGGGCACGGTTTGGAGGATTCAAACACGACATATAGTGTTATTTATAGGACTATGTTTCCTTGCGTTGGTTCGAGTCCATATATTTTTCGAAAGTGTGTCAGTTAAGGCTGTAATAGGTTAATAGCTCAAATTTTTCAGCCAGGCATGAGAAATTGGTCCGTAAGCGTGAGTTGGCGTGAGATCGAAGTTTTCGACCGGCAGGTGTGAGACTCACACCTAAGGCATGAGAGTTGGCAGGTATATACTTTATCCATGTCCCACTCACCTTGTCCAGTGATTGTGGAAGCGCTTCAGTTAGAACCAACTTCATTAAACCAAAGATTCCAGAGTAGTGTTTATTAGGTATCCAAGACACTTTATCCTGAAAATTTCCACAATCATGTCAGAGATTGATACATGTACAAACAAGTTAATAACAGGCAGCATATATAGTACCACTCAAAAGTATTAGCAGTCACTTACAAGAAACAAAGGACATTTTATTTAATGGTCTCTTTTGTTTCCTTGATGCCAGGCTGGTCGAGATTTGGTGAAAATTTCCATGATGCTGGTCTGGTCGAAATTTGGTAAAAATTTTCCTGATGCCGGGGTCGAGTGGTAGAGATTTGGTGAAAATTTCCGTTTCGCCAGGGTGGTCGAGATTTAGCGAAAAGATCAGTGATGCCGGGGTGGTTGAGATTTGGTGAAAATTTCCGTTTCGCCAGGGTGGTCGAGATTTAGCGAAAAGATCAGTGATGCCGGGGTGGTAGAGATTTGGTGAAAATTTCCGTTTCACCAGGGTGGTCGAGATTTAGCGAAAAGATCAGTGATGCCGGGGTGGTTGAGATTTGGTGAAAATTTCTGTGTCAGGGTGGTTGAGATTTCGTGAAAATTTCTCGTTTTTTTTGTAAGTTTATGGACCTCGCGTTCAGCTCGGTGCATAAACTTCCCCCCCAAAAAAAGAACTCGGCCAATATTTCCCCAATACGGAACTCACACTGGTTCAATAACCTCTATATCCAAAGAGCTGAGTATCTCACCTTTACAGTCTCAGTGCTATAAAAACTAGTATCAACTGTAAACAGAAAAAAGGTTATGTGTGAAATATACATGTACATGTAAGCATTTCCACTACTAAAATATTAGTTGTTTCAATTCATTTTCAACTCCAACTTTGTAATGAACTTCACTACCTTGTCTGCAAACACAGCACAACTTAGAGTATCTTTAGAAACTTTCTTGCTTAACTCTTTCATTCCCAGAGTCAAACCTTGAGTCAATAATAATTGTGGTTGTACCTTTTGAGTCTGTGGATGAAACCCTAGTGTGCGACCATTCAAATGAAAGCTATTGAGTAGTACTTTCATGTGGTACCAATCGTTTTTAACAATTTTGCAAAATGAAATTCAAGATTTTTTCGTCAGTCTTTGAACTTAGCGCTCTTGGGAGTGAAAGGAGGGTTAACCTTGTGAATCCCTTTCCCTCTTATTCAACCTAACAATCATACCTGCTGGTATGGCCCATGTTTGAAAGAGGACAGTTAAAATCTTCTCTGCAATGCCATCCGAGATGAAATGGAAGTGAAGTGGATTACGGCGGTGAAACAGAATTGACTTTATGAGCGTGACTACTTGGCGACTTGCACTATGACCTGCGCAGACCACTGCAATGTGGATAACCTGTAAAGAGACCACAATAACAAGTTTATTAAATTTGCACCCCGGCCTTGCTAAATTTGTAATGAAGTGCAGTGTACCCTTACCTCACAGCGATACAGTTTAAGATCATTCACACATAATGTCTTGTTTTCCTGTGATGCTGATTTAATAAAATAAAGAAGACAAATAATTATAGTAATTGGAATGAGAACTACAATTATTTTTTTATTCAATGGGTAATCGGGCAAGTAATTTTGAAATTGCTGAGAGTGAGCACTTGTGAGGCTGATTTGATATTACTAGCACAATTCCTACCTGAACGACACAAGGTTCAATTGTGCGGTCCCAGAAAATATCCATACATACATGTATACCCACCCCAAGGAAGGTCATTGGAAATTCCGATGGGGAGGGGGTCTCAAAAGCCAAAATTTTTAAAGGAAATTGTGAAGCTAAACTGGAATTTCCAGAGGGGTGGGGTGGGGGGTCAAATAAAAAAACCTTCAGTGACGGGGGTATGGATATTTTCTGGAACAACACATTACCGATTAATTGTATCAATAACAAAATTTGAGGCTTTTAAAAGAAGTCTGATAGAACTGTAGTCTGAAGCGTCAGCCGTCTCCTCTCCCCAACCCCCCCCCCCCCTCCGAAGAGATGGCTGACACTTCACACTAATAGAACCTCTTTGTAGCGAAAATATTAGCGATACATGGCTTTGAATGTAATACAAAAGTGCAGAATGTACAGTAAACAGGTCTAAACAGTGGGTGAATCTCGTCCAGGCTTGTCTAATATTGTCAAATGTCCAGTAAAATAATAACCTCACCTTGTTGATTGTGACTGTCCCTTTCATACAAATCTTTCAATCTCTTTTGAACCACTTTCAGTTCTCTCTTCAGCTCTGTGTTTTCTGCTTGAACACTTTCAAATTTTTTGAGCAAAACTTGTCTCCTCTCTGATATCATTACCAAAGTATCTCTTTCTAATAAAAACAAAATTAACAGGCTTGAAGTTAAAAAAATATAAAATAATACACACTAGACAAAGTAAAAAGAATATCATCGAACCTCCCGTAAGCGGACACCCTCGGGACCAGAAAAAGTGTCCGTTTAAGAGAGGTGTCCGCTTATAGGAGGTTAAAAATGTAGTGTTTGCATGTACTGTAGCTGGGAAAATTACCAAGCGGTCTGCTTATGAGAGGTGTCCGCCTATGGGAGGTAACCATTTAATAGCGGAGGTTCAACATTGTATACATGTACATGTACAGTAGTACTCCTACAATGTATATAACTGCTTTATTTCAGGGCATTATGTGCCCTGAAATTCTCACGTCCAAAGCTAAGGTCATAGGTTTGACTCCTGTTGGGAGAACTCGGAATTTTTTTCCAAGTAGCTTGTGTCACTGAATGATATAGCATCATTCTCATATTTCTACCAAGCTTAAAATTCATCATCATTTCTTTCTACTTCTTTTTTCTTTGGAGTAATTCAGAATAATGCAATCACACACTATCTAGTTTCTGTTTGCTTGGCCAGAGATCTATGTAGTGCATTTCACCTGTCAGTGACCAGCTATATGTCACATGTCATTCCGATTTTTATCAGCCTGAGAGAAACTCTGCCAGTTTGCAGACCTTGGCATTTTATAAAAACAGCTGTTGTGAAGCCTCCATAATAAAATGAGAAAAACGACAATCACTTTAAAAAAAAGAAACTGTATTTGTAGTGATATGCTTATGGTTGTTATAATTCACACATATAGTTATTTCCAAACATGCCACAATAAAATCAATCAATGGCAATGTTTTGAGGTGGAGAACACTCCCATGTTATGTTCCATCGTGGCTTATGAACCTCTCACACCTCCATCATATTTGATTTCAGAGTAGCAGCCAATTGCGAGCCTCTTTTTTAGACAAAGGCTAAAGAAGAGAGTGGTCTTTAACTATCTTTGCTAGCTTCCTGCTGCATGCAAAAGAAATGCCTAGAAAGCCTGATGCTTGACGCAAACAGACGTTTAACAACAAACCAACGCCAAATTTAGTAATCCCAGACAAGGCTGCCCATCCTCCCAGCAGGGTTTATTTGTATTGTTCAGTGCAATTCCTTTGTATACCTCAAAATTAAAGTTTACCACATGGGTAGAACTCATCTATTTCACATGTGACCACCCACCACAAACAGGTACTGCTGATCGTGATGCACTCGGCTTTTCAGTCAGTACCATTTTGTGATTATTTTATAAAAATGTTTGCTTCTAAAGAATTAGCTTTTTTATTTTGTATTAATACAATTTCAAGCCAATACATTATATGGAATGCGAACTTGCCTAAAATGAGATTTCACTTACAAACAATTTTCTATTGGCTAGATAATCTTAATTACAAAATGAAATTTACAGCTGCTAAATGTTATTGAATTCTATATTCCCATGGCCAATTGAATTTACTCTCAATTGGCATTTTCCAAAAGTGAAAAAAGAAGTAGGGTCAACTCAAGCTGACTGAGAGTGGAGTAAAATCACTGGTATCCTGCACAGGTGCATGTAAGAGCAGACTGGAGACCCACCAAGATTTTAATTGCAAAGAGTAATTAATGGGTATTATCAACATATTAATCTGTTCTGCTGGTGTCCAAAAAACATCTTGTCAATCCAAAGTCTTTTCAAAACTCATAAAAATAGGCACAGGGTATAAAAAGAATAGATATCGATCAATTCCTCCTTAATGAACTATGGTTTTTATCACTGATAAGTTATCATTAACTCTCACATTGTGAATAACAATTCTACATTTACAAAGTTTGACAAGTAAGAAGAAAAACTTGTAAAGCCATTATCTCTATCTAATATTTGTGCTAAATTAGACCAGTGGTAAAAGCAGGCATATACTACAAGTCATGAATTTATTGCTTTTTTTTTGTTATTCACTGCACCTGCGAAGATTTGCAAATTTGTAGATTTGTAAATGTAACTCCATTTGACAACTAAATGCAATAAAAGGCAATTAATTATTTTATTATTAGAAAATCATTTTCCATATAGCCTCAATCTGTCAAGACTAGCACATTCTCTGGATTTTAATCACCATAAATTCGATACACGGGTAGATGATATCTTTTTTATTAGCTCCAAGAGAAAAGACGAGACGACCGCAATAATATTATTGGAGAAAATTAACGTTCATAATTAGGCATGCCATGCAAATATTTTGAAGATAAATGCCTATCTGAGATTCGGAAAACATGTTTACGAAGTGCTCCTGACCAATGGATATTTTTGGAAATACGAAATCCAAGAATAGTCATTAATTTTATATAGCTCATTAACAAAATGTTGAGTATTTTAAAAAACTTGGTCTGTACAGATGGCTAAAGATTATTCGGTATGTATGATAAACACATGTCAAATCGCCGCGAAATAGATAATTTTAATTTTGAAAATAACCCTCCATTGATCGGAGAAGCGAAGATAAGCATCTGTTTGGACAGAACTGTCAAATAACTGGTGTGTATGAGATGAGGAAAACCCAGACTAGCGTATAAAATATGTGAATAATGGAATTCAAAGAAAAAACAGAGCTTTTTTCCCACCTTCGTACATTTTTGTACTGAAGATAATTTTTATAATCCAAGGATTTTAATCAAATATTTTCCCATGTACTTGACCTAACGTTTACATTTTTGAGGGTTTCAACGCTTGTTTCTTATGTCTAAATTTCTCTAAGTCACGTAGCCAAACTTTAATTTAAGAGCTATTGCAAATATATTTTTTTTAACTAAAAAGGATCGAATATTAGTTAAGCTTACTAGTAAAACGTCTAGACGATCGATCGAGTACATTCATTCGCTCGAACGAACGGACGCCGGTGTACGTTCCGTTCCCAAATAGTGGAGCTAGAGTGGAAGAATAATTGTTTTACCTTTAATGGAATAGTCCGGCGGGGTTATCCACCACAGCACCAAAGATGAGCTCAAAGACAGCGATAGTAAAACTGCTATGGTCCGAATTTTCAAGAATCCCATACCGGCGGTCAACATACTATCTGAAGACAGCCCTATCCTCGCCACAATACACGATATTGAGCGTGTTTTGAAACGTAAACTCTTCGTCAAGCTTGACTGCCATCGTCCACTTAGTATGTTGAATGTTGAGTAACTGAAGAAGCCATAAGAAAACAGTAATTACGGAAGAAACAACCCCACAAACTCTTGAGTACAGTTCACTTCTGTCATGTCAAATGTTTATGCACGCGGGCGCGAAAATGCTCAGGGTTTATAAACGACGCGTGGAAGTCTGGTAACTAGTGATCATCACGTCCAAAAATAGAGGGTGGGTGTGGGGATTTTGGTATGCATACCAAAATCCCCACACCCACCTCCCATACCCGTCAGCAAAATTGTTTTGTTCATTTGGTTTTTTACATTAATAATAGGGTAATCTCTTCGTTGCTTTCCAAGATAAATTTATATTTTTTTGACTATCCGAGAAATTATGGTATATGTTACAGCAAGGAGCCCAAAAGTGTGGACCACTTTAGTTAATTCACATTCTATCAAATCAGAAGCCAAGGATAGCTATATTGACTATATTCGGCTTCTGATTAGATACTCTGCATGCGCGAAAGTATGTGAGCACGACTAATGCGGATGATGCCTGGTCTTTGTGGAAGTGTAATTTTACAAGTGTAATATTATATTTTCGCTTTACACAGGGCCCCCGTTGATAACAGTCATGTGACTGATGGGGTTACCCTGTCTAAATATCAATTATTATTATTATTATTAATTAATTAAAAGTTGTCACACATTAGGCTCCTTGCTGTACTTACTACTGATAATAATAATTCAAATATTTAGACAGGATAGCCCGTCAGTGCAAAGAGCACTGTTATCATTGGGGTCCTGTACTCTGAAAAAATGTGGTAGAGCGTCCGACTGTTATGCGGAAAAGCCATAGGTTCCACTCCTGTTGGGAGAACTCAGAATTCTTTCTCATATCCTAATCAGACTGCTTGAGGTATAAAAAAGGTACATAAATTATAAAAAGGTGAGGACTGAAAAGAGAACAAGAGCTCTGGCACAAAAAATTCTAAGTTATCCAGTGATAAGGTATCGTCACTTTAGAAACGAGAACAATCTGGGACAAGTCGCATCTTGCAGTCGCTTGTGGGATTGTTACTGGGGACAAAATGGCAGCCAGCTTGATGATGCATCCCCAGTAACAGTCCCACAAGCAACTGCAATATGCGACTCGCCTCAGATTCCTTCTCATTACATGACTAGTAATGTAATGTAATTTTTATAGTATTTTGTATTGTAATGTAATGTAATTTTTATAGTATTTTGTATTGTAATGTAATGTAATTTTTATAGTATTTTGTGATATTTAAGTTTAGGTGTCCCTGATTAGTGGGCCTTTTGGCACGCTAGAAGACTTCGACACATTGATAAAGTTGTTATTATTATCGTTTCTAAAGTGACGAATAGTCTAACAAGATTACCGCAATAAAGTTAATTAAGTTGTCTCAATAAAGTAATCAAATTTCAAGCCATACAGATACTTCACTGTTTCCAAATTTTTAATGAGCCAACACAAACAGAAACTATAATCTGACAGTGCTTTCATTAGGTTTCAAAAGGCGGCAGGCATTATTTCTTACTTTAACCAGCAGTTTTAGAACCAGCTAATTTAACACATCGCAGGGATTTCAAAATTGTCCAAATTCTGCGGTTCCAGAAAATATCCATAACCACCCCATGAAAGGCCATTGGAAATTCTGAGGGGGAGGGGAGATCTTAAAAAGACAAAATAGGAAAGTTTATGTGAAGCTAAACTGGAATTTTCAGAGGGGTGGGGTGGGGGGTTCATACCAAAAAAACGTCCGTAGTGGGGTTATGAACATTTCTGGAACAACACATTATGTATTATTTCCATTAAAGCATTGCATTTCTGTTCCAATTTTTAAAACATTTCCTGCCAGTACACTTGATGCGTATTGATGCATGTAACCAACTCTCCAAGGTCAGCACACATGAGGGGGATGTCCATCCAGGGGGCAATCCCTTGCAGTACATTACACGAGGGAACCGATTGCAGGGACACTGTAATTCACTCTGTGATTGGTTTATTTCCTGGTGCACAGGGACTTACAACATGTGTATCCCATGACCAGTACACACGACAATCACGATTTGAAATGACAAGAATTTTGAATTGATGGGGCAAATATTGCAGGGACCAAATTTGTTCCTGCAACATTTTGTTTTACACAAGGGAAATTGGTCCCCTGGACACGTCACCTCATGTGTTCTGACCTTAAAATACCTGTGAGTTACAAATTAAATGCTTAGTTACAAATTTACTCATATGGATGTTTTCTTATAAAAATAGATGTTGAAGATTCAAAGAGGTCATAAACAAAATGGTTTTTACCATCTCAGAAACCAGTTCCTAGTATTTCTTGTAGTAGATAGATCTGGATTACTGATCCTAAGAGAAGCACTGTCACATTGAATAGTCCAGGCATTACCAGATCACTGACTTGTCAATCACCTAAACCTACAGGCCCCAGTTGTTCAAAGGGTGGATAATGCTATCTACCAGATAAATCCCAATCCAGTGGATAAGTGTTAACAAAACAAACTACACTATCCGTTGGATAGTGATTTATACAGCGGATAGCATTATCCATCCTTTGAACAACCGGGCCCAGAAATTTAACTTTAAAGTGATCATCTCTTTACAGCGTTTTTCAATAACATGCGAACTCTCGGGAACTCTGCTCAATCAATGGTTTCGTTTTTCGCTGCCGTCAATCATTTAGTAATCCATTCAAAAGTTCACATCCGTGGATTGTGATTGGTAGATTTCTTTCATGGTCCGTTGGTTCGAGTTGGTTGTCATCGTAATTTTATGATTGACGTCAGCGAAAATCTCAATTGTAAGTTGGGTTTTGAACTTCAGAATTTGCGTGTTATTGAAAGGCGCTGTAATTTTAAATGTCTCATGAGAATATACAAATTTTGATAATTTAATATATTATTAAGGTAAAATAATTGTCTCCATTTTTGCCAGCAAAACAGGAGTTAAAATTTCATCAAGCTCCTTAATTCTCTTCTGAAAACGAAGTCTATCTAAGGCATCGACCTCCCAGGTTCCTTTGCGAGCTTGTCTGTAAGCAAAGTTCCAAACAACCATTGGATGAACGACAGCAAGCTCGTGATCTGGCTTAAAACAAACTTTCTTTTTTCTTTTATCTGGAGACACAGTTTTACCAGTTGTGCTCCTAGAAATGAAGTCCTTGCGGCTGTTTGCGTCTTCTTTTTCAGAACTTGTCTTACGTAGGATTAACTCCTTGCTGGTAAAACACATGTTAGGTTGAAGAATTTCATGGACAAATGAATCCAGCTTATTGTCAAATGACTCCATTACTGAAACTTCACAGTACAAATTGGAGGACAATACAACAGACTTTGCAAATGTTTCTTTGTGTAGTTTACATGTCTCGCATACAAAATCAAACCTTGTACAACAGTGACTGTCATCCGCATATGAATTGTCAAATACAATAAAATCTTCACAATCCGATTCCCAGTTTTTGCAACCAGAATCACTTGAACAAGCAATACTTGATGTATCAGAGTGTTCAATATCAAAACAAACAAACATCCGCACAAGTTGACCATCTTGATCGTAGATACAATCACTTACGGACATATCAAATTCATTTGCATCACACATTTCATCTGGAAACTTCATAAATGATGGCACTTTCGAACCCTTCTCTGTCATAGTGTCACTGCTGTCTAAATATCCAAACGTATCCTTCAAGATATCATGCGAAATCTTTGTCAGGTCACAATGACGGTTCTCTTTTGCACCAGCTGAAAAACTGGAGGTTACTTTGAAGTGACAATAGAGGTCTTTAAGCTCGCTGTACGGCGAAGTACGCATGTCTACTGGTTGACTGTTCTCCATACTATGCATCAATTTCTGGGCAGAGTTTTGCGGCAGCTTTGGTTCACTAAAAAAGCTTTGATCATACCACATGTTCTTTGCGTTACTGCCAGTGTGGTTTGATAAGAATTGGCAATACCTCTGAAAATGTATTGCCGACAAAGAGTTTTTACTTTGTAGCTCTAAACAACTGAAGAGATTAGTTCTTAAAACTTGTTCAGTTTCAACCATGTCTTCAGTTGGGTCCTCTTGGGAAACCTCATCTATCACTGTAGATCTCCAAACATGCACGCCTGACTCTGCAAAATAGAAAATAAAGTTCAGTAAGTTTCAAGGCTTGCTGCCATTATTCAGTTATATATACATGTGGGAGATGTGGTGACCTAATGGTTAGCACGTTGGACTCTGGGGTCGAGCCCTGGCCGGGATCAGTGTGTTATGTTCTTGGGCAAGACACTTTACTCTCACAATCACTCTCTCCACCCACGAGCATAGATGGGTACTGGCAACAACATGCTGAGGGGGGGGGGGTAACCTGTGATGGACTGGCATCCCATCCAGGGGAGTAGCAATACTCCTAGTTGCTTCATACTACAGAAACCGGGATAAGCTCCAGCAGTTGTGGGCCACTAGGCTCATGAAGACTTTACCCTTCTTATACCTTTATACATGTATTTCACTATCTGGGATTTTCCACTACTAAAGTAAGGACAGGCCCTCATCATTATTTCAATTTATAACATTTTGTCCATACAGTATACCGCACACTCTGATTGGTTGTGTAACTACTAACCATTTTAGATCAGCTTTTGTAAACACATATGACGTCACACTTTATTTTATAAAATAAATAGAAACTGGCTGCTTTGTGCTCACATAATCTGATACAAACACGAGAGGAAGTTTGGGATAATTTGAAAATACTTATGTAAATGTGGCTCGGGTTTACATAAACTTACGAATTATCCCGAACTTCCTCTCTTATTTGCAGCAGGTTATGCAATGAGCACATATTTTTCTATTGCTGTCTGGGTGATGGAAATACTGTCAAAAACTTCAATTTTGGTAGGATCTCAAAATATCTCATGATTTTATTGTGGTGGTTATGAAAAGTACATGTAACTCAGATGGCTGATACTTTGGTCTGACATTGCATCTCGCCTCAAAATTTATTGAAAATTGTGAATCCTTGGCAATCAAAACACAGTAACCTACAATGCTTATGCAACAATCATCAAGCTTACATGCTCTGTATTAATGTTAAAGGGGAGGAGGGGGGAGGGGGGTTTTCTTTCAACTTATATAGTGCTGTTCATCTGTTGATTATAAAGTGCAGTGGTTGTGTGCACTGATCATAACCAGTCCCACAACCAATAAAACTGATCACAAATGGCCTGAAACAATTTTATATCAGGAATTAAAACATAGACTGGAAAATGCGCGCGCTCTGATTGGTTAAAAACCATGTTTTATCAGAGTATAAATCATAGAAAAGCCGTGTTTTATCGTTTCGCGCGCATTAAATCTATATTTTAAAGCAAATAAAGAAGCCAAAACCATGTATTATACTGTCATAAAACACTCCGGGAATTTGAGAACACTTGAGAAATTTAGAAAACACTCGCCTGCGTATCGTGTTTTCTAAATTTCTCTCGTGTTCTCAAATTCCCGTCGTGTTTTATGACAGTATAATACATGGTTTTGGCTTCTTTATTTGTTAAACTAGTAATAGTTCTCACTATATCTGCCCCCGCCATTTGATGATATTACGTTTTGTTTATAGAAATATTTCGGACATTTTTTAAGTATATTTTGTGATGTAGCTTATATTAAATGATCAATGGTGTACAGCAACTTACTGATCGTTCAATCCTTGAAATAACACAAAATGGAACAAAACTCAGTTATTCAGATAAATAATAACGATCTGGGTTTATTTATACTGAACAATGAAGTTTGTTGAAAATATGCTGATCCTTTTGACTGGGTTTTACTTTTTTTGACTTGAGATTATGATCTGTTTGCATCTGTTAATTCGGGAATATCTCCCGATGCTGGTTCACAATCAAATGAGGACTGTATCTTTCCAAGTTGTAAAATGCGTTTATTCGTAGATTCACAGTTCTTTACACTCACAATTCCGTTCCGTTCTATTCACTATTCGTACGCGTTCTGAGGCTTGACCTCTTACAACAATGTCTTAAGCTTATATACACTAGGAAATACAAGAATGTTGCGGTTGTAACCGCTAATCTTAGTCTTAACGAGCTAATATTTATATCAGACAGCGTCTAGCGGATTTTTGGATCGAGTCTGTCGACCTCGTTGTTGATTAGTGTGTGACAAAATCAAGTTGTGTATCGAACAATTCTATCCGATACCGTTGAATGACCTTTGTATTCAAAGAAATCACTGTAATGCAAGATACTCACCTTTGAATTGCAAATTTTCTTCAGACGAACGGCGGCAAAGCGAACTTTTGAAGCGAACCGATCTCATGCCAAAATTACCCAATACCACCTTGCGGCCCTGGTGAAAAATTACCCGATACCACCCCGCGCGCCCAGTTTTGTCAAATCGAGATTCATTGGCATACTATAACATATATATCAATATATTTCAATATATATATTTATTTTTATATTTTCTTCATATATATATATACGCGGGGACTACTATTCTGCCTCCTCGGGGTTTTGGCCTCTGGGCCAAAACCCCTCCGGGGGCAATAAAATGATCAATGCCTTGAGCTTGGAGGAAGTGAAGTGAAGCTTGTATAATTTATTAAAATCAACAGATGATGCAACTAGTACTTTGAACCATGATGCAGCAAACTGCTTACTCGTTGTCATAAAAGCTTCAAGGATAGTAAAATACAGTGAGAGCTTACCTACAATCCATGAACCGAACACATTCTTGCACAAGTTCAGAATGTAAGGGACTCCAACACACATGACCGCGCCCTCTAACAATGTCACGAACATTTGATCCAGCATATTCCTCTAAATCTTTCGTTTAAAACGTCTCTGGAAATTTTCACTTGATGCCGTTATCTGTTAGAGTGTCTCTCCAAACTGGAGTAAGCTTAACTTTATATAACGAATACAAACTCGTTCTTTCACGAGTCCAAACTTCAGGGCACAAAATTTTTAACCCAGACAGCGAAATTCTTGTAGTAAAACAACTCTTCTCGGCGAAATTCTGTTTCTCATAGACGTCCATCCTGTGTTTCTATGTTCTTGTGTTGTAAGTGAATTGATTCTACCCACGATGAATCATTATCCTGTTTATATTGGTTATAAATCGAGACATGACCTATACTCGTGGTCGCTAAGGATGATGCAATGAATGAATGCGAAACAGCACGGCCGTTCTTCGTCGGCGTCATTCCGTGATAAATCACACGTAAATTGATCTAGAAATCAGGGCCATCGACTAAAAGAAAGCTTCTTAGAGTCTTTTCTAAAAGGACAAACTTAAGCTTTATGAAAAGACTTCAAGAAGCTTTCTTTCTCGCGTCAATTCTCGGCGATTCCACCGGCCCGCCAAAACAGACGTGATCGAGGAGGAATGGCGGGGTTTGTCCCACTCTCCCTACCCATGAGAGTGTTATTTTTCTCTCTCCCCAGTCTCCATACCCTCAACTTCCGCTCGACTTTTTGTCAATTTGTATTTATAAACTTCCGCGAAAATTTCCCTTCCTTCCGCCAGAACGTGACAACACTCAATTTGATTTCTAAAAAGTGAAACAAGAGATTTCTTGAAAATGAAAGAGATTTCTAGAAAATGAAAGTTTTGCACGGAATGAAAAAATCAATAAAATTAAAATAACTCGAATAAACTTTAGTGCACTAGAATGTCAACATTTTTAAAACATCTCATTATTTCTATTTCAGCTTCTATGAAATAAAAAGATACATCATTATCAATGATTGATATATTTTACTTTACCTCAACCCCCCTTCGCGCGGCAGCTGTAGCGGATCTCAGAAGTCACGTGACATGCTAGTGTCGAGATTTGTACAAGCCAGGGAGCTGAGGTCGTTTTTGAAGGTAAGTTTTTGTAGTTCTTTAATTACTAGTAAGCTTATATCATATTTGTTGTTTCTCTTGGCTTAAGGAACTTTATTGTCAAGCCTATGCTGTTTGTTTCATCGTGTTTTTCATCTCTGCACGAAGTTTATAAGCTTAAATATGCACATCAGCGAAAATTTACGCCTGTTTGCATGCTAAAGAACTTGTCAAGTGTCATAAAAGCGTCTGACGATATATACTTAAGCTTACTGGTAGTAAATATATTATTTCATCAATAAATATTTCAATAGCATTTCTTGTGCGGGGAGAGTTCACTCGGTATGTTTATGTGTACAGTCGTTTGTTGAGTGCAGCGTAAATTCGCCAAGTTCTTCAATTGTCAAATTCTTAAAATTTTCCGTTGAAGTTTGCATCCAAATAAGTTTCAGGCGTCGATAAATTCGGTCTAATTGCAAACTTTGCAGCCTTCGTCCGTTTAGTTTTCAAAAATAGTGATGTTCGTTTGAGAAAAGTTCAGAAATTGAAATGATTACAAGCTAAAACCATTTAAGCTTATCAGCTCGCATCACCTGGTTCAGTTTCGGTTTTCTTTGTCTAAAAACATGTGTATTTCGAAGAAGTTTTAACGATGTTTTGCAGGAATTAAATAGGTTTATCGCATTAACGTTAGATCCATGTAACGCTTTTGGCTGTGCTAGAATTCCATGACTATTTTCATAATAGTCTGCAGGTGCTACTTAACTCAAACACAATTCAGAATAAAATGGGTGTTGTTTTGTCATGGAAATATTAAAATTATGTGCTATCGATATTGCTAAACTAAGGGTGGCAATGGTTTTGTAATCCTGTTTCATTTTCTTTACCCTTTATTCCTAAATGCTACGACTTAGCCAAATGGAAAGATGCTGTGCTAAAGACTGATATCAATAATTTAATAATACCTTCTATTATAATTTGCATCTTAGTTTTAACTTAATTCGCATAAAGGTAAATATGAAGTCGAGAATAACTTCCTATTTATCAATGCGTGCAAAGCAAAATTTAGAAAAGTATAGTAAGAAAAATTATTGTAAAGAAGAAATAAACTGCAGTTGAGAGCCCCACCCTCTTTCAAACTTAAATCTTCAATGTGAATCTTTGATCAATTGATTTGGGAAATGTTTCTTTATTTCATTTGTCATTCAACAATTACCTTATGCAAATCAACGGTAGTTACTTTGATAACTTATGGCGGCTACCTGAAGATGATTCATTTCACAACAGACACCATAGATTTTGTACATTGGCAGATCAAATGTTGTGCATGTTGGATTATTTATTTCAATACAGCCATCCAACGTAGGGGTTCCTTAAAGACAATGGTGTTATATTACAATACTTCAATTCAGAATCTGTAAAAGAATCCAGATAAACACATTTTTGAGAAAGATATTATTCAGTCATTGATACAAGCTACTCAAAAAAAGAATTCCATGTTATTCCAACAGAAGTCGAACCTGTGATCTTTTGCACACTGGTCGTAATTCCACTGAGCTACAGGAGACTCATGGGAACTTAGGCCATATTTGACAAACTTCCCGCATACTGCTAGAATTAGGTCAATGATTCAGCAAATAATTTCAAACTAGTAGCCCTAAATATAGGTTCTGATTATAGTAATTTGACTGGGAAAATTTGGGTATCATGAAGAGGTGGTCGTAACCTGCAATCAGGAAAATTTTTCCTCGCTCTCATTTACTCTTCGTATTTACGTGGTCATGCTAGCGGTCATAAAGAGAATGTAAGGAGAGCGAAAAATTGGCCTGATCGCAGGTTAAGGTGGTCGCAGTCACAGCAGCTCAACTGTATAATATTATGTCTTTTAGGGAAATAACTGGCCACCCATCCCGCATCTGATACCTTTATTAGGGCAAACTATATTGCTCTGTAGACTTTTTGTTTGATGATATACTATATTGTCCACAATATATAATCATTTACCTGAAGCAACAAACCCAACCTTAATTCATTGTACACATGACTATTGTACTTGCAGATACTGCCTTTCATATAAATAATAACAGAGTGATGGCTGTGGAAGGAGGAGCAAAGATTATTAAAATTCTGCTGTTTGTGTTCAACTTCATATTCTTTGTAAGTTGTTGGTGTTTGTACTTTAATTGATTGCAGACTGAAACACTTTGTCATTATAAAAACAAAGAACCACAAATTTAGTCTTCATCAAAGCAGATCTTGGGCAAGACACTTAACTCTCTCAGTGCCTCTCTCCACCCAGGAGTAGAAATGGGAACTGCCTACCTGTTAGGGAAACCTGATAAAATGCTACCCAGGGGGAGTAGCAATACTCCTAGTTGGCTTCATGCTACAGAAACCACGATGCGTTCCGGCAGTGTGGGCCAGGTTGGCTCTAGTGCGGCTTTACCTCCTCTAAGAAGAAATGAATAAGACCGCTTTCTATTAAGCCCCTTGCACTGCAAGTCAGGTCAATGTATTATCCCTTTTACAGTACAAATGGAAAGAAAATTAATATAAAGCTTTTTGTTGCATTTCCAACTCAAGCTTTGTTGAAGTTACCCAGATGTACTCCACAGTGCCCGGCGTTTTTGTGGGGACGTGCCATTGGGACCTTAGTTACTGTGAAGTGATTTTCAAGTTATTTAATAACCCTTTCACTCCCAGAGTCAAACCTTGAGTCAATAAATGACCTTTACGTCTGTGGATGAAATCCTAGTGTGTGACCATTCAAATGAAAGCTATTGAACAGTAGTTTCAAGTGGTGCTGTTTGTTTTTGACAATTTTGCAAAATGAAATTCAAGATTTTTTCCTCAGTTTTGAACTTAGTAGTCTTGGGAGTGAAAGGGTTAATATTTGATTTTTTACACTTTCCCTTAGCTTGGCGGTATTGGACTGCTTGGAGTAGGGATCTATGTTCAACTGAAGATTGGTGATTATGTTGAGCTCTCGTCTGTGAAATATGTGACAGGATCCATCATTATTATTGCTGTTGGTGCAATTATTGCTGTCATTGCATTCTTTGGTTGCTGTGGTGCTATCAAAGAAAGCAGATGTCTTCTTGGAACAGTAGGTTGATCCTTAATTTGCTTCAAACAAACATGGTGCTGATATCGAATGATACAGCGACCATTTTATTTGTCACATGCTGGTTCTATATGGATTGCAAAGTGATATTTTTCTTCCTAAAATGACAGTCTGTTGTATGTTAAAGCTTTTGTTATCTAGAACAGTATGGCATGCCAAAAAAAGTCAGGACACAAATAACCCAGCCATCTTGCAGACTTTTCTTGCCCAGTTGCATGAAAAACAAAAGTATCAAATTGCCTATTAAGTTTGTAATAAAATTTAAGTATCATGTTACATAAAATTATGGTACATTCACCAAAATAAAAACAATGAGAGAAAAAACCTCAATTTTTTAGTAGTCTAAAACTACTTTCTTGATTACTCCCTGAATTAAATAGTATGAATGGTCTTTATTTTTCTCTCCTTGTGTAGTTCTTTGCCTTGATGTTGTTGATCTTTGGTTTGGAAGTCGCAGGGACAGCTTTGGGTTTTGTGTACCGGGCTCAGGTGTGTGTGGAATCTCACCTTGGAAATAAATAATGATTCATTTTTTTGTCATTTATTTGTAATCGCAATTAGTCAAGGTATAATATGATTTAGCCATTTCTTAATCAACTTTAAAATACTTTATATTTATTATTATATATATATTTATTATGTTCAATGCTTTTAAGTAGTTACGAAAAATTATTTGTTACTACGATTATCAGTTGAGTAAGGCGCGATGGAAGTTTGGTGACAAGGTTTACAGGTTAAAACTACGTTGTTACCATGAGCAACTGACTTAGTTTCCAATGGTAACCTGTGTGTCTCTGACGCTTTGTTACCATTGACGTCAGTAACAGACAGAAAGTCTGGGTTACCATTAGAAACTTAGCCAGTTGCTCATGGCAACAATATAGTTTTAACATGAAAACATTGTCACCAAACTTCCCACACGCCTTACTCAACTGATAATCGTAGTACACTACTGTCCACATGTTGTTTACAATATTGATCATCAATGAGTGTACATGTATTATCAGGAATATGACCCCTGAGTTTAAATGAATTTTAATTAACCAGTGTGACTTTTAATATATACACCTTATTCGATGGTTTAACATATAATACGCGTGGATATTTTGCGAGTTGCGTAGTATTTTTCCGAGCCCCGTAAATGGGCGAGGAAAAATGTGAGCAATGAGCAAAATGTCTGCTCATATTATATGTTAAACCATCGAATAAGGGATTTATTATTCTACATTTCCCGACTATTCGTTTTATGAGGAAATCAGAAATAAAAATCGAAATTCGTTCAATTCATGTTAATTTCGTTTTTACAATTTTGTCGGAAAATGGTTGGCACTCGGTTACACACATTTTCAGCCCTAATTTTTGAGTGTAAACTGTTCAAAATGTCAAATAATGAATGCTTTTGATTTATTTTTAATCTTTTAAAAAAATTGTTAAAGTATCACTTCTAAAATGTTGTCAGGATTTCCAGCTTCAGTAAACACTTCCAAAATTAATATGGTCTTGAGTGAAAGTGACAGATCATCTGAAGATGACGATGCTAAAGCTTCCTGTGGTCATTGTGGCAGTTTGATTATCTAAGGATAATATTTATAATATTTATTTACAGATCAAGGATGAATTGATGAAGGATCTGAACAAGACTCTGAATCAGTATGACACTTCAGGCCATGAAGGAGTCACCCACGCTTTTGACCTACTGCAGGAAAAAGTACATTCATTTTTATTATTTCCTCATTTTATTGCCTAGTCACCATGCCACCCACTTGATCTGTACTCATCATGTTACCATGCATTCTCCCATATGTAGGTGGTTGGGATCTGTTAGATTAATAGCCCTTTTCACAGTTAGTTTGAATTCTCATATTTGCATAACAATTTACAGTCGAACATAGAAGCAAAGCAATTTCAGGCACTGAAGCTGCAAAATGTTGTGATGTTCGCACTAATAGTTTATTGTTGTTGCACATCTTTACTGCGCACACAATTCATGTTTTTGACATACACTGTATGGTGATTGGTCCATGTGACCTTAACTCTGGGGTCCAGGTTTTGATTTGAAATCAGAGTTAATCTTCTCGTAGACAGGCTGTCTTCCTAGACTTAATTACAAATAAGTGGGGGTAACCTATGATGGACTAGCATCCCATCCAGGGGAGTAGCGATACTTCTAGTCACTTCATGCTATGGAAACTGCGATAAGTTCCGGCAGTTGTGTGCCGCCACTAGGCTTGTGAAGGCCTTTTTTACCAAGTGGTTAAATATTAACTGTTGTGTTGTCATTACAGGAGAAATGCTGTGGAGTGAATAATTATACAGACTGGAGAAGATCACACTTCACTAATGGAAACCCCAGCTTTGTTCCTGATAGCTGCTGCAAAGAAATGAACCCAGGCTGTGGAGACATATCAGAAGGCACAGATAACATCAACACTGAAGTAAGTACATCTTCACTAAAGCTGCATACTACAGTAATACCATAAAAGCTCTATTTAGCCCCCCTCTCTCTCTCTCTCTCTCTCTCTCTTTCTATTAAAGGTAAAAGCCCCCCCCCCCCCCCCCCCCTTTGGAAGTCAGATTTTGTGATAAGCCCCTCCACGCCCATTAGATATTAGAGTTAAATGTTAACTATGGCATCTGAATTGATTTCCGTCAGGCTGATGTAAATGATGTTTCAGCAATATTTTCTGGCGTTTCAGTCACTTTGTATTGAAAGGTGGTCTTAACCCTTTAACTGTTCGCGCAATAAATATCGTGCGCCGGCGAACGATGACTTTTGCTTCTTACATGAGGAAATATAGCTTTGCCAGCCAGCCAATAGCCACTTTCGATAGAAAATACATAAAGAAAACTATTATATAAGGTTTAACATGATTCGCTATTGGTGACGTGTTGCAAGCGATCAAGGTTTCATGTTCGCGTCATGACGCCATGAAGAGACGCCATTTGCATTCTTGTTGTGAAGACGCGTGTTTTGATTGAGCGACTTTGAGCGCAATTTCCTTGCTTAAATGGCTTCAAACAAAACAAGGATTTATACTTCTGTCGAAAACGTGCTCCAAGATGCTTTAGACAGCCATTTTGTGGTGGACTCGGTCAGAATTCGGAGATTTGTTGTCCTCAGTAGAACTGAGATGATCGATGCAGGATCGATTCAGATCCTGAGGAACTATGGCTCCTTCTTTTGGCAGATAAACCGGTAAATGTTAAATGCTATTTTTTATGTCTTTGTCTAATCGTTTATCTGTTTTCTAATATAGTTAGAGCTTGCTTATTTAGAAGGATGTTGCTTGTTTTGGACGTGTTGTATGCAAATTGAATTGCGTGACAATATTTCATTGTTTAGCAATGTTCCCGTTCCTTGTTCTGAACTGAATATTTGCGCAGAATGTGATGAGTTAAAGAGACTGGCGTACTAAAAGATACTTATTTCTGATATGTAGAGTATTTTTAGCTAAATAAACTACAATTTCATACAAAAATTTTACTTTGTCATCATTGTGTTTGTGTGTTGTGTGACATGAAATGCATCTACACATATGAAGTTCAGCAAGAATCTTGTCAATGTTTGAGCAAATTACCGTTATAAGGTGTGATAATGTTAAGAAATATCATATGAGGTGTGTTTATTATTATTTTGACTCATCTCTGTAATTTCAAATCTGCTGAAAACCAGTTATCCTACATAAGGTATGAAATAAGGCTGGAAAACGTGACTATTTTCAAGTCACCTGTCAATCAAACAATTCAATGTGCGACACCCAAAGTTGTCTAAACATGATTTCTATATGCTCTAGTTACTTTTCTGGGTTAAAAAACCTTCCCAGCTACAATACTCTTGGCTACAAGAAAGCAAAATGGCAAATTTTGCTCGGTAAAATGTTAATAAAATTCAGACATATGACGTCACAACTACGTGGGGGGTAACCTGTCAATCAAAAACATGTCATTGTTGAAAAGAAAATTTTATCTTCTTAAAAACCATATATGGTTTTACATACTTCCTGTTCTTCGTTTTGTTGTAAAAGCTATTGGTAACTGGGCACCTTGAAAATGCAAAAAAAAAAAAAGAATAGTTAAAGGGTTAAATGTCGTTGATCTAGGGACTATAAATGACATTGCATTTTATTTGTAAGACGGTGATACATAACCCATTTCTTGTTCTGTTTTAGTTAGTGGACTTAGTTGTGTAATAGTAAAGTTTGAAAAATTAATGCGAATTTTTTCAAACATTTATGATTTGATATAATAATAATAATAACAACAACAACATTTTATGACACATCATCACATTAAAAATGAATTACAATGTGTTTACAATTTAAGCAGCTAAAAATTATTTAAGGACGGTGCCTCCTATTGTTACTGCGCATACGCTCTGCGCATAATTTCTCGCGTCATTAGCGCGCGCTCGAGCGCGCGCGCATACAGAACATTGCAAAATCTCTTTAAGGCTAAGCTCGGCAGGGAAATATATGGTCGTTTTCTTCATATAACTTACAAAAACGCGTGGTGACCCCTACTTTTTATGTTATAAAATGGAAGCGGTAAGCCTATTAAACATATGATTAATTTTTTTTGTTGTGTGCAAAAGTTATTTAGACTGTATTTTTGGTATACCAGAGGAGAGCTGTCAGGGTTGATAATGGCTACGTTGCGATGATTTTTAATTAAAAAACACATAAACAGTAGTTGTTATATTACCATTTGTTAAGTATTTTAAAGCTTTTTTATATTTGTTGCTTTCGTGTATGTCAAGGCAAATTCAAAGGGAATCTGCGAAAAAATATGTTTTTCTTTTTTTCCGAGAAAATGCTATTTCAGCATTTTTTTCCAGATTGAAGCTTGATTATCTCTGAAAAATGCGTGGTTACCCCCAATTTTCTTTTTGGAATCCAATAGCCCTTGCTAAGATCTGCTTTTCCCGCATAGTCATAAACCGCGCAAAAATACTTTGGTATTAGGAGGCACCGTCCTTAAAACAAGTTACAAATGTAGGGACTGTGCCGGGTTACAAGGCATTTGAAAGCTAAAAATAAGCCCCCCCTCTCTATTAGCCCCCTCTCTAATAAGCCCCCCTCCCTTCTTGGTGCCTGAAATTAAATAACCCCCCCGGGGACGGTAACAGTAGGACAGAGTAGAAATTGAACCACGCATTATGATCACAATTATATATTTTCAGTTTCACCTCTAAGGTTTGCCTGCGAACGCAGACGTGCGTTCGCAGGCTACTCTAAGGTTTAGTAATAAATAATCATAATAATATTGACACCAAGTGCATATTCATTTCAGGGTTGTTACAAGAAGACACTTGCATTACTCAGAGACAACTTGATTATTATTTGTGGAATAGGAGTTGCAGTGGCTGTCATTCAGGTATGTATACTTCTACTGTATAATGTTTGGTGATTTTGCAACATACGTCATTTGTATATAACATATAATTTGGATTATAATATTATAACACATTGTGAAACCACAGCCATTGCACTTTGTTGTTGAATTAATTTTTCTTCTATATACAAATTGCACTTGACAAAAAGAAACAACAACTTGCAACAACAACAAAAACAAGTACAGACGAGAGAAAAAAACAACAACTGAAGACTCGGAAACTGGTTAAACAAAACAGAGTGAAGGATGCACCTGTTACCTACCTATCTGCTTCGTGACTACTGTCACATAAGGCCTTCACAAAGCTTAGAACTCCATCTTTCTCTGTTAGCTGCTGTAGCCCGCAGAAGGATGCACCAATGCTCTAATAATTGTTTGCTGACTTTATGAAAGAAGTTATAGGAACAATAAATAATTATTTGTAATTACAGTATTTTGTCAGTTGACACTATTTAAGATGACATACGAGAGCCTGGACCATAGCCCCCCCACCCTTCCTGGCATCCATTAGCACTTTGTAAGCACTTCATTTAATTTGAGTGTTTTGTTTATTTTTCAGCTTCTCAGCATGATATTTGCCTTGGTCTTGATATGCAAGATCAGAGACCAAAGTACGTTTGCTTAACAAATCAAGTTCATCTTCGCCGACCTATGCATTGCAGTTACACAGCAGTTTTCTAATATAAACCTTTTGAAGATAAAATAACCCTTTGTCATAACAAATGTATTCAAACACAGTCCATGTTTAAAAGAGAACAGGATTCCTTTCACTCTCAAGAGTGCTAAGTTAAAAACTGAGGGAAAACTCTTGAATTTCATTTTGCAAAACAAACAGCACTTTCGTTTGAATGGTCACACACTAGCGTTTCATTCACAAAAGTTACAATGGTACCACATTGACTCAAGGTTTGAATCTGGGAGTGAAAGATTTACACCCGCTTTCAGTGTTACGGGCAATACTCCCGGGCAATACTTTAATCCTTTATAATTTAGTTCTCATTGCATAAGGACTATAACGTGTCTGTCAACAGCTTGTTACGATAGGGATTTATACAGTACATGAAAAATCAATTATTAACAATATCAATGATTAACAGCACGAAAATTCAAGTTCCACCGTTAAATACAGTGGAACCTCGATATAACGATGTGCCAAGGGACTGACGACTCCCGATATAACGATTTTTCGGGAAAAGAGCCAAAAATATTGTTATATCGGGAGTCGTCAGTCCCTTGGCACATCGTTATATCGAGGTTCCACTGTATTTTACGGTGGAACTTGAATTTTCGTGCTGTTAATCATTGATAATGGATATATTTATCATTAGACTATTAGGAGGGAAATATCTAGAAGTTATTCCGTGTCAATCGACTCATTAATGTCAGTCGACTCATTAGCCGCCAAAAGCCCTATGCACGTAACACTGAAAGCGGGTGTAATGTTTCAGTGATAAAACACCAGAAAAATTAGTGCTCAGCTTGTTACTTAAGCGTAGATTCTGATTGTCAAACCAAAATAAACCTTCACAATTACAAACTTTTTTCCAAAGTATGCAGTTAGAAAGAAAAACGTTACTGTACTTTATACGTATTTAATAGTATTAGCTTTGTCGCAGACAAAAAATGCTACATTAACTTTTTGAAATAACCTTGGTCGTTGCATGTGTTTTGTATCCTTGTACTAACTCCTTATTTAACATTACTATGTTTGACAACTTTGTGTACATTTATATCACTATTTATAACATTTCAGTAAATTAAGTTGTCGCTAAAAATAGTAACCTTAATTTATTAGTTACTGTAGTAACCAACTGTTGACATTGAATTTCATACAGTAATTCTTGTGAAAAGTCCTTGTATATTACTTGCTGGCTGAGAAGTTCTTCAGTGTTATTATTGTAATATTACGGGAGCTGACTCGTCCCCAGTCGTCTCTCTTGTCTCCTATAATATTAACGAGAGAAGCGCGAGGGGAGCGCAAAATCCCCCGCGTCTTGTGACTCCCAACAAAGGAGACAAGTACTCACTCACAAGAGAGACGACTGGGGACGAGTCAGTTACGGGAGAACCTTTGGATGACCTTTTTTGGTCAGTAGTTTTTGAACACGTGACTACATTACGTGCAGATAGCAGCAGCGCTTGAGATCATTTCAACGAAAAATCGGATTCATATGATTGGACAAATATTGAAGAAATAAGTGAAAATAAACCCTTTTTGACCTGATGACGTTTCTAATACTGCGAATTCGACGCATGTTTATTGCGAGTTTTTTTGCCTGCCCTCTATTTGCTTTGATCACGTGACGTACCCAATATGCTTGATTTGGGTAGACGTTCCTTATAGCAACAGCCTCGTGATTTTCAAAGGTTCTCCCCCTTTAAGAAGTCATTGAATCAACTTGTTTCTTTAGAAAAAGTCTGAAGTATTAAAAGTCTGAAAAGTTGACTTAGCGTCCGTGTCATTCAACGACGATCCTAGCCTGCGTTACAGACGAAGTACGTCTGCGACGCAGGCTACGACGATCCCGGGACAACGATTTTGCTTAATGAAAATCCCTCCTCCTCCTCCTCCCCCCTCCCCCCTCGAAAAAATTGTGAGGCCGCATACTACTCTTCAGTCTCGAGAGCGGTCAGTGGCACTTGTTATACGCGACAAAAAGCTGTTTATCGGGTTCCACTGTACCTACCGTCACAAATTTTGATTTCAGTTTTGTAACTTTCCAGTAAGGTTTTCTGTTTATATTTTTTGTTTTCTGTTTTGACTTTGACTAATCTCAAACTTTACAAAACATTAGCAGAGAAAAACACTTTTATACAAGAGAAATTAAAAGCTTGATAAACTTTTAATCCTGGATTAGCGTTAATCGGCTTTCGAACAACCGGCCTGGGCGCTTATTCGAGGATTTACGGTGGGCTCTTACTTACTTACTTAGGCCCGTCGCTCCAAGAGGAGCATAGGCCATCAACAACAGCTCGCCAGCGAACACGAGCTTGGGCTGTTCTCTCAACATCTTTCCAGGTGTAACCAATTAGTTTGAGTTCTGTATCGGTGTCCCGTCGCCAGCTGTTTCGGGGACGCCCTCTCTTCCCCTGGGGGTTCCAAGTCAGGGATGGCGGGTGATGTTCGTTTGTGCCTTCCGCACCGTGTGGCCAATCCAGCCCCATTTTCTCTTTAGAATCTGACTACCAATCGGTTCTTGTTCTGCTCGCTTCCAAAGCTCCTCGTTGCGAATTTTTCTGGCCACCAAATGTTGTATATCCGTCTCAGACAGCTGTTTACGAAGGTTTGGATCTTTTGCAGTGATTTCTTTGTCCTCCTCCATGTCTCCGACCCACAGGGGAGCACTGATTTTAAATTCGAATTGAAGATACGTAGTTTGGTCTGTGTCTTGATTTCCTTGGAGCTCCAGATGTTTTTGAGCATGATGAAAGCTGTCCTGCCTGGCCTTGCCTATTCTTGCAACTACGTCTGCGTCCGAACCTCCCTGTTTGTCCACAATGCTGCCAAGGTATGTGAACGAGTTTACCTCCTCTAGTGGCTCTCCTCCTACTGTGACTGGATTGTCATTGGTGGTGTTTATCCTCATGACCTTTGATTTGCCCTTGTTGATCTTCAATCCTACTCCTGCTGATGTTGCAGTTAGTCCTGTGGTCTTGTCCTGCATCTGGTCATGGTTATGAGAAAGAAGAGCCAAGTCGTCTGCGAAGTCCAAGTCCTCCAGCTGCTTCCAATGTGTCCACTGAATTCCATAACAAGCATCCCTGTCGAACTCCAGTCCCGACATCAAAACAGTCTGAAAGCTGTCCTCCATGCACCACTCTACATGACATTCCCTCATAAGTTTGTTGAATGAGTGCAATGATCTTTTCTGGTATGCCATAGTGCTTGAGCAGTTTCCACAATGCCTCTCTGTCTACACTATCAAAGGCCTTTTCATAATCAATAAAGCTAACATAGAGCGATGAGTTCCATTCCAAGGATTGTTCCACTATGATGCGTAGGGTGGCAATGTGGTCTGTGCATAATCTGTCTTGTCGAAAGCCTGCCTGCTGGTCCCGTAACCGAATGTCTACTGCTGTCTTCATTCTTTCTAAGGGACTGTGCAATAATTACCAGGAGGGGGGGGGGGGGGGGGGGGGGGTTGGAAAACCAGAGGGGGGGGGCATAAAGTAAAATCAAAGCAAGGAGAGAGGGGGGCTCTTGGTAAAATAAGTCACTCAAGAGGGGGGGGGGGGGGGGGGCTTAACATTTTATTTAAAGTACATATTACATTGGCGAACCATACCTATTTATAAGGTGGGGGCCGAAAAATTTTCCGGCCCAGCAAGCCTTCACCGGACCTGAAAATAACACACATGCCCTTTTCCTTCTGCTATGGTTCTGTTGAACATTGCTACGGAGGTGATGTTTGTTCCAGACGCGGATGTCCAACAATTAAACATGCAGTAGGAGCTCTTCTTTCTG
The DNA here is from genome assembly GCA_029204205.1 of Desmophyllum pertusum. Taxonomy (NCBI): domain Eukaryota; kingdom Metazoa; phylum Cnidaria; class Anthozoa; order Scleractinia; family Caryophylliidae; genus Desmophyllum; species Desmophyllum pertusum. The sequence goes on along the minus strand of MU826830.1, from coordinate 3,534,528 downwards.
TTATAAGATTTTAATCCACACTAGTGCGTGTAGAGAAAATGTAGCAGCGTACTTGTATAAAGGTGTGTGTATACTGTGAGGGGGGAGGGGGGGGGGGGGGGGTCGTACATAATTTCTGACTGATTAGAGGGGGGGCAATAACTAAATTCACTCCTTTAGGAGGGGGGGTATTACCTAATATTTGGCTACATGATGCCCATTTTCCAACCCCCCCCCCCCCCCCCTCCTGATAATTATTGCACAGTCCCTAAAAGAATCCTGTTCAGTACTTTGGCTGGAGTTGATAGAAGCATAATACCCCTGTAGTTGCTGCAGACTCTCAAGTCTCCTTTCTTGGGTAGTTTGATAAGGAGCCCCTCTTTCCAGTCCTTTGGAATCTCCTCCTTCTCCCATATGCTTGCAAACAGCTTGTAAAGAATTTCCGTGGAAGTGCTGATGTCTACTGTGAGGGTTTCTGCCGGTATACCATCCAGTCCTGTTGCCTTACCATTCTTCAGTGTCTTGATTGCTTTCCGGATCTCAAGCCTTGTTGGTTTGTCACATTTGATGGGAAGCGTTGTCTCCGCTGGTGGTATATCTGGGCGGTGTTTTTGGAGATGAAAGAAGATTGGATACGAGAGTAGATCGAGGCGCGCGGGGTGTCATGGGAAGGGTCGAAGGCTACTTTTCCATTGTCCCTTCCCAGACAATCTCGTTCCCAGAGGCCGCGATCCTTTTGGTCAGCACCAAGGCGTTCAGTCACCGCTGACCGAAACGCGCTGGCTCTGGGGACGAGATTGCTTCCCAGAACGCCGCATAATTAATCTCGCTCCATATTTCCTCGGCTAAAATTGTTTCTGATCAGATAAATAGCGACTGGGTACGAGTCTGAAAACAGACCTCGTCCCAGGGCTATCTCCGCTTTCAAGATGGCGCTTCGCACTGGCTTGAAAAGAACCCTGGGAATGATGCTGAACATTTACGCGTGACCACAAACTCACGTGTCGCCGATTTTGTCGATGTTCGTGTGATGTCATAAACGAGTTTGTGGCTAGGCAAGGCTGTTTACTTGTTTGTTCCGCTGCAGATGGGATACTACGACGAGAAGCTACCCAGCTGTAGATATGCTAGATATATACGAGGTAGATATATTTTAATGTATTATTTGGTAAAAGTGACTTAAATTTCCAGCACAGTGAAAATTTGGTTCGCGTGACAATACGTACATGTACAAATTTAATACTGTAAATGACTATGAAATGTTGCAATAATGTATTAAAATCCGTTTCAATTGATTTTAGTACCCAACTTTGTAATTATAAAATTTGTTGCTGTAAACAGCTATGTAAATCAAACTACACTCGAAATATCTTGAACGTCGGTTAAAATGTAAATTGTCTACCATCGCACGAAAAATGTCTCGTGTTGTGTTATGTAACGTTTGGTTGTCTTGGGGCGGCCATTCAAGGTATGCCCATTCTAAACATTCACAAGATGGCGGAGGACGACGAGAAGCTACCCAGCTGTAGATATGCTAGATATATACGAGGTTGATATGTTTTAATGTATTATTTGGTAAAAGTGACTTAAATTTCCAGCACAGTGAAAATTTGGTTCGCGTGACAATACGTACATACAAATTTAATACTGTAAATGACTAGGCAGGAACAAAAGTCGGACCGGATCAGTCGGATCGGACCGGACCGGACCGGATCAACTCGGATCGCCAGTCCGGGTCGGATCAACTCGGATCGACTCGGACTTGACTAAAAATGAAAACAATCTACTCGGACTGGACTAAAATGAAATTCGTAACATGTTAGACATAGAAACAAGATACCTCTCTTCATTTAAAGGTGTTAGCTACCTAAACGTTCACCCAGATCACCGTCAGATCGCCGTCAGATCGCGGCAATCAAGCCGCCAGTTTGTTTTTCTAGGGCCTGCAGGTCCTCCCGGATCAGTATCTTCGCGAACTTATCTGCTCGTCCGCTCGCACATGGAGCCAGATGACTAAAAATCGTGGTTAAGACAGTGGAAATCTAAAAACTTTTGCGGGGAAACATGCCTCCAGACTTCCATAAATTCGGCGCTCAGACTCTAGTAAACTGGTCAAGTTTTTTCCTGGATCCGCGCCTGATAAGCTTAGCTTATACAGTAGAACCACGCTAACTCGAACAAAACAAAACATAGTTTGAGAAAGCGGGGTTCGAGTTAGCCGATAGTAAATCACTGAAAAACAAGGGCAAAGGGAATGGGTTTGAGTTCGAGATAGCGGGGAGTTCGAGTTAAACGAGTTCGAGTTAGCAGGGTTCTACTGTATTATGTGCTTCCCCCGCAGCGCAATAAAGTACTCTTTTCTGCAAGATGGAAATGTAATAAAAGTGTTTCTTGAGAGTTCCCTGTTAGCAGTCCGGCCTTTAACTTGGGAGTCTTCGGGCAGTTTGAGCATCAATTTTGCTGCTGGGAATGGATTTAGACAAGCATGAGGCTGGGAGACTGGGATTTGGGCAACAATTGGGCTGGGAAATGGGATTTATACCCCCTCTTCAGGGCAGAAATAATCGTGAAATCTTGCCTAGTACAGTTCCCTGGCTTCTTCTGGTGACGTCATCCCGGGAGGATCTGGAACTAAAAAAACAAAATGGCGGCTTGTTTGCCTTGCCGCCCGGGATGGCCGCGATCTGACGGCGATCTGACGGTGATCTGGGTGGACGTTTAGGTGGATAACACCTTTAAATGAAGAGAGGTATCTTTTTTCTATGTCTAACATGTTACGAATTTCATTTTAGTCCAGTCCGAGTAGATTGTTTTCATTTTTAGTCTAGTCCGAGTCAATCCGAGTTGATCCGACCCGGACTGGCGATCCGAGTTGATCCGGTCCGATCCGGTCCGGTCCGATCCGACTGATCCGGTCCGACTTTTGTACCTGCCTTAAATGACTTATGAAATGTGGCAAATGTATTAAAATCCGTTTCAATTGATTTTAGTACCCAACTTTGTAATTATAAAATTTGTTGATGTAAACAGCTATGTAAATCAAACTACACTGAATACATAACGTGGACAAAATGTAAATTGTCTACCGTCGCACGGAAAATGTCTCGTGTCGTGTTATGTAACGTTTGGTTGTCTTGGGCGGCCATTCAAGGTATGCCCATTCTAAACATTCACAAGATGGCGGAGGACGAAATGGCAGTCTTGAGCCACAGTGAAGTTAAAAAAGCTTGTTTAGTTAGAAACCAAAATGAAAAGAGGAGAAGAGATCGGTTAATAATTTAATGACTGAACTGTCTTGTGCTCTCCCAGTAGCGGGGAAAAAACTAAGCAGAAACAACGTGCTAAAATTTGCCATAGAATACTTCCGCCAAGTACAACAACTCGCAGCGACTTCAGGAAACATTAACTCCATAAAACTATACGGAAAGTGGCAACCCGATTTTATTTCGAGCGAAGAATTTCGCCAAACCATGCTTGATGGACTGGATGGTGTTGTTTTGGCTGTGGACGACGCTAGCAAAATATTTTACGTCTCCAGCAATGTGTTCTCCTGTCTGGGATACGACCGCGACCATCTATTGAAGAGCAGCATTTTAGAATTCGTGCATCCAGACGATCAAAGAACGATCTATTCGCTGTTAACGGCTATTCATAAAAACAGTGCAGACAAAAGTCCTCCGCAACAGTTCTCCTGTCGATTTCGTTTGGTCCACAGAATCAAGGGCTTAAAAACACGTTCGCTACTTTAAACTGTGTTACGAGGAGTTTTAGAAGTGTTGACGTCTGCTGTATTGTGTTGCTTGGACGAATAGCAACGGTTCCAACACTGAACGATGCTGTTGTACTAACTGATTCGGAAAACGTTTCGAAATTCACGACAAGGTTGAATAAATTGTGGAGGTTCGAGTGTGTCGAGCGAAGCACGACTTTGGTGATGGGCTACTATCCTTTTGAGTTGCTGGGAAATTGTCTTTATGACTACTGTCATGACGACGATTTGGCAAATCTTACAGAGTATCACAACATGCTTCTTTATTCGGGAGTTATTACAACCTGTTGTTATCGTCTGCTTACCAAAGGACACGTCTGGATTTGGGTTCGAAGTCGCTGTCATGTTTCCTATAGTCAGTTGGATTCAAAACCTGATTCTGTTGTTTGTGTCACATGGCCCATGAAAAGCACAGAGTTCAGTGCATTAAACCAAGAGGAAGTCTTGGAGAGGGATCGCCAACTGTTTTCCCAAATTCTTGAAAAGAATGGAGAAAAACAGCCCATCTCAAGTTTCAAAAGTGCAAATTCTCAGAAAACTGCAGTCTCGTCGTCATCATCATCATCATCATTAGCGCCCCTGGATAAACAAGGCAATACAGAATTGAAGCACGTGATAGCACCATGTGAAGAAATGCCACTGGAAATGTCAACAGTACATTCCAGTAGTGTGTCAATAGCACATTCCAGTATGTCACATACAGTGAGTGATAACAGTGATTTGCTTTGCCGACATCAGACCAATTATTGAGCCAGACTGTCCCAACTATGTGGCCCATTGGTATTCATGTTGACAGCGCTGCGATTTTGGCACAAAGTGGCGACGATGGTCAATTTAGTTCAATGGACTCTTTGGTCTCCCCAATGGAAAATGTGGATGAGAACAGTTTGCTGTTAGCAGACTATGTCGACATGCCTGAGTCCCTGTCAATGTCCCAGTGGGCACTTCACTTACGTCTCAGAGACCAGTACAAAAGCCTTACTGAATCTATACGACAGCAATCAGAACAAATCACTGTCGTTCAAAGGCAGCTCGCCATTCAGAAGGAATTGTCTGCACTCAGTGATCAACTGGAGGTGCAACAAAAACTGGAGAAACGGAACCTCAACAATTCTCTTAAAGAGACAAGAGCTGTTATTCATCAAAAGATGAAAGAACTGCACGATTGTACTGTCATTTTGTAGAATTACCCATTACAGTACTGTAAGGGTTTACCTGCAGTAAGTCTGTTCTAACCCAGGATTGGAGGAGTCAAGTGGCTCATCAGTACAGCACTTAACTCCGGTTTCTGTAGCATGAAGCGACTAGGAGTATTGCTACTCCCCCTGGATGGGATGCTAGACCACTGTTTTCTTTTTATTGTGATTTAATTACTTTGATTACGGGTACCTGATTTTCAATTCCTCATACCAAGTACATACATTAAAAAATTGTGTTCCAAATAAGAACCAAGCTCGTTCCCAGAGTCCTTGTTACCCTTGTCCAGCGGTGGAGCGGCCAACAAGGACCTCTGGGATAGAGTGATCTGCCTGACTTGCGCAGTAAGACCGGAAGTCCAAGAATCTTGGCATCCGTTAGTTAAAACATGGGGTCGAACACATGCGCAGTAGAGCCGGAAGTCCAAGAATCCTGTCATGGCGGATCGCTTCCCCCTAGAGCTCCTTGTTGGCCGCTCCACCGCTGGACATGTGTAACGAGGACTCTGGGAACGAGATTGAATAAGAACTAGTATGTAGTCTCGATAATTAACAGATATTTAAATTTGTTTCTTTCATAATGAGATGTTGATTGAAAGTAAGCATTAACAAATCAACCTCAGTGTGTGAATATCCAGTTTTATAATATACTCACCACAGGATGACATGAACGCCAACTCGGCGCAACGCACCTCATTGGCTATGAGTTAATGTACGACTCAATTTCATGGAATAATAATTATTCCATGAAATTGAGTCGTACATTAACTCATAGCCAATGAGGTGCGTTGCGCCGAGTTGGCGTTCATGTCATCCTGTGGTGAGTATATTATAAAACTGGATATTCACACACTGAGGTTGATTTGTTAATGCTTACTTCAATCAACATCTCATTATGAAAGAAACAAATTTAAATATCTGTTAATTATCGAGACTACATACTAGTTCTTATTCAATCTCGTTCCCAGAGTCCCAGAGTTCCCAGAGTCCTCGTTATTATTTTAAATTTTTGTTAAATTTTTATTATTTTTTTATTGTTAAATTGACAAATATATTTGAATCCTGCCAGGGCCTTGGGTGAATTGCGTTCTCCCTGGGCTTTGGGAGGGGCTACTCCCTATATAGTAATAGGTACAATGCATGTGCTGCTCAACAGCTGGGGTATGGTTTTAGGCATTTTAGACTGAAATGGCTAGGCTTACAAATCTAAGGGTGGAGAATAATCTTTCCAAAAATACCAGTCTCGCAAAATTTTAATTAAATTTCACGGGTCTCGCAGTCTCGTTTTTTGAGTGGTTCAGTTTGTCTCTCAGTCTCGATTTTTTTCGCAAAGCCGTCTTGGAGTCTCGATCTTGGTCTCGCAATCTAAACAGTCAAAAAGTCTTGGCTTGTAGAGAAAAACGCTAGTCTCATAAAAGTCTCGAATTTACAATTCGCCACCCCTAAATCTATCTGCTGTGGTGCAGAACAGGGCTTATTTTTTATAATTTTTGCAAAAAAAAATTGATTTATTTTGTTTGGCCAATACTTCCTAATCACTATTGCTTTTAATGAAATTTTTTTTAGTTACATAAATTTTTTTTAATATTTTAAGCTTGTTTCATCTGGCCTTGTTGATACCACAGACTCCTTCTGGCAAACAGCTTTGTTAAATTATTTGATGGGTAGTTAATGCAAAGAACCTTTATTACAATAATACATACAAAATTTATGTTCAACTTCATACAGATTTATTGTTTGAATTACTTTATAGTTAATACCATATTGCTTCAGCACTTATTTAATATTTTGGGTCAAAGGGGGGCACTTTTTTGAAGGAGGAAGCTTATCGCAATTGGGACAAAGATTATAAAAATAACAGTTACTGATATGTGCACATGCATGAAGTCTACAATACAAGCACATGGAAATATATATTACTGGAGAGAGTTGACACCTGTTCAAAAAAATACATTATTACTTCATTGCATCATTGATGATGCTTATAAAAATTAATGTTATTAGTAAATATGATACAGTGATATAAATCTTTAGTTGGTGATATCATTTTATAAAAAATATAAGAATAAATTTTATTATATATTTTTAAGTTAATTAATATCGGTAAATAATAATTAATTGGGGGATTGCCGCTAATACAATGTCTGCTTGATTTCAGTCAAAAGATTTACCATCTGTAATATTATGTTAAAGTTTTTTACTATAAAAGACTACTAGCTGCCATTATTTAAAAGAACAACAAGTATATGATTTTAGTAGCTTTTGAATTAAATTAAATTATTATTGAAACTTTTCTATAAAATTAATATAATATTATTATTGTGTCCAATAAATGTTGGCAATCAGTTACAAATATCAAACATTAATTGTGCTTGTTTGTTTGTTTTTTCAATGTCATTACCACAAACTTCCGAATAAAAGCCCTCCGGAAATTTAGCCACGCCAGAAATGAGCCCCCCCCCCCCCCCCCCCCAAAAAAAGCTTTCCATATTATACCCCTACCCCACCCTCGCCGAGAGAACATGGGGCTCATTTAAGGCGGGAGTCCACCTGAATGCCATTTTCCCGCCACTTAACATGGGTTTAATGGAAATATCTCATTCGCATTTCAAGCAATCCAAAAATTCTGTAAATTTTTGGGTATTTTGGGGAGGAAATAGTTTTTCTCAAAGGAGTTGTAAAATTTAGGGAAATAAGAAATATTGAAGATTTAATTAATGTAGTTTTAGAATTTGAAGTTAAAAATTAGTAGATTGACACTGACGACAGTTGATAACCACGCAAGAGCGCCCGCGTGGGTATCAACTGTCTGTTTGTGTTCCAGAATTATTTTTTTTCCTTCTATCCCTTCTTTAAACCTCTTAAAATTTCATTGAAATTCAGGTAGAATCCCCCTTAAGTCCTTCTCCCTGCCACCACAAGGGGAATAGAGTGGGATCCAACTTCGCCCAGTTGAGTACAAATTAATAAATGCCTGGGTGAGAGGACCAGAATGAAAGTCAAGTTAAAACCACAAGTTTTTTTTAACCCTTTTCAGACCTGGAAAATGGGCCGGGGAGGGGGTGGATCCAGGCATTTGACAAGCATGTTTTTCCAAATTTGGAATTTACCTGTTTTTGATTAGTATCTTTAACTTTTTTGTTCTAACTTTAACATTTTTCAGATTATTTTAGTATTATTTTATTGGTTTTGATTACTTTTGAGTTATTTTTGGTTCTTACCTGCAAGAGAAAATACCTTATTTTCTCGTGACATAATGGAAAAATAGGTCCGAAATGCATACATGCGGAGCTTAGGCCTGTTCACACTAGTAACATAACAACATGGTCATAATGACATACAGAAAATATCAGTTTTTTAACTTATGTCGTTATGTTTATGTCATTATATGTTTCTGTTATGTCATTGTTGTGTTGTTCACACTTGTGACATAAAACATCGACATAGGGTGTTTTTTTGCGTTTCCGTTTGCGTGACCTTGTCGTTAGGGACTGTGCAATAATTACCAGGAGGGGGGGGGGGGGGTTGGAAAACCAGAGGGGGGGGGGCATAAAGTAAAATCAAAGCAAGGATAGGGGGGCTCAAGGTAAAATAAGTCACTCAAGAGAGGGGGGGCTTAACATTTTATTTCAAGTACATATTACATTGATGAATCCATACCTATTTCAGTAAGATGGGAACCGAAAAAGTTTCCGGAAAACCTGAAAATAACACACATGCTCTTTTCCTTCTGCTATGGCTCTGTTGAACATTGCTACGGAGGTGATGTTTGTTCCAGACGTTGTCCAACAATTAAACATGTAGCAGGAGCTCTTCTTTCTGTTATAAGATTTTAATCCACAGGTGCGTGTAGAGAAAATGTAGGGTACTTGTATAAAGGTGTGTGTATACTGTGACGGTGGGGGGGGGGGGGGGGGGTCGTACATAATTTCTGACTGATTAGAGGGGGGGCAATAACTAAATTCACTCCTTTAGGAGGGAGGTATTACCTAATATTTGGCTACATGAAGGCCATTTTCCAACCCCCCCTCCTGATAATGATTTCACAGTCCCTTATGTTGCTGTTGTGAAGCTCACGCTACAAAAACAAACTTCTAATAACGCGATAAGTTATCAATAAGTGCCGAAGCAAACCAGAACGGGGCTAAAACGAAGGAGACCAGGCAGCTTACCATGCACCGTGAGCGGGTCAAGCAGGATTATTGCCATCGACAGCAGGATTCACAACCACGGCTCTTCCGGGCGAACAGCTTCCAGCGACATTTCTTTCGTTGAAGATTACAATATTTTTTTTAGAATTTATCTAATGTGAATTTCAATTTGAAAGAAGCACGTAAAAGTAGTGTTTACAAAAGAAAAACTTGCGAACTGAGATTATCTTTACTTTGCTACGTTCTGTGATTGGTTTAGTAAAAAACTCACGCCACCTTCTCAACCAATCAGATGCTAAACCAAAACCAATCGCGACTTGGTCACACGCGTTTTCCCGCGGTTAGGTGTATTTCCTTTGATTTCGCATTGGTTCATTGTGTTGCTTTACATGTAATAGTTTTTTGTAATGAAAAGCGCTCTAAGTATTAAATTACTAAATTAATATTACTTCAATGATTTTTTAAAAATATAAAAAATAACTTACTGGATGAGGTTTTAGGTCGTTTAGCTGCGATCAAAACGTTTCTAAATGAAGCGATTGCTCTGATGAGTCTGATCACATGACTGGTAACCACCCGCGCCAGTTTTGCCGCCTTTTTCATACAAATGAAAAAGGCGGCAAAACTGACGCGGGGGCGCGCGGGGTGGCGCGATGTTCGGTTTAGCAAGTTGAATGAAAATATTTGTCAAAGGGACTATGGTCAAAGCAAGCGAGTTTTCTTCGGGGGTAAATCCGCCCACAATCTCCTCTGAAATTGGGAAACAACTACGCCAAAAGATCCGAATTCAGTGTTTGCGTAACACTCTTCGTACAAGTTTACTGAATCGAGAGAGGAATCGAGGAAGAGAGCGATCTGTCGGACGTTGCTCAGTCTTCTTCGCTACTGTCACAAGCCTCTTTGGAATATAAGGTACTAGCTTTACATGTTTTTACTTTTTAAAAGAAATTGTGTTGGTTTTCGGATCTTCCCGTAAATTGTTTTCTGCCTAAGTTTGTGCGCGGGTCTTTATACACTCTGTAAGTGGATCCGGTACAAAATAGACCTTTTCACGGTTTCTGACGCCATCTTGGTTGGGGGCAAACACGGCAAAATTTACAGTAAATGTATGGGAAAAGTGAGGAATCTAATGTCTAATAATTAACGGAAAATTCGAATCCCGAAATATTTATCAAATTACAAACTCAAGATACCAGGTAAAAGAGATTACCGATCAAATTCGAGGAATGTAGCCTCGCTAGGAAAGCCGCAATTAAGGTTTTCATTTTTCCATACATTTGTCTGTAAAACCGAGCCGCCGTTCGCGGGAAAATTTAGAAACATTTGTATGAAAAACTAAAAATGCGATTTCTCGCTTCCCCTGATAGCTGTATCCTTCAAATTTGATCGATAAAATATTTTGCTAGGTATCTTTACTTTGTAATTCATAGAAATTACAGAATGTTAAAGCTACGACAACGAACTCTTGGGGATATATAGTATGTCCAAAAATCGTTTTTTGACGTATGAAACACGAGATGATGACGTCATATGACGTAGAAATTACGTCATGACTTCCGAACAGCCGAAAATATATTCACATTTATCCCAACCGTACAGTCAGCCTTTCTTTGTTGTATTTTTATTCTTTAAATTTGCTGATTAGATCCACCAGGATCCGGTACCTTTGCATTGTCCGTTGGCCCTTTCAGATTTTTACAAAGTTTTCATCTTGGATCCGCCGCCATCTTGGATTTCTTGAGTTTTCGAAAACGTCAGACAACCACCAAAAATAACTCAAAAGTAAGAAAAACCAATAAAATAATGCTAAAATGATCAATAAAGATAAAAGTGATTGCCAGAAAGTTATATTCTTCCTTAAAAAACATGAAAAACTTCAACCGGCGGTTGGAAAAACATGCCTGTCAAAATATGGTTGCCATGGTAACAGCAAGTTCCGTGAACAATGACATGTCATACCAAATTGTTCCCAGATAAGTTTTAGGTAAAGTCGAAACGTTTGGCGGCTTTTACTTCAATATTAAAAAAGTTATTCGACAGTCAAAGTCTTAGCCTGTGTACATCCGCCTTCTCCCCTAGCTCTCCCGATTTTTTTGATGGGAGAAGGCGGATGTACACAGGCTATCAAAGTCTCGGCGGGCAGATCCCCCCCCCCCCCCCCCCGGTCTGGAAATGGTCAGAGGAAAAAAATCTTCACGGTCAGGGGAAAGTCAGGGAATTTTATTTTGAGTCAGGGAAAATTTACATTTTGAAGAAAAGTCAGGGAAATGCTGAAGTTCTAGTGTGCAGAAACTCATCCAACAATTTCTTGTCTTTTCTTTCAGTATACAAATGCCCTAAAATGCCCTATTGTGACTCCCTGATCAGTCTTAAATATAAAATGGGTGGAAAGGACGGCTGCAAGGGGAGGCTCGGAGGCTGCTACTACTCAGTATATCTGACATCTTACTTTTATCAGGGAAAAGATGTTTGTGGCAACCATGCAGTTGTATTTGCTCCTTTATCTTGTTTCCAGGCGATTTCCTTGCCAATTCCTCTTCTCTTTTCTCTTTCCTTCTCAGCTGTCCTCTGGTTCTGCGTTTTTTCGGGTTTTTCAATGTTTGCACGGGTTACCACTTCTCAGACTATGCCTTCTCGGTTTGCCTCTGGCCTCTCTCTCTCAGTCTCTCTCTCTCTACTCGTCCCAATCCTCTCGCTGGCGGGATTTGACGTAAACCCCTTGATAAATAAGCCCCCTACGCTGGCTACGCAGAAATCCTTACGATAAAACCTCCCTCACGTGTTTTCTCGGCTCTACGTTTGACACGTTTTTCGTCGGAACGTGAGTTTTGTTGTTCCTTCTGTAGCTACGAAACGACACAATTTGTTTTCGAATTACTCAGGATGTGATTTCTCGCGTCTGTGTTCCTTTTGGAAGCGGAACTGAATACATTTACATGACTGGTTCAGGGAACAGATAAACCGCCGCGTTTTTCAGGTTTTTCAATTTTTGCACGGGTTTCCACTTCGCTTTCTGATACAAAAGGGGCCTACCGCAAACTTCCGAAAATAAGCCCTGGCCCCTCCGTATATAATCCCTTCCCCGGGGCTTATTTCGGACTCCAGCTCTCTTAATGCTCTCGCTGGCGGGATCCCTCGATAAAATAAGCCCCCTAAGCAGAAAAACCCCCTCACGTGTCTTCTCAGCCCCATGTTTGACACGTTTTTCGTCGGAACGTGAGTTTTGGAATTTCTGCTCGCTGTTCCTTCCTTCCTGTAGCGACAAAACGACGCAATTTCTTTCCGAATTATTCAGGGTCTGTGTTCCTTTTGGACGCTGAACTGACTTGTTCAGGGAACAGATAAACCGTAAAACGACTGTCCATTCGATTAGTAAAATGGCGGATCGACGATGTTTATAGCAAGGAAAATGTCATCGGTAAGTACCTGGCATTTCATTTCCATTCCAGTGTTTGCGTTGGAGAAGTTAGATTTTTGTGAAACTTGGCGGATTGAAGCTAGTGGTTTTAATATATGCTCATAAACGATTCTGTTTCATTTCTTTCCAGGCATCCAACCATCCAAGATGGCTGCCAGCGTTTATGAGTCCTCAGGCTTTCGCAAGAAGATGGTACATTGCTTGTAAGCGATTGTGCCGAGATTTGCCGTTAAATGTGCTTTCTAAAAATATCTTGAATTTGTCTATTGGCATTCATTGATTTTTGCACACACGTGTTTGAACTCAATTCTATTATGCCTTTAATTATGCCACTTCTTGTTTTATTATTTGAATTAATAATAATAACACAGGGAATAGAATAAAATGTCTTTTGAATTTGTAGCACTTTTACATATTATTTCACATTACTAATTTTACCGTCTTGGTAAGTTGGACAGTTTGTGGCAAGAATATTGCAAAAGTAACTTACAGTAATCACCCCTCAATGTACATGGTTACTGTGCAACTGATTTGTAGAGTTAGTTACAGTCGAAGCTCGTGTAAGCGGGGGTGTTGGTATAATCCGTGATGGGGTATAATCCGTGACGGTTAAAGATACGCGACGGTCAAAATTGGTAAAACTCGTGATGGTTATCTCTGTGACGTATCCGTGATACATTCATGACACACAATATTTCTCTCTCAATATCTAAGTTTGAAGTGTCTGCAACTCGAGCTGGCCACTTACGGGAATGTATAAACAGTAAATACAGAGTTTGTATGAGCTAGAGTTCAAACAGGGTTTTGTCAAGGCGGGCCATAAGTAGAGCTGTCTGCTTACGAGAGTGTCCACTCAGAGAGCTTCGACTGTATTTAGTTGCCATGGATTGTGAGAAAAGTGATTGCTTCTTACATTCATTTTTATTTTTTGTTGTTTGAACATTAAAATAATAACAAATCTCTTAGTATGTGTAGTATTGCTGAATATTTTTACTCATTGTTTACATTTTGACTCGCCCTCTAAGCTTGTCAAAATAAAGCAAACCTCAAAAAGATATGTGATACTACATATTTAGTATAATTGTGCAGTTCGAGAAAATATCCATACATTGTGGGGGGGTATGGATATTTGGTGGAACCACACAGGACTAGATTATTACTGTCAAGACATTTTTGTACAATGTCGTAGGCCGATTACAATTTGGCAGTCAGAGGAATGTTTTTACCATCTAATGATATGGAGCTAATTAATAAGAACTGTATTAATCTACAATTCAAGTAGTGGTTCAATAAAGTAAATTTTATAACTGATCATTCCAGTTGAAGACATCTCCATCATAATTTTTTATTTTGACAGCTTGTATGGATGTGGTTTGCACATTAAATTTATCGTGGAAAGGCCAACATTAATATATGTACTGAGCTACCTAAATATAATATACACACACTCTTGTCTGAGATATGTTCTTTTGGTCTGCATTCTATTTATTTATTTATTTATCTATTTATTTATTTATTTATTTATATCAACCTGGTAAGATATAAAAATACACATTTCATCTTTTTCTGACTGAAAGTCATCAAACAGGATGCCTTCATATGATATCACATAAAAAATAGCCTATACTGTATACATTCTATTTGTGAATTTAAATCCATACATTTTCTCATATCTTCCTTGCCCCCCCCCCCCCCCCCCCCCCCCCTCCCCCCAAAAAAACAATATATAATAATAATAAATAATTTATGTCTGCTATGAGTGTTGTATATTTTCATAATTTCGGAGATCAGATCCACTACCAGTCTGGTACATGTATGTTTTAAACTATTAAATCATTGTTATTTAGGAAAACTTTCCAATATTAGGTTTAATAAATTTTTAATATTTTACATTCACTGTTTTAGAGCTCTGTTATGCCAGCATGACTTTAGTGTTAGACCTTTTTCTAACTTTAATTTTATAATTAGAACTTTGTAAAGCGCAATAATTGAATATTTTCTGGTAATTGCGCTATATAAGTGATATTATTACAGTAGAAAATTATCCTGTATTACCCTCCCCCTGCTGGGTCTTATTCTGGCATAAATGTACTAATACTTAAAATAAGTGAAAATTCAAACAGAAATTCAGGGTATTACTTGGTTAGCAGAAGCCATTGTTGGTTAGTTATTGTGTTTTGGTATGGATCTTGTTTACCTCCCCCCCCCACCCCCACCCCGTGGAATACAGGATAATTTTCTAACCTCCCAATATATGAAAATAAATTCACAATAATAAAAAAACAATCCTTGTGCCTCTGCATCATTTTTCCATCACTAACCAACCAACCACTCTCCCCTCCCCCCTCACCCCCTTCCCTACCAGGACTGAATCTCACAAAAACAACAATATAACAGCTGTTATGATGATGATGCTTCTGAGTCAACTGAAGATTCTCCAAAAACGCCAAAATTGCTATCTAACTCTAAAAGTAATTTGCTCCACTCAATTAGTTTCATAATTGTCTTTAATTGTCTTCCTTGCTTTCTAAGTTGTTCAGCGATTTTCTTATATTCCTCCTGGAGTTTCAAATGCGTTTCAATTTGTTCAGCGGTCAGTCCAGGCGGCAGTGTGATCTGTTCTAGCCAGAGAAGGGCTTCATTCTGCTCATCATCTGATTCCATGTCTACATCAGTGCTTTGATTGACTAAACCATTCATTAATTGATCAGTAGGTCCGTTCAGAACGTCCCTGCTAGTTTCTTTCTGGTCATCTGCCGTCGTTCCATCTTGCTGGTCAGTAGATTCCTCTTGGGTGCTAGTCGGGGACGACGCCCAACTACTGTACGAAACATCGCTTCCGGCCCTGGAAATAATTCTTGCAAAATGGTCTCGGTCGCGTTGTATTGTTTCAATTTGGTTTGCGCACACTTCATCAAAGGTCACAACTGTAGCCGTACAAGTTATTGATTCAGGTTTGGAGTTCCATTGATTGTAGGAAATGTAGCAACTGCTTCGTAGCCAAACCCAAGACTGTCCTTTGGTGAGATGGCGGTAATAGCATGTGGTTATCTTGCCAAGACGAATAAGAAGCTTGTGGTACTGGGCAATATTGGACACATCTTCTGGACCACAATATTCATAAACGGAAGTCCCCAGTACTTCAAACGGAAGAAATCCAATGATAGAAGGCGCTCTGTGATCGATGTAAACATATTTCCAATCCAAGGTGAGGCGATAAGAGAATTCCTTTTCCGCGCAATCCGAGTTCGTCACTATCCTGTTGGGTTGAGGGCGCTCGACTTTTCCAACAAAAATAAGGCAATTGACTGTTTCTTGGTCGTTTGACTGACGAAGAACCGCAACCTTACAGTGGACCGTTTGGTACGAGCATCGCGAATAAAGTCTTCCGCATTTCATGCGAAATAGGAAAGGATCACTGTTGGTGAGTACTCCGGTTTCATCCGCGCCGTTTTGCTGGGCCGCAATACGTGCTAACTGCGACCAAATTCTCAAAGCGTCATCCTCGTGCACGTAACTGAACAAAACTCGTGCCAACTAGTTGATCGGTTAGATAACCCAGCAGAGAGAGCACACTGTGAGACGCGTATAATATATTGCCGTCATTCTCGATCGCTATTGTAAAAGAATCGAAAGCTTCGGTAACGATCAAGTTGAATTCGGCGTCTGTAGTGAACGAAGGCTGCCAATTCGCGGCATTTTTCGCGGTGTTGCGATTGGCTGAGCTAAGTTCAGGTTGTGACTGATGTTCTCGTAAGTAGCTTATAGCAAGCTCGAGCACAGCTGTTTTCTCCAATTTCCGACCATCTTCAGGCGAAACTATTCCCGCTAGTTCCTGGACGAGAATATTAAATCGATCTCTCCTCTTTTTCTCGCTCAAATTTCGACTAGACCGTTTCGTTTCGTTTGGTGCGCGTGCCGGTCCAGCTTGTGGCTCTTCGTCGTCGTCGCCTTTCATGTTCACGCAATACGAGCTGATTTACGATCACATTCAACATTGTCAGTGAGTCCTATTTGCTTCGCAGACGAGGTACACTGACAACGGAATCCATGATATCAAGAATATTTATCATAATTAGCACGTGTAGTGGAGGCCGGCTTTGTATACATTTTCTGCCGACAAAAACGTGACTTTTATACTTTGACGGGTGGGGTGTAAGTGGGATTTTCGACACATTTCAATGACTTATTCAGCCTTTTCGGTAGATATTTAAAACAAACCTAACATTGAAAATAATTATTGAAGTTTTTAACATTGTAATGCGATTTCTTAGAAGTACTGGCTAGTTGCAAATAACAATAACACTAAGCCTCCCCTCCCCTAATAAATATCTGCACATCGTGACATAGATTTACACGTGAGGCACGTTGTAGTTCGTCACATTCTTTATCACGTTTCTCGCGTTAGGAGGTGTATAAAAAAGCAAAATAAAAGAATTTTATAGAATACAGTGAAATTGTCTCAGTACTTATAAACTGACACGTGCGTGGCTATTTCTTTGAAGCTAAAAATAAATGTCACACAGTGCACTGATTTAGTTCACGTTTTTACTGATCTTTGTTTACATCGGCTAAGACTGCTTGCAGCCTGTTTTTTCTCTCGAAATACACAATCGAAAGGAGCGCGCACGAGAAATTGGGACGGGAAGGATAGAACTTCTCGTTCGACGGCCATTTTGGCGAAAGCGCTATGTATACGAGGGTCTAACATCGGCTTTCTTCTACTCCTCGTGCATTAGCATAAATTGTTCAAATATGAGAGGAGAGATACCATGTCCTTTTGAAAACCGTAAAATTTACACTGACGTTTGTATGGCTGTGGCAGCTCACAGGCATCCGTTGACCTCCGTTGAATAAAGGATCAAGTATTTTTATCCAGCAAAGTGATTAGTTTCTAATGAAACCGAACCGAAACTGTGAAAATATACTGTAGAAGCAGAGACCGATACAACGTAGATTTTTAAGTTTTTTAAGTACTATATTTCGACTGGCCAAACCAGTCTTCTTCAGGTACAATGAGGAAATTTTACATTGATATACGTGTTATATAGTAGCTACTAACAGTTTTTGCGTAATAACGGAAATACGTCAGAGAGATAACAAAGATTGACAGTAAAACAATAGAATAAAATAATGTAGGGAAACTAAATATCTAATATCTTTCTTCGCGGATGTTAAGGCCATGGGGTTCAAGTGTTCTAGCTTTTGTGATTAAAAAAGCTTCCCTGGCCTTACGTATTGAGTCTCTGTTAGAAAATATTTTTTCAATGGGGATTAATTGCATGTCGCTAGCAGTGTGATTAGGAGAGGAGAGAAAGTGTTCAGCGACTGTAGTAGGTTTAGATTTGGTATTAGGGTTATCTATGGTACGGCGGTAAAACAGGGACCTGCACTATAAAAGGAACCTTGGACTGGCCGAGCCGCCAGTCATTTCATTCTAGACACCGACCTGTCAACATCTCAGAGTCGATCAGGGAAAGAAATCTCGTAAGGTGCTAGAGGAGGTCAGAGTGAAGCAAGGAATTTTATCCATAAAATTATTTAAAACAACTTGGAAATATATATATTTATAGTTCTATCCTTTCAGTTCCCTGTTGAAATATTCGCCTCAGTTTGCGCGGCACAACAAAGCGAAATTATGTCTGAGCGCATTCAAATATTAGAAACGGTTCCTTCTGTTACTAACATTATAAGCTTATAGTGAGTTGCTTTTTTCTTTGCTGATTTGAAAATATTAGCCAGTGAATATTTCGCGAAGTTTCCCTTGACTATTCCGTTAACTGTCGTTTGAATTCTATGCATTGTCAAACAAACGGCGCGAAGTAAACAACTTGATTCCCTTTAGCGTAAGTCATGTAATCCTGTTCCGCAGATATCTAAGACCTTTGATCCTGAAATATTTTTAGGTAACACATAAATCTGAATTTCAAAGCAGAGTTGTAGCGAATCATTTCACTATATACTCCCAGGAGCAAGCAAAACTATACTGGAATATTTATAGAGATCTAAACGTAACACTGACCGTATAAACTGTGAAGCGATATGCATGTGGCAAATATCTTCACCAGACATGGGGCATACAATTTCAGAAACACTGTGCATACATCAGGTAGATACATTCAGTATGAAATTGAAGTGTTTTGTATACTGTACCTCGGATAATGCATCTAGAAATCCACCTCAATGAAACACCCCCGGCGTATAAATTCAGGCTATACACGATTGGTACAGCATGTCCGACGAACTACAAACGTCAGTCGAAGAGCCGTCGAAGAGGGGTAGAGTGCACATTCAACACACACGCATTCCACTATAAATGCATCATTTACTTTTATTAGGTGCTGTACGGTATTGCTAGACCAAACAAAATAATTTACGAGGGTTGTCCTTGAATAACTGAGTACAATATTCCGGCGCTTTTCTCTCCATCGGCCAAAACACTACCCGGTCCGAAAGTCAAATGATATCCCTCGCGTGGCGTAACTTCATCTCCAGGTACTATCCGTGGTGCACAACAAGGCATCTTTCAGGGGTTTTTTCTGAAGAATCAGCCGAAAACATATCAAGAAGTAAAGCTGAATAGACGATAAACGTGAAAATTTAAAGACAAGGAATAGCAATGTACGCAAAGCGGTTCAATCCAAGACAGAAGTCAACTTTCCAATATGGCGCAACATCCGCCATGGAGCGAACAGCAGTCTTTTCACAATCAATTTTATTCGTTTGTTAAACATTAAACCACGGGTTGAGCATGTTAAAATAAGAAAGACCACAAGCCATTCATTTTGAAGGCTCAAGAAGGCGCATCTCAGCTGCGAGGAGTCTGTGCGCCATTGTGCAGCATCTCGCGATTGGGGGAACCGTTACGGGCGCGAAATTCAAATTTGGTAAGCTAAAATCTCGGATTTGAGCTATGAAAGAGGCATCACTGGTGTTTTTTGGTTTTATTTCACAAGAGTGAGTATTTTAAAGTAAAATTAAAGAGCCCAAGGTAGGATTCAACTTGTATTTTGTATCAACGACTTTTCCCCTTCTTGCTCGCATAGTCCGCCATCTTTGATTAAGCCACTGAAGCAGGGATTTCGTGACAAAGAGGGGGAGGAGCTATCCCTTTTATAGTGCAGGTCCAGCCTCCTCCTCAGGCACTTCGCATTTGTTTTTTGCGATTGGACGAGCGACTGGGCACGAGCCCGAAGCGCGAGGGACCATGGGAAGGGGAAAGACGAGGCGCGAAGCGCCTGCGAGAAAACGTGTCGATTTCTTGGCAATTTTGTCGTTTTCTTGGCAATCCTCATTTTTTCGAGTTTTTAAGCTTTGCAAGTGCTCGATTTCACTAGTATTTTGTTGTAGACAATGTAGATGCTAAAACCATACGCGTAGGGTTCGAAATTCGCAATACTTTGCTACTTATGGCTGCCAAGGACGTCGAGGATCAGTGCGAGGATTCATTCGAACTTTGTAGCAGAAAATCGACCTTGAAGAATCATTTGATGACTTGACTATATCGGGTAAGGCTATCGTCAATTGCTGTTTATTTTAGAACCTGGTTTAACGCACTGCAACTTTTAGGAATGTAATGTACGTATAAAAATTATGAGATTATTTTTTATTATTATTAATTATAGGTAAGCTTAAATCTAAGCTTATACCGAACAATTGACAACCACTCCTGTAAGAGAAAGGAGGCCTTCTTGCTCACGAAATTTATTTATGTCTAGTTGGTTTTCCTCGTAAAGGCTAAGCCTTTAAACCTGTAATTTATAGCATGCAGCTTGCTTAGATCCATTATAATTTGTGGGAAATCTATTCTTATTAAACATCCGAGGTTTCATTCGCTAATTTGTACAGAATTTTGTTGGGTGGCTTTGGTTGGAGTACTGTAATATATATGCAGGCCCGTAGTGATGGGGTGTGATGGGTGCGTCCGCACCCCCCCTCCCCCCCCTCCCCCCACAGGCAGTGGAGGTCCACCTGTAGTGGACCGCCGGTTCAAAAGAAAGTGAAATAGTAGTGAAATACAGTAAAAACCCGCATAAAAGAACAAGTGGATTAAGAACACTCGGGCTGAAATTTGGTCAAATTTGGTCAAAAAAGTACCAGAAAACACCCGATATATAAGAACAAAATCAGCCTGAACCCCAAAACACGTGTTCTTTTATGCGGGTTTTTACTGTAGTAGTGCTTGTGCTCTAATTCGATTGAAATGCATTAAGTCTGAATCATTAACTGGTTCCAATAAACCAAAACAATCCCAGCTTTGAACGTGTTTACATATCGTCTTCATCGACAAAGACAACATCAAGCGAGTCATTTTCTTCATCCAAATATTCACTCCTTTGGCTTAAAAATGTCTTTAATCGAAGGTCCACAATATGTATTTTTAGTATTTTTTCATCGGTATTTTCTCTAACCGAACAGTTCCAGAAATATTCATGATTTTACGTTCTCTTTTGGCTGCCTGGTTTCATATCATACTGCCTTCAAAACGCACAAAATGCAGTCTCAGACAAACAAAATCTTTCAAAATTTCCCGGGGGGGGGGGGGGGACATTCCCCCGACCCCCTTAGTAGCTTGCGCCTTGGCGCTCGTTCCATCCAAACTTCGCCACTCCAACGCACCCCCCCCATTAAAACTCCTGTCTACGGGCCTGTATAAGTCCGGCTATTTGAAAATTAATATCCTGTCTGATAATTAAAACCAAGACTTCATTTTCCCAAAATCCAATTCATCCAACAACTAGAACTGTGACTTCAGTGTCTACATGTATTTGAATGAAATGAAAGCACAGGTCTGGGGGTTAGATAGGTGGAGGGAGGTGAGTTTTTACAGGGGGTTGTTGTGTGTGTTACCGAAGGGAAATTGTTAGTTTTTGGAGGTGTTTGGTTTGTATAACTCTTTATCAATTAATATAAACTGTGTTGTCATGCCATTATTACAGGGTTTGAAGGGGAACAAGAACTCAGTTGACTGATGAGAGGTCTAACCATAGAGGATGAAACCAATTGGGGTCTAGAAGAAGTATAAGCATGACAGACACAAGAGCTTATGATCTATAGTAGACATAAATTTTTTTGTATGAAATTTTTACTTATTCATTATTATCAAAACAACACTGTTAGTGAATTAAAAATTAAAATAAAGTGGTTTTAATTAGATTAATGACTCACTGATTTTTTTTTCTCTTTTTCCTACCCAATAATATACAAAGACAACATAATACATCTCAAATCATAAAGGAAAGGGGTGGCAGGGTTATTTGAGTTTAATAAAGTTTATGTATGTAACAGTATGCGTGTATGTTGGGGCATCTACAATGTTGGCATTACCAAACTGCCCACAAAACAGTCATAAACACAAATGTCACCCCACTGGTCGGTTAATCTATAAAGAACCGACAAAACCAGGATCGTCATTCACATCATCTGTCAGTTATCTCAAAATGTGGCTCAATTCAATTGACAGTTTTGTTAATAATTTAAGCACGTTTTCTTTGTTTTTATCGGAAACTTTAGGGACTTTGATCTTCATACTATTTATTTCTCCTGTTTCTCTTCTCTTGCAAAAGTTGGAGAGCTGATTTGAGATTTCCCACATGTTCAGGTGTAAACTAGGCAATACAAGCATATAAACAAGAGTCTAATTTTCTCTATAAATGTCCTCTTTAATATTCTGGAAAATCTTAGTGAGCTCACCATAAATTAAAGAGCTAAAAACATACAATTTCTGATAAAAATAATTGTACACCCTGTCTCAGTCAGGTGTACAAGGCTAAAAGGACTTACGGGGAGGGATATTATATTTTTTAAAGTTTGGTAGTACATGGCTAGAGCATTAATAGACCATTTTACAGTTCTGTGAAATGTAACCAAGCCTCTGTATGAAAGCGAGGTTAAGGGTTACCATGATATGATAGATCAGAAACTAGTTTACATAATAACAGAATAATTTACATTTGAAAAGAAGGAAGGTTTGTATCACAACAAAGTCACCTCCAGCATCACTTCTGTTCAAAGGCATGGATTCTAAGTACACAACTGTAAAATGGACTATTGGTCTATTGTAATTATTGCAATACAATCATTGCAACTGAAGATTGGATTGTGAATAATGTATGTACTTCATTATTAGCATCAATGGAAACCTTATTTTTTAAGGATTTGCCAAAACAAGCCATTATGTTTTCTTTTTAATCACATATCCATTTCCTACACAATTGCAATATTTTTTATAGCTGAACATTATTCATTATTCTAAATAATTGGGTACATTCCACACTTGGCTGCCCAATAGCACTAGGACAATGAAGCTTTTTTCAAGTGCCGAGTAGTAGTAGGAAACAAATATGCTAAACTGAATTACCCACCTTGCCATAGTGCCAGGGCACCAATGCGATGACAAACTAGCCTGCCAGAGAGCTTGCTCGCAGGCTATGACAAACAACTTTTATTGATGTGCAATATTACAGTATATTGTAATGTAAATTTATATTAGGGTACATTATTTTAAACATTCCTGAGATAAATTATGCTATTGAAACTGAAAATCTGTCAACAAAAATTTGCACTGCAGAAATAAAATGGAAACGGTTAAATATAATATTACCTTTAATATATAACAAAACATGGCTCCAGTATAACCCTGAGTATAATAACAGTGCCATTCGAATTTGAACTTCACCAACAGGCTGGAGGTTGAAACCGCTATTACAACCGGTTTGTTGCCTTTTGAGTAATAACACAGAACACCAGCGTGCAATAAGTACTGTACATTGCAAACATCTTGGCAGCTGCATTTGGTCTTTTCGCAACAAATTAGTAGCTTGTCGCTTGCCATATTTCCAACTGAATTAATACAAAAATCAAAGACCGAAACGAACGTTCACATAAATATGCAAATATTACCTATCACGATCGGGTCTCGAACAGCTTCTCCAAGAGATTTCTTGTTTCTTGATCGTGCAACTTTTTCATAATTCTAGCACAGGCTGCTTCTTCGATTTGTGGCAGGAAACGTCAGAATTACGAAGCCTATAGTGATGTTGTAGTCCGTTTTTTAGAAAGAAAACTGCATTTTCATTACATAATGGATGTAGACTTCCGAAATGTGCAAAATTAACCTGCTACACTCATTTTTAAAAATTACGGAATCATCCGCCATTAAACATTCCGCCATCTTGAAAACAAAATCTGCCAGACGTCTCGCGACCTTTCGCCTTCCCTCCTTCCTTTGCGCGCCCATTTTCTTGGAAATAAGAGAGACGTCTGGGTACGAGGCTGGTGCAGGTCCCTGTTTCATACATGTCCAATACACACCAACTGAGTCGGGTCGTCTTTTCTCGGAGACGACCCGTCTAGCGGAAGTCAGGTCGTGATGTTCGAAACAGAAGTGAACTCGACTTACCGGAAGTCGGCCCGCCAAATCCGAGAGATGTGTTCATGAATATTTTGACAGATCGTGACGATCCGTACGGTTCGTGACGACCCGACACAGTTAAGAGTGAATGTTACCAACGGTCAGACATTTGGTGGCCACAGCCGAAAAATCAATTCTGCTCATATTCTCATGTTAGGTAGACCTTAATATGAAACAAATCACTGCATACTTTGTTTGGCTGAATATCGATTTATTTTCGAGAAAATCGATAATAACCTAATTCTGTCAAAATGCCGCTTTTGGAGCTCAAAATTTAAGGCGAATCTCGAAGCTTCGCATAGCAAAATGAAACATTCTAGGACAAAAAAAACTACCAAATCTTAAAGAACGATACCGAAATATATGTTGAAAGCAATTTGAGCAATTCTTGTCTTTCTATTTACAAAATATAATTAAATTTGTCCGACCTACTTTTAACTCGATTAAAAATAGGTCAAAACTAACCTATTATTTAAGTATGTGCAACACAAAATAATTTGCCGAAAATCTGGCTTTTGGAAGGCGAAGGGTGCTTCTTTTCGATCCCCAAAGGAATTTTTGGGGAAATGATTCAGTGCGATGAAATCAAATTTTAAAGTTGGATAAAATGCGCTGATTCAACGGATACCGAAGAGTCTCCTAAATTAGTTCAATGTGCACATACACGCAAAACTTTAATTGTTTCGCAGTTTTATACGTTCAATCTACAACTAATTTAACATAAAACCTCTAACCTTTATGTTGTTGTATCAAAGAAGAGGGCTATAGTCCTGTAGTTGTTGCTTCCTTCGCGATAATTGCAGCTCACTGAAAGATGACCAGCACGCCATGTTTGTTTAGTTAAGCCGTACTTCGGACGTGTTTGATGAGAAGATTCTCTGTTTCCATTTCCGTTCAACAGAGCAGGCTTCAAGTACTTTCCGCAAAAAAGACTTTGTTTAACCATTAGTTTTGAACTGAACAGCGAACCAAATGCGTTAATTCTTGTCTTGTAGCTTCTTGTGGAATTTAATTAAGTCAGAACGGGTTTCAACTGAAATCGACAACTAACTACATGTAACGCAAGAAAGGAACCGGAAGTTATTTTTTATGAGGGATGGCTGGAAGAGAAGAGGGCGGGGTATACAATATAAAAGCCTTTTTTCATTTATAGTTTCTTGTTTTATTTTTAATCTTTATTGCATAAGCGCATATTTTCTGACATTGGGAATAATTCAACTTGTTCTCCGGAAACCTGAAAAACCCCAAATCAATCCCAGGCCAAAATGGCGCATATTTCAAGTTGTATATTATTGTTATCTGCCTTGTAAGCCAGCCATAACATTCAATAAAGTTGTAATATCATTTTTATATTTTTCGAATAATAGTAGCTTTAGTCCGGTTGCGCATAGTCAAAGACCAAGACCCCTTTATATATTGAGCTACTGTATTTACTTTTCCCCACTAAATGATATAGCACTGGTCCCGTCACGGACAGGGAGAATAACGGGTCGTCGACATATTCACAAGTTCCCCGCTTAACGTCTACGGGACGTACGTTTAGGAGGGGGTTTAGGAAGGCGGTAAGGAGGCACCGGATTTGGACATTAGTGTAGGACAGTTTTGAGGAAAAAACAAAATGATGCATTTCTTTTTTGACTTGCACATGTGATTGCCGGCTTGCATGTAATTCACCGCTCGCATATACAAGAATGGCTTCTTGCTTGTTAATTATTTATTTCGCACTCAGCCGTACGTGTGTCAGCAGTGAGTGAACTAGGTTGTGTAATGATAACGGCTAAACTGATCAATTGTCTGTAATGCAAGCTACTAGATGTCTGGTCCAACCTGGTCGATCGCACAATTTTACAACCACACCTGCCAACTAATTCTTGTAGAATACCCATTTATTATATGCGGGCAAAATGGTCCACGATCAAAAGTAGACCCTGAGCTATCCGAAGTTCCAATACGGAAGGCTAAGAGGGACCGTTGACGAACTCATTTCACCGAATTCCTTTTTGAAACATTGAACAAAATAAAACTGTTCTATATAAAGTAGAAACATTTTTCCTTATGTCTGGCAGCAATTTTGGTTAACTTTTTCGCTTTAAAAAAGCCATTGTACTAAAAACTTTATTGAACTAGCTTGTTCGGTTCGTATTGGGGAATATTGGTCGATTTTTTTTTTGCCAGTTTATGGACCTCTCTTGACCTCGACAAATATTTCCCCAATATTCGGTTGATGTCTTTCTACTTCTTCATCGCCAGATTTGTTTGTGCTGTAAGTACTTTTCACTACTGAGCGAGAAAAAAATCCAGCTATTTGCAAAGGTGTGACTGAGGAAGTCGCCCTTGTCAAAGATACTCAGTAGAGCCTTCGCTGTGCTTCGCTCTTCGCATTGCTTTCCATATACTCGTAGGATCAGCCCTTTGCCCGATGCGTTATCCAGCTTGGAACCGTGCTTCAGTATCGTAGCCACAGTGAGGTTCTTTCTTGTTAGTGCTGCTGACTTTAAGAGCCCATCCCATCGGTAGCACTGAGTCATCATCCTCCAACGATATCAGTCGGTATCTTCAACCCCACCCTCTTCCAGCACCCATCAAAAAATAACCTCCGGTCCAGACTCGTACCCAATCGATATTTATAAGTTTTTGGGATGAGAGAAGATTGGATACGGGAGTGGATTGAGGCGCGCGGGGGGTTATGGGCTAATTTTCCCTCGTCCCCTTTCATGATTCCCCGCGCGCCTCAACCACTCTCGTATCCAATCTTCTCTCATCCCAGAAACATATAAATAGCGACTGGGTACGAGTCTGCCTCCGGAAGTTAGGAACGTATCTATGCGGAAAAGTACTGAAATAGCTCAATATATGAAGGGGTCTTGGTCTTTGACTATGCGCAACCGGACTAAAGCTACTATATTATTGGAAAAATATAAAAAATGATATTACAACTTTATTGAAAGTTATGGCTGGCTTACAAGGCAGATAATAATAATATACAACTTGAAATATACGCCATTTCGGCCTGGGATTGATTTGGGGTTTTTCAGGTTTCGGGAGAACAAGTTGAATTATTGCCAATGTCAGAAAATATGCGCTTATGCCATAAAGATTAAAAATAAAACAAGAAACTATAAATGAAATAAGGCTTTTATATTGTACACCCTACTCTCTTCTCTTCCAGCCATCCCTCATAAAAAATAACTTCCGGTTCCTTTCTTGCGTTACATGTAGTTGTCGATTTCAGTTGAAACCCGTTCTGACTTAATTAAATTCCACAAGAAGCTACAAGACAAGAAAATAACGCATTTGGTTCGCTGTTCAGTTCAAAACTAATGGTTAATCAAATACTTTTTTACGGAAAGTACTTGAAGCCTGCTCTTTTGAACGAAAATGGAAACAGAGAATCTTCCCATCAAACACGTCCGAAGTACGGCTTAACTAAACAAACATGGCGTGCTGGTCATCTTTCAGTGAGCTGCAATTATCGCGAAGGAAGCAACAACTACAGGACTATAGCCTTTTTCTTTGATACAACAACATAAAGGTTAGAGGTTTTATGTTAAATTAGTTGTAGGTTGAACGTATAAAACTGCGAAACAATTAAAGTTTTGCGTGTATATGCACATTGAATTAATTAAAAAGACTTTTCGATATGCGTTGAATCAGCGTATTTTATCCAACTTTAAAATTTGATTACATCGCGCTGAATCATTTCCCCAAAAAATCCTTTGGGAATCGAAAAGAAGCACCCTTCGCCTTCCAAAAGCCAGATTTTCGATGAATTATTTTGTGTAGCACATACTTAAATAATAGGTTAATTTGACCTATTTTTAATCGAGTTAAAAGTAGGTCGGACAAATTTAATTATAATTTGTTAATAAAAATGCCAGAATGGCTCAAATGGCTATCAAAATATCTTTCGATATCGATCTTCAAGATGTGGTAGTTTTTATTGTTCTAGAATGTTTTATTTTGTTACGCGAAGCTTCGAGATTTGCCTTAAATTTTGAGCTCCAAAAGCGGAATTTTGACCGAATTCGGTTATTATCGATTTTCTCGAAAATAAATCGATATTCAGCTAAACAAAGTATGCAGTGATTTGTTTCACATTAAGGTCTACCTAACATGAGAATATGAGCAGAATTGATTTTTCGGCTGTGGCCACAATATTTTGAAAATGTCTGACCGTTGGTAACATTCGCTCTTAAAGTCGATCCGACTTTTTCGTAGTCAGGTCGTGATCCGAGAGATGTGTGCATGAATATTTTGACAGATCGTGACGATCCGTACGGTTCGTGACGACCCGACACAGCTAAAGTCGATCCGACTTTTTCGTAGTCAGGTCGTGAGAGACAGGGGCGCGCGACATATAATATGTGTATATATGTGTATACCTCGTTCTAAAAGTACGAGGCCACTATAACACGCTTCCATGTAGTACCAGGCGCTAGCAGATCAAAATAAACACGCGATGCGACATATAATATGCCTGCACGCGACATATATATATGTGTATACCTCGTTCTAAAAGTACGAGGCCACTATTACACGCTTCCATGTAGTATCAGGCGCTAGCAGAGGCGCTTGCAGATCAAAACAAACACGCGACGCCACATATAATATGCCTGCACGCGACATATATATGTGTATACCTCGTTCTAAAAGTATGAGGCCACAAACACACTAAACACAATGTATATTCTTCGTTCTAAAAGCGTGGTCGCAAACACGCTATACATGACCTGCATTGTACATATTGCAAGGCCACAAACAAACGAAATCTGCATGCATACCTCGTTATAAAAGTATGAGGGCACAATTAAACGAGCGAGGTACACAGGCCACAGACACGCTTATACGGGCAAGTGACCATGAAACACTTGGTTCATTTTCAACTTGATGTCATTCTTCCATTATTTGCTCTATACCATATTGGAATTCAAGTGGATCAATAAGGCAGGTTTTGTTGAAGTTGCTTTTAATGTATAACAAAAAGTTATATATTGAAATTAACTTACAGAAAATATAATAACATATTTATAGTAAAATGGAAACTTTTAAAAGGCACTAAAAATTGTAGCAGAAATACCATCACTTTCAAAAAGCCACAACACAGATTTGACCTTTTTTACTGAATACTTTTTTATATCCACAAACTATCACCAATAAGATTTTATATCATATTTCAGGGAAAACAGGAAACCCTCCTTTACAAGATACACTTCAGTAAATTAGAAATACAAATTAATAATGATGCATGGTGAAATGATATATACATGGTCATAAATTAACATCTAGCTTGCTAATATTAAATAAGAATTTATGGATTTATAAAAGGTGTAAAATGTTTTACAATAATTATTGTTACTTTGATGTATCCATCATGGTATTTGTCATTTGTTAAGCTTACATAACAACAATATTGTCGTAGTCAGTAATTTGTCAATATTTATTTATTTATCACTATTTTATTTATGTGTCATGGTACATGTACAGTTGATCCATACAGGCCTGATCCAATCTCGTACCCAGAGCCCGCGTCAACCTAGACCAGCGGTTGGGAAATAAGGGTAACGAGGACTCTGGGAACGAGATTGGACCTGATCATGTAAAACCAGGAACACACCCGGAACACAATTAAAATAAATATATATATTTTTTAAAAATATGAAGATAGCAAATAAAAATAAATAAGATATTATATAGCTGATGGTCAGAATTTTGCAATACTGAAAACCCCGAAGATGGACTGCTCACGAGTCGACTTAACCCGAAGACATCCAAAGTCAGTTTTACATACACCCCACACCAACAGACAGTTGTAAATGAAAGCAAAATGCATGAACAAAGCTGCTATAAAATTGTGGAATATAATGAAACAATTCATATGTGAACTGCAGTGGAAAGAACGAAAGAGAATGAGATCTTCGCAGTTATATATCAACTTTAGCAATTGAAATTTTTTTTGTATCAAGTCAGGTTGGAGCACGGTTTACTAAAGGTGGATGGTTTCTTCTATAGCAATGTGAATGACCATCACCTTGTACCTGGTTAGCCCAGGGGAGTATTATTGTGTAGTTCCTGCAGAAAATATCCATATACCTACATGTACTCCAAGAAAGGTCATTGCCTTTTAAGAGGGAGAGGAGGGACTCAAAAGCCATAATTTTTAAACAAATGTATGAAGCTAAACTGGAATTTCCATAGGGGTGGGGTGGGGGTTCAAACAAAACCTTCCTCTCCTCCTCTCCCCCCTCCCCTAAGGAAGGCCTGATACTCAGGCTACAATAATACCAACAGAGGACACAGCTCAAACATGGTTGCCACAGACAGTTTTCAAAATTCCCTGACTTTTCCCTGATATTAAAGTACAATTTCCTGGACCAAATAAATGCAAAATGTCAGATATAGTAGCGGCCTCCAGCCTCCCTTTGCAGCTGTCCTTTCCACCCATTTATTTCAGACTGATATGTTTTTAACGAATCATGTAATATACATGTAATAATGTAATATAATAATATTTTACTTTTTGGATGATCTTGTACATATTTTTAGTGATTTTATATTAGTAACAAAACTTTTTATTTACATGTAAATATTTTTGTAACTTTCTAGGACAGAGGGCCACTGGTTCATCAGTGTAAACTGTTATGTTAACTTTTATGTAAGCCAAGACTGCAACTCAAAATAAATCATTATTAAGAAATAATAGGGAGACGCGGTGGCCTAATGATTAGCGAGCTGGACTTTGGACTGAGCAGTCCGGGTTAGAGCCCTGGCCTACGGTTACTGTGTTGCATTCTTGGGCAAGATACTTTACAAGCTCACATTGCCTCTCTCCACCCAGGAGTATAACTGGGTACGATGCGATGGACTATAGTCGCTTCATGCTACAGAAACCGGGATAAGCTCGGGTAATTGTGGGTTTTTAAGAAATAATACATTTACGTACAATCAGCAGAGAGCTGGTCACATGATTTTGTTTCGTTGTTTCGGGTTTTAGGATATGCCGTTCAAAATGAATGTACATGTATCTTAAATTGGGGTGAAAAGCAAGAACAAATCCAAGGGAAATGGGTATTACATACATTTACATGTAGTTCAAAATACATGTACATGTAGTGGGGGGTTCAAAATAGCCAAGTTCGAAATACTGAGGTTCAACTGTATTAGAACTGCTCTCAATAATATTTTTTATTAATAAAGGGAATAATCATTTTTTAGTGA
Source organism: Desmophyllum pertusum (assembly GCA_029204205.1). Taxonomy (NCBI): domain Eukaryota; kingdom Metazoa; phylum Cnidaria; class Anthozoa; order Scleractinia; family Caryophylliidae; genus Desmophyllum; species Desmophyllum pertusum. The sequence continues at coordinate 3,503,387 of MU826830.1, read as the reverse complement.
AAAACTTTAACTGTTCTGACTGTAATTTTTTACCACTTTGATTGTTTCTCAACATCATTATTGTGATTTTCCAAAACATTACAAACAGGAACGTCCACCAATTCATATGCTTTGTTACAGTATATGTATGCCGGAATCCTGACAACCAAGAAATGAGTTGTTGGCAAATTTCTGTGCTTACATCCTGTTGAAAAGCAATGGAAAAAAAAAACGATCATCATTATTATCAACGATGATAATTATTATGACTTGTATAATAACTCATATTTATAAAATAACATTCATTATTTTATTCTTAGCTACATGAAGGGTTAGGTTTCATAGTATCATAATTATTTCATTAGTACCGGTATTTGAATTTAATAACTCAGTCAGTGCAAATCAATGTGATATGTACTGTTATTCTTGTCTTGGGGCACCCAGTATGAGGACCAATTAATTCTATCTTGAAAATTCTACCAGATCCCTAGCAAAGTGTATTTTACAAATTACAATGAGTGTAATAATACATTCGAAGCTCTCTGAACGGACACTCTCCTAAGCAGAGAGTTCAACTTACGGCCGCCTCAACAAAACTGTTTGAACTCCGATACAAACTCTATATTTACACATTCCATGTACATGTTGTACATGTAAGTGGCGATTAATTCCCGCAAGCGGCCGCTGACACTTTTGAGGGGTACAATTTGGATTTTTCTGTTGTTTCTAAGCTCTCGTAAGCGGACACCCCAAAGGAACAATCCTGTTAGCCTTACTATGACCCCACTGATATTTATAAATACGAGACTGTTAATGTTTGTGAGTACATGTATACAGGTTTTTTCCACAATCGGCAGGCATTGTAACATTAACTTCATATCAAATGGTGTTTTTTTTTCATTAATCAGCATTAATAATACTGTTTAGTGTGAGCAGTACAAGCTCTTGTAAGGGGCTATCCCTTATATTGCTAGTGGCCGCTTACAAGAATCATTCCCATATGGGGCCAGCCAGACCAGTTGCGGACACTCTTTCTGCTTCCCGAGTGTGTCCGCTTATGAGAGCTTTGACTGTAACAGGAAATTGATTTTTATGTGACTTATGGGGAATGTGACCATTCTGAACTGTGTACTTCTAATCAATGTATTTGAGAAACTGGGTTATATTCAATTTGTTAGACTAGTAATATGTGACATCACGAAGCTGGGATGGTGGGAGGTGAGGGTGATAACCAGGCTTTTAGGGATCGACTGGAGTTTGTTAGTCTCCTGACATGTGATGAGAGTAGAAGAGAAGGAAAGAGAGCTTCTTTCTCTTCCATACCCCATACCCCCAGAATAATAATAATAATGACCTTTATTTATACACAATAAATATTTCAAGTGCGAAGATTGTGGGGTTGTGTGTAAATTAACAATTTAACAAAGAAAAAGAAATATACCCAAATCTCCTAGCAACGAAAAAGTTATTCCTACCCAGCGATTTTTTTATTAGCGAACCACAGATGCAAATTAGCTTAGCATCCGCGCCTCCGAGTTCAATAAAGGCTTGGCTACCAAATTAAAGTGCACCTGCCCCCCAAAAAATTTTTCTGCTAAATAAAATTGCCACATTGTTTTGAGTATCACTGTGCAACATTTTTTCGATTTGGTAAAATCGTCTATTTTTTGTAGCCAGTTAAAGTCAAGCTCCAAATAGTTCACGACCCGCAAGAATGGGGATCTGGGGAGAGTGAGCTGTGACGTCAAATCCAGAACGACCGTGTGAGCATTCTCTGTTGACTCTATACATTTCCCGGTCGATCGAGGGCTTTCTTCGGCAAAATTCGTTCAATTTGGGCTCTCGAGTCATCTTAATTCTTTCAAATTAACAATGGCTTCCATTTCATCGGATACTGAGATGAGTTTTGACTCAGAGGACTTGGAAATAAATTTTATCGCTGGATACGAGATATTTAGATAGAAAGCCGAACAGGATAATAATGTGTCAAAAAATTATGTTGATCACGGAGAACAAATCCACCTTTTACAAATCCATGTTTTACAAATCCACCTTTTACAAATTCTTCTTTTACAAATCCACCTTTTACAAACCCACCTTTTACAAATCCATGTTTTACAAATCCACCTTTTACAAATCCATGTTTTACAAATCCACCTTTTTCAAATCCATGTTTTACAAATCCATGTTTTACAAATCCAGTCCATGTTTTACAAATCCAGTCCAGTCCATGTTTTACAGTATGCCGATTTCGGTTGGAGCAAGAAAGATTTCGGATGGAGCGATGATTTCCAATGATTATTGTTGTTGTTTCTGATCTTGCATATTTAATTACGTGCGAGTGAGCGCCGGTTGAAGTTCAAAGCATAGTCTATTTTATTTTAATTATGCCAAAACATTGAACGAAAACAATATTTTTTATTTAACGAGAACTCAAACCAAGACGAAAATAAGTCGGCGAATACGTAAAAGTAAGCTTATGTCAGCGGCACAAGATAGATTTCAATCCGGCAGTAAACGTAAAATCAGCTGAACGAAAGTAAATTCGCCAGTCACAGACGTTATTGGTTAATTGATTTTCGTGAATTATAATCAAATCATATATTGTAACCGTTGACAAATGAAAATAAAATGTATAACATGGAACAAACGGAACTTTAATATGTCACACCGTACCCAGCAACGATGTTTCCAGCTAAGCTAATATTATACTTGAATAGCTAAAGACAATTCAGCTTGAAGTCAGTTGTTCATTCATCAACGTATTTGGTAATGATATGCTCCAGCAGCAGAACAAATGGAGCCATTGGGGCCATATTTTTTAGAACTACGGTATTGTACAAGTACAAAGAAACAAGTGAAATGTGCGATATGCAGATTTGCCGTGTTCTGGATTTGACGTCACATCCAGAAACTTGGTCGTGATACAATTAAATGGCGGCGATTTTGGTGCGATTTTCCGTACTTCAACAGGGCACAAAAAATAGAGGATTTTACCAAATCAAAAATTTTTTGCACAGTCATGCTCAACAAAATGTGGTCATTTTATTTAGCGAAAAAAACTTTTTGGGGTTAGATGCACTGTAAAGTATCATTAACGAACAGTAAAGAAACACAATTAATTAATAAAAATTAAGGTCCTAAAAGTTGTGGTTTATACCTCTAATACCCAATGTACAGCTGTGATAGCAGTTAAGGTGGTACTGGAAGCTAACGTGACCGTTTCAGAATTTGATAATTTCTTGTCAGCTTGTAGCCTGCGTGCAGATGACTCATTTCCTTGCTTCACGCGGCAAAAGGGTCATCTGCGAAACCGCGTTCCTAATCGTGTTCCAGTGTCCCGCTGTTTCTCCAGAATTCGGGGACCGAACAGTCGAACTTGAATATCAACCGAGAGGATTAATATATCTTCTGTTGAAACACTGTACATTTCGCATTACATATATTACTCCTGTTAGACCTGTGATCTTGAAGCGATCAAATCAAGATCCTGCCTCTGTATATACGGTAAACGTAAATAAAACTGTGAAGTTAAATTTATGCAAAAACTCAAACAGCAGGGTGCTGGAACACGATTAGGTATGCGGTTTCGCAGACGACCCTTGTCGCGTGAAGCAAGGAAATAGGAGTCGTCTGCACACAGGCTAGTCAACTTGAAGCCGATAATAAAAGGAACTTGTATGCAAAATTTCAGTTCAAGGGAATCCTTTTTCAGCGAGATACAGGTGTACTTTCGTCTCTATGACAAATTTAGCGGGAAAATTACAGTAATCAAGCAATATAAATGGAGTTTCGGTTTTAAAAAACAACACCATACGGTATGCGTATTTGACATCCAATGTCAATTGCGAAACATTCACCAGTCATTGAATTCTACTCAAATAAGTAAATCGCACTGTATTCTGGCTAAATTGAAAAGGAAAATGGCAAATAATCACCTTTTCTTTTCACATAAAAGTAACTTGTCATCGCCTCACTGCTTGACTCTTGGAGGTGTTGTTACCAGGCAAATGTGTCATTGTTTATGGGGCCGCTTATGATTGGTTTTGTGGGAAAATAGACTCTCTTTATAAGGAAAGTATGGCCTTATAAAGGAGTAAATTCTGGCATTTGCCGCTGAAATTAAGTATTGCTGGCTTTGAAAACACGGCGGGTCTAATATGCTGGTAACTGGGAGCTGGTAACTGGTAACTGGTAACTGGTAACTGGTAAACTGGTAACTGGTAACTGGTAACTGGTAACTGGTAACTGGTAACTGGTAACTGGGAACTGGGAACTGGGAACTGGGAACTGGGAACTGGGAACTGGGAACTGGGAACTGGGAAACTGGGAACTGGGAACTGGGAAACTGGGAACTGGGAACTGGGAACTGGTAGCACGAAGAGTTGTTCCCATTTTGTTATTATTTTTTTATTACAAACTTTTCTCATACGAGGGTCACTAATGTTTTGATTTTTAGTGGCTCGGCGGCTCTGTGGCTCGCCGGCTCTGTGGCTCGCCAGTCCCTCTAAGAATTTAAAGAACGAGAAATATGTATATTTTAGAGGCGTATTTTTTTTTAATCTGCAAACGTCCGTGTGAAGCCAGTCAGTCGGAGCGCGTTTCCTTCGAAAAACTGTTTCAACACATAGTATATTTCACTCATAGAAACCGAAAGAATGATAGAAAATAATATTTTCTTCTTTCACGGAAAGCAATTTACTTGAAATAAACCTTAAACCGTCAAAAAATAGTCCGCGAAAATGTGAAAGGATATATTGTTTGTTTACATTTCACAAGATTGTAATCAGTGCGCATAATTATCTAGCCGTCCGCGCGACGTCGAAGCGAGCGAAATTTCGATATAAAGTTTACTTTTATACACATCGAATTCGATGAATCGGATAAACGATTCTGAACCGAGATACAACAACAGAAAATTATCACGAACCCAGCGAAATGTATTTGTATAACCTGTTGTGACGCCTCAAAGCCAGCGGTGAAGTTTGCTCCGTGACGAAGCGTGACTTTCAAATTGCATAACTTACCGTTGTGACTCCTCAAAGCAAAATTTTGTGAGAATAAACAGGTAAGCTTGCTTTGCCGCCGAGCCACTTGAGTGAAACTTGTTCAATTTGACTAGCGAGCCGCCGAGCCACTTGAGTAATACGTGTTTTATTTGACTAGCGAGCCGCCGGGCCACTTGCGTAATACATGTTCTATTTGACTGGCGAGCCGCCGAGCCACTTGAATGAATAATTGTGGAAAAATGGCCTTGTATTCTATAGTTTAGCCGAAAAGGGTTTGAAAGTAATTAGGACACTAATTAATTAAGTTGAAATCACCGCATAACGTTAGAATTCACGTCGGTTGTTCTGACACAAAGTTTACAGGATCGGTTTTGTGTAACACTTATCGGTTCGCCACAAGCGCAAAATCAAAACATTAGTGACCCTCGTATGAGAAAAGTTTGTAATAAAAAAATAATAACAAAATGGGAACAACTCTCCCATTTCCCAGTTCCCAGTTCCCATTTCCCAGTTCCCAGTTCCCAGTTCCCAGTTCCCAGTTCCCAGTTCCCAGTTCCCAGTTCCCAGTTCCCAGTTCCCAGTTTCCCAGTTCCCAGTTCCCAGTTCCCAGTTCCCAGTTCCCAGTTCCCAGTTCCCAGTTCCCAGTTCCCAGTTCCCAGTTCCCAGTTCCCAGTTCCCAGTTCCAGTTCCCAGTTCCCAGTTCCCAGTTCCCAGTTCCCAGTTCCCAGTTCCCAGTTCCCAGTTCCCAGTTCCCAGTTCCCAGTTCCCAGTTCCCAGTTCCCAGTTCCCAGTTCCCAGTTCCCAGTTCCCAGTTCCCAGTTCCCAGTTCCCAGTTCCCAGTTCCCAGTTCCCAGTTCCCAGTTCCCAGTTCCCAGTTCCCAGTTCCCAGTTCCCAGCATATTAGACCCGCCGTTGAAAACATGGCAACGGGGTAAATATAATGCAAGGATCGTAAAGGCCCTCCGTAAAGGACAAGAAAGATGCAAAATTAGAGAGCTTTGTGATTCGAACATGCACCCAGTATAAACAAAACTACATTTTAAGGATTTATCGGTTTACAATTCCATAAATTTTTCTGAAACAAAAATATTTCCACCAGGATCTAGAAGAAGTAAAGAAGAAGTGATGTTGAAATTACTTCATATTATTTTGTGATTCAGCACTTCAAAGCACTGCCCAAAATTGACCAAATTAGCCTCCAAGCCCACATTAAAGACAAAGGACTACTTCTTTGTCGAAACCCACGTCTCCTAATAGCTCATGGTTGGTCGTTAATAGTGCGGGGCATTTGCGGCAAAAAACAAACTAGGCTTTATTAAATCTTGTATACAACAGAAATAGGAACGACTACTCAAGAATTTCTCAAAGTACGATTAATAACGGCATATGGCTTAGTTTTCATTGTAGACGTGAAGACTTGAGTCTAAAAATAATTTCGCTGATCAATATTGAGGAAAGGTTTTTTGCATGAAATAATTGATGCTAATCTGACTGTAGTCAGAAATTCAGGACATATTCTAAGCGGTTCACGACTGACTTTCAGCTGGACAAGTTGCATGATGTTCGTCGAAAACAAGACCGTCCAACAGGAACGGGCAGATGTCGGGAGACAAGCGAACTCCAGTCAATCTCTAAAGCCTGGTTATCACCCTCACACCCCAACAATAATTATTTTAAAATCCCCATCCCAGCTTCGCAAGGACCCATGCTGATGCACTGACTGACACTGAAAGGTCAAGGTGGCATTAGCCAAATAGATTTAAGTTTAAATACATTTTGGCAACTAGAATTGATAGTAAAAATGTACATCTTTAATAATTAAAGGGTAATTGTACAGGAATTCAACAAACAAATTATATGATCTGGCATCAATGTTTATAATATGTATTGTTCCAAATCTGCCCTGTGACAATTATTTAAACCAAATCATTGATGAATCAATTACTTGACTTTCAATTTGAGTTACGGTAAACTGACTTACCTTGTACATGTGTTGTGTTGTTTTGATGTTTGTGTGTCCTCCGGTTTATATAATTGGTTCAATTTCAGATGACCTTCCATCACTCGAAGCTCGATAAATACCATAAAAATGGTCAAATCTCCCCAAATCGCCTTCATTGCAGCCGTCGATGCTCCTAGCGTATGTTCGCTACTCCTAGTGTTCCAAGGTTAAAAAGAACCTTGGAAACTGCAATAAATTTACCGTCGACGGAGGCCGCCAACAAGTCCTGCAGAAGTCCACAGTAAATATGGCGGACGCTTGTGACTAGCACCCATTCCTCTCAGTGTACGCCAAGACGACAACCTCGATCCCAGGGTCTACTCCGATTTCAAGATGGCGGCTAAGCGCGGGCTGATCGCGTTGGATCGCGAGGCCTGCACTACTGATCGACGGTCTCAGCTTTCAGTCTATGACGGATCATCACGACCTACTTGGATTTATAGCCTGAGTATAAGGCCCGATACTCAGGCTATACTTGGATCGTCGCGTTTCCGTCGATATATTTCAACCCTCATGTCGTGGTTTTTTTCTAAGTCTCTCACCATCTGACTTTTCTGTGAGACGGGTCGACTATGCTTATGACGGATCGTCACGAACTAGTCGGATCGTCACGATCCGTCGACATATTTCAACCCCTTCCTCGACCCTCATGTCGTGGTTTTTTCTAAGTCTCTCACCATCTGACTTCCGCTAGACGGGTCGACTTGTAGAAAAGACGACCCGACTCAGTTGGTGTGTATTGGACAACCCTCCCCTGTTTAAGCGTCGTTTAGTCTCTCCTATGTATTGTAAATTGCAGCGGTTACATTGAATCATGTAAATTAGATTTTTGGTGTTACAGGTAAGGTTAGATTTGATAGAGTGAGTTTGTCCAGTAGAGAAGAAAGTATAGTTAGTAAGTCCATCAGAAATGTAAGGACAAGTAGCACAATTCTTTCCACAACGGAAAGAACCGGAAGGGAGTTGTAGATGGGTATTAGTCGAGTTAGAAGGGAGTTTAGCTGTAACTAGTAAGTCACGTAGGTTAGAGGAACGTCTAAAGGCTACAAGAGGCATGTGTTGAAAAGTTTTTTTACAGCGGTCAGAAGAGAGGAGCAAATTATAATGTTTTTTTTATGATGTTAGAGATGTGTGGAAGTGATGGATTGAAAGTAGTTATAAAAGGTATGCGTTTAGGTTTGTTGGTGTCTTTGGTTTGTAAAGTAAGTCCGCGGGGAATATCGGTAGCGCGTTGTATTTGTCTAGTAAGGAAGTTTCGGTTATATCCTCGCTTGAGGAGGTATGTTCTTAATTGAGCAGCGCGAGTCTGGAATGTTTCGTCGGTAGAACAAATACGTCATAACCGTAGGGCTAGACTGAAAGGAATGGCTTTTTTAGTATGCAAGGGATGACAAGATGAAAAGAGTAGATGTTGGTGTTTACAAACCAAAGACACCAACAAACCTAAACGTATACCTTTTATAACTACTTTCAATCCATCACTTCCACACATCTCTAACATCATAAAAAAACATTATAATTTGCTCCTCTCTTCTGACCGCTGTAAAAAAACTTTTCAACACATGCCTCTTGTAGCCTTTAGACGTTCCTCTAACCTACGTGACTTACTAGTTACAGCTAAACTCCCTTCTAACTCGACTAATATCCATCTACAACTCCCTTCCGGTTCTTTCCGTTGTGGAAAGAATTGCGCTACTTGTCCTTACATTTCTGATGGACTTACTAACTATACTTTCTTCTCTACTGGACAAACTCACTCTATCAAATCTAACCTTACCTGTAACACCAAAAATATAATTTACATGATTCAATGTAACCGCTGCAATTTACAATACATAGGAGAGACTAAACGACGCTTAAAAGACAGATTTAATGAACACCGCCGTACCATAGATAACCCTAATACCAAATCTAAACCTACTACAGTCGCTGAACACTTTCTCTCCTCTCCTGACCTCTCCTAATCACACTGCTAACGACATGCAATTAATCCCCATTGAAAAAATATTTTCTAACAGAGACTCAATACGTAAGGCCAGGGAAGCTTTTTTAATCACAAAAGCTAGAACACTTGAACCCCATGGCCTTAACATCCGCGAAGAAAGATATTAGATATTTAGTTTCCCTACATTATTTTATTCTATTGTTTTACTGTCAATCTTTGTTATCTCTCTGACGTATTTCCGTTATTACGCAAAAACTGTTAGTAGCTACTATATAACACGTATATCAATGTAAAATTTCCTCATTGTACCTGAAGAAGACTGGTTTGGCCAGTCGAAATATAGTACTTAAAAAACTTAAAAATCTACGTTGTATCGGTCTCTGCTTCTACAGTATATTTTCACTTGTTTTAGCCGATTAGATCACTTGTTGATCCAACGTACACCAGCAGGATTGTCGTCCACGGTTGCTTGCTTGAAAATGTTGTCGAAACTGTGAAGCTGCGTCGGCGGGCAAGTGAAACACTTAGTGAGGGGGGGGGGGGGGGGGGGGGGGGGTGAATAGGGGTATGCGAATCCACCAATCCGCTATAATTTTTGGCCAAATCCGATCCGAAAATATTTTTGCTATTATCCGAATCCATGAAACTTTGGCTCAAACGCTGTGAAACATAAGATTTAATGAAGGGGGGTTCGATCGAGAAAATGACTGCCGAAGGCGGGGCAACAACCACCGCAGGCGGGAGTTTCTAGGGAGGTCCTGGGCATGCTCCCCTGTGAAAATTTTAAAATCTAAAGCCTGGTTCACACTTACGACGCAAAAATAAGCGCAAGCAACATACGCAGACGCAGTAACGTGTTGATCATTAGTGCCTTTTGTTAGAACAAATGCTGCTAATGATCAACACGTTACTGCGCCTGCGTATGTTGCTTGCGCTTATGCTTGCGTCGTAAGTGTGAACCAGTAAGATGTGTTGCAGCAGGAAGCAACATTACTCCAGCAATAAGTGTGCCAACAACAAATGTTTGTGTATTTGTATGTGGACCATTACATTTTAACAGTATAGATCAACCAGATCGTTTGTCTCAGGTGTAACTATAGTGATTATGGTTGTTAATCATTGTTGTACGTCTTAGGGACTGTGCAATAATTACCAGGAGGAAGGGGGGTTGGAAAACCAGAGGGGGGGGGGGGGGGCATAAAGTAAAATCAAAGCAAGGATAGGGGGGGCTCAAGGTAAAATAAGTCACTCAAGAGAGGGGGGGGGGGGGGCTTAACATTTTATTTCAAGTACATCGTTACATTGGTGAATCCATACCTATTTATAAGGTGGGGACCAAAAACTTTTCCACACATGTTCTTTTCCTTCTGCTATGGCTCTATTGTACATTGCTATGGAGGTGATATTTGTTCCAGACGCGGATGTCCAACAATTAGACATGTAGTAGGAGCTCTTCTTTCTGTTATAAGATTTTAATCCACAGGTGCGTGTAGAGAAAATGCAGGTACTTGTGTAAAGGTGTGTGTATACTGTGAGGGGAGGGGGGGGGGGAGACGTATTACCTAATATTTTCCTACATGAAGGCCATTTTCCAACCCCCCTCCTGATAATTATTGCACAGTCCCTTATTTGGTAATAATACCGGTTCGCAATATTTAAAAATTGTCCAAAACACCACTCACCTAAACGGCTTGTGATATTTTGGACAATTTGGAGATATTCCTCCCGGTAGTATTACCAAATAGCACTACAACTCATGCTATTACCTATACAGGGCTTAACAGAGAGGACCAGGGAAGGGCTTATTTCAAATCAGACAGCGCAGTCCCAATAAAATAGATGCAGGAGACTGTTTAATGTTTATTTAATTGTTTAATAACACATATACAAATAATTCGTTACAATAAAAAAATAAATGTGATGGACGGATAACTGTACATAAAAACATATAGTTCACCTCAAAATAATCGTTTTCCTGTTCTTAATTTGTCTTGACTTAACATCTTGGAAACGGGGAGGGATGGAGGGGTCTTCATAGAGCTTATCTGTAAGTATAGTGGAATCCCGATCAGTCTCGAACCCACGATTTCTCAAAAACCCGATAACTCGAACAAAACGTCGTTTCCATTGGATTTGTTTCACCGTAATTTTACCACCGATATCTTGAACCGATTATCGTTTCCCTTGGAGGTTTGAGAAATCGGGATTCCACTGTAGAAGACAATAGCACGGAAGGAGAGGATCCAGGATTTTTTGAAGTGGGGGGGGGGGGGGGGGGGGAGGTTGTACGCCTTTTTATCTTGCTACGCCGAAGGCGTGGAACGAGCTTCTAGGGGGGCGCGGTGGCGTAATTCCCCTGATATTTGTTTGATTTTACCATCTAAAACGCCATTTATTGCATTCTTGAGACTCAAAAAGCGTTTGTAAAGTCTGGAGTTTACCTTAATTATCAACCAGAAAACCAAAATTTTCTGTATTCCCTGTTTCTGGGAATTTTAGTCATTATTATTCTGATGACATAAGAACACGTGTTTCAGAAAACGTTCCATTTATATTTTCACTTTTAGATAGAGACATCACATTCGTTAATACATACAGTCGCGAAATGTAGATTATCTTTTCCCCTAACTTCACAATCAGTCAATCGGTGGAAGTGAAACAACTGCGTATAAAACAATAATGTTATTCTATTTTTACTGCTCAAAGGGGGGGGGGGGGGGGGGGGTGGGTTGCAACCCCCTCAACCCCTCCCCTGGATCCGCCCGTGCACGGCATAACACGAAACTAGAAGCAGGACTAAGGGCATGTTAATTAGGTAAATGTACATGAACTTGAATTTAAACTACGGTTTCTTTCTCAAGTGTCACCGTTTGTGATCCGCCATGATGCAGTAGTTCTTCATGTAATGATATTGTTGTCTCCGTATTGTTGTTTCGTTGAGACCACTCCTCGCTGTTAAGATCCATCTTCCGCTTCCTGTCGCCCCAGGTCCCACACAGCTTGTTGAGGCCCAGGTGTCCTGTGGTCGGGTGTCTTTTGAATAAGGTGAAGAATCGACAGCAGAATATGTAGGAAAAGAATCGAATGTAGCCACGTCGGTAGTGCCTGGTCAGTGTGCCATAGGCTATTGGATTCAAGCAACTGTGGAAATACAGCAATAATGGAGAAATGCTGAACAAGAAAGCTACCATGCTTTTGTTATCTTCTAACGCAAAGTCATGGAGAAGCCAGGCAAGCTGGGCAGGCAGCATACAAATGGCGAATAAAATCACAATGGTTGCTAGTGTTTTAATCACTTGCATATTCTCCCTCCTTCTCTCCTGATTAGCCATGTGATCCGGGACCTGGCGTCTCCCTTGACGCACCAGATCGAGACAGATACGTACATATGCAACAGCAATGATGGTCAGCGGAAGCATATACTGCAGCACGAAGAGGCTGGCGGTGTAAGCCTGTCGGTATCCAAAGGAAGGCCAGACTTCTATGCAACCTTGTGGCTTTGCCAGGGTGGGTTTTGTCACCAGCATCAATGGAATCACAATAATTAGGCCAAGTAGCCAAATTCCCAAGATCCAAAGAAACACGTAGCGATGGCGCAATTCCGCCTGGAAAGGATTCAGAATAACATGGCAACGAAAAACAGCCATTGACGTGAGGGTGAATATACTCAGATTAACAGTCACTGTCATTAAAGGCCAAATCAAACGGCAAAACAAGTCGTACTGAATGTCTGCAAACATCATGTAGACGTTCGTGGGAAGGCAGACAAACAGGTACATGAGGTCACTAATGGCCAGGTTGAGAATAAAAATGTCATTTGCTGTTCGACGGTCTCGCCTCGCTGCTACGATAATGATGACGAGCAGGTTTCCAAGAAGTCCCAGGATAAACGCCGCAGCGTAGAAGGCTGGTTTCACTTTGTCTTCTAGTTCTATAGTGGCCGTAGGTTCAGTGATGTTTGACATGGTTTTAACACAGCAAGGTGTCGACAACAGGAAAAGAAAGGAACCCTCTTGTAAAACGTTTAACTCGCAACAATTCACCACCGCATACTTTCTCTCTGCCAAGTCCCTTGCAAGATGCAACTAACGTTTGATATTGTAAATTGTGTCAATCCAGACCTTGGGCAAAGCACTCTTCCGATTTCAGATACAACGTCCTCGTAGTCTGTACTGGTGAATCTGTCGATAATCGTGGCTCCTGATCGAGTTTAATGTATTTATTTTCGTCGAAGTTATGTCAAGTATGGAAATCAAGTTTACCCACACGTCAGCACTCCATCCGCTATCCTAAAACACACCACGAGGTCATCTGGTTAATTCTGAAAGAAATAATGTTATCATGTCCTTATAAATATAGTTTATTTACACACGATTTGTAATAATAATAAACTATTAAAAGCAGCATAATAGGTTTTAGGGCTGCCCTTCCCTATAAACACAAAGATGAAAATCTAAAGAGTGAATGAGCGTTTTAACTCGTTATTTTACCAACTCAGTAAGCGCTGAAAGTGAATTTACTTATTTTTTACGTAAAAAGGTCAGCTTCGTCTACTGAATGAATATCTGCTCGGTGAACATAAGTCGGAATTCACTGTAATAACAAAACTCTAGTTTTAAGTGATAAGAACTGTTTTCGTAACATACGGAAGTGATAGAAGGGATCTACTAGGATGTTACTATAAGACAGTACGCAAATGAAAAACGCGCCAACTATCTTTTCTAGACACGTAATCTAACCGAAAAATTTGGAAATCCAATGGCTTATCTTATCTACGTTTTTCGGCAAATCTACTATTCACAACAAGAGTAATAGCTAGGAGTATTATCAGAGAATTAGCCTGTTCCAGGCGTTCGGGATAGTGGGAGCGCGCGCGATTTGGGTTGCCTGTTAGTGTATCGACATGTAATCAATACAGTACTGCTTCCATTTCATTACGACATAGATGAAATGTGACATTTGCATACTGACGATCTTCTCTCTCAGTAGTGAGGACCAGTAGAAGTGCACTACTTCCAAGCCACTCCTTGAGCTGCAGCAGCGGCAACAAAAAATGACGATAAATCAAGTTATTGTGTTAAGTTTGGTTTCCGTCAAAGTTATAAGTCGAATAAGAACGATTAGAGTTTTATATACTGGTCATTTGCTACTGTGTGTTTCTCTTATATTTGGCCAGTGTTGTGTTTCTCGAAGGATGAAAGGCTTTTTCTTTCTCGGCAAATAATTCAAAGAGCAAAAGGTTGTTGCCTGCAGGCTTAGATAAGTGAAGGTTATTTACAGAGAGTCTGGGGGAGGTAACCTGACGAATGATAAACGGCAAACATTTGGACTGATATATGTGACATTCATACCCTCTACATATCCAGACCATCTTTTCAAACAGCAACGAACCGATACGCGATTTAGTCACCGAGGTAAGAGCTGGCAGTCTTCTGCCTAAAGGCACCACCCTATCAACAGTGATCAAATCACTAAAACGTCTCTCGTCTATGAACATTTTTTAAAAAGTACAAAAACACACACATGATATATACAAGATAATTCAGTATTTTTAAACATCGGAGACTTGTAAGGCCTGGATGACTTCACTGAAGAGCTTTATCGAATCATTGAATTGCTGACTGATGCACGATCTGATTCTCCATAAGTTCATTCGGAATTCAAGTGGAGTTCAATTTTCTTATCATACAGACTATTGTCAGTTCTCGTACTCGACTACTTGCCCAAAACATGTCCTAATGTATTCATGGGTTGGGTGGGTGGGGTAAGATCATAAATGGACTGATAGCGGCTGCCACAGGCGCCTTTACAAGCTGATGGCCGATCTCACCCCTGAGTTGAATTGTAAAGCGCATTTGAATATACCATATAGAAAATGCGCTATATAAATGCCATTACCATAACCAATTTTAGACAAACTTCTGGCTTTTAAATTAGAAGCTACCAGAATCGATACAATCTGATTTATATCATGACGCCTTTTTGCGCCTTTCCAGCTAACCACTAGGATACCGAACGTGCAGGTATAGAACGAACGTGCAGATTGTAGATTTTAAATGATACAGTTAATATTTAGAGTACAAACAAACCTGACCGGCAAACGTGTATCGTCGCGGCAAACAGCAAAGCATTACCGTACAACAAAATACTGTACGTATCGGTTAAATAAGCTCGACGACTGAGTTCGAACTTGTTTGTGCACTTGGTAGAAAGTTCTTGAGTATTTGCATGAATTTGCCCGCTTTTGTTAGCTTTCAATCCTATCAAAGTTGATAAATTAAGGGAAATGGTTATGAAGCCCAACAAAATTCTTTGTTCCATGTTTTTGTGGGCGTTTTTGGCCTTGGCCGTGCACAAAACACAATAAGTCCAAGCAACTAACCAATAGAAACGTTTGCTTACATAATTCAACCACAGCAGTGTGAGAGCAAAACAAAAGATTGTGCACGGTCGTGGACCTTGACATCTTTGTTTGCTCCTTTTAAGTTTGCCGAGCCTCATAACCATTACCCGCTTTATTAACTATGATCCTATGGAGCGTTTTCGCTGCGGCCATGTTGGTGTTCCCAAACAATAATAACTTTTTGGATAAGAAAAGACCTTCTTTTCCAAAGGAGAGAAATTCCATTGCTAGGAAACAGCAATATGACCACCCGTGACGTCATGTGAAAACGCCTCTATTAGAATACAGAGAATAGTTGAGTCTTTGACTGATTTATTTAATGAACTTGTCGCACGTATTTTATCAGGTGCAAAACACCGGTCCATTAAACAGTGCATTAAATACCCTGTCATGTTTAATACACACGCGGTGCTATTTAATTATCGTTAGCGGAGATTGATGGCTCTAGTTATTCGCAGGATTTTGTTTCATAGATGATTTCACCGGAAAGCAAACTTTAGTAAATCCACTATTTAGTCGCCATTTCTTTTAAGCCCCTTCTAATAAACCCTAGACTGCGAGCAGTCGGTCTTTTTGGCGCGAGCGGAAAATGTTATAATTATGCAAATTAGGTGAAAAAACGAGGAGAGATTGGGGAGAGGGAGGGAATAGACCGACTGCGGAGGTTCTTTGTTCTTTGAATTCCCGTTTCTGAGAAACGGAAAATGCTGATTGGTCGGCTACCTATCAATCTGTCAACAAACTCATCTCTGCGTCATCGGAATAATTTGAGACAAATGCGGGATGGTTTAGTAGTGTACGGTAATCCGGATTGTAGATCGAAGACTAGAGAATCGAAGCGCAACGTATTTGTGAGGGAAAGCTTGGAGGGATACTTCTGAAGTCTGAACACAAGAGGAAGCCATTTTTATTCCGCGGCCGTAATATTATCTAGCAAGCCGATTGCGCTAGCTTTAGTTTACCGTCAAACTCTTTATTTGCACATCACACAACTCTTCGAAGACGATTGCCCTATTTATCTTTCCTCTGGTTTAATACAGAGACCTTAGACTTACTCTGTTGTTTCCAAAATACTTTGAATAAGCGTCTAAGTAAGTCAAACTTCATCTGAAAAGTTAAAACGTGAGTTTCCTTCGCTCTATGGTGACAGCTTCCTGTTAAAGTGATCATTTGGGTCAAGGGGTCAAACTGACTTTCAATATATCAGATATATCCAGTCAACGAAACTAACTTTCTTTATCGGTCGAACTGTAGTAAATTTATGTTGGATATGAAGAGTTCAATGTTACGGCTCAGGCGGCTTATTTGATGTAATGCCGAATCCGGGAATAAAACGCCGCAGCATTCGCAGTATGATCACCACGCAGATAAAATTGTATTGACTCTCACACGACAACACATCAACATTGTATAACTCCGGCCCGGTAATAACTACAAGGTTCAGGATCCATACCTCTCAAATACAAAATGATAGTCCTTTCTTCAATTGTTCGCATGTTTCTGCTCGTATATCGTCGAAAAGTTGCCGAGTCAAAATCGTGACAACAAACTTAGCAACGTATTGACGGTTTGCTGATTTTATAACACACACAGACCGAGGCACAGAGCAGCAAGGTTGAACAAAACCCCGAACAAAACAGACAAAGCTAAGCGCAAGAGAAGTTTAAGCCATGCGATCTTTTCGTAACTTCAAGCAGCATACACTAGCGCGGTGAAACCATATACGTATACATTTCCTTCCTGTAGTGGCGAACAGCTCTCGTATACAGATCGGATATTATTTTCCCCAGTTATCGGCTTCTTGTGAGGGTTCAAGCTGACAAAATGGATGACAAATTCCCATACGAGACTATTTACCCGAAGCCGTATGTATATACTGCATAAAAACGGCGAAAACAGTTTTTTTTTCGACACACGATCGTCTCTAGTTGTCGTCTCTCTCCTTTCTTTGCTGGATTACACAACAATATTTTGCCGCGAAAATTGTATCGTTATAAACTGGGCGGAACTATCAATCAAATAGGTGTCAAAGGCGGCAACTTGAAAGATCAAAGATTCCACCGCAGTCTCTTTATTTTTCCTTCTCACCGCGCCCGCGATTCTCGCGGCTCGCGGCTTCGCCGCTCGCCGCTCGATCCGCGCGCGTGCCCTAAAAACATTAGGAAAAGAAAGAGACTGCTCGCAGTCTAAATAAACCCGCCCCCTCGTAGAAATATGAATTAATTAATTAAATCCCCATGAAAAACAGGTGATGTCGAATTTAGTTGCGTCGTACCATGTTTGATATCAAACTTCAATTTGATAAAGGAATCATATTATTCTAAGGTATTTCGTTCTTGGAATCTATGGCAACAAAGTTGTTACAGGGAAATGGTTAGTGAAGCCCAACAAAGTTCTTTGTTCTATGTTTTTGTTCGCTTTTTGCCGGGCCTTGACCGTGCACAAAACACAACAGGTTTTGAGTTTTTCCGAGTAACTAACCAATAGAGACATGTCGGTTACGCAATTCAACCATAGTGTGCGAGCGCAGAACAAAAGATTGTACATGGTCGTGGACTTTCCAACATAAATCTTGGCATCTTTGTTTGCTCCTTTGGAGTTTGCCGGGGTTCATAACCATTTCCCCCATCAACTATGATGTCTATGATGGCAGTTAGTTTTTTGGAGAAAACATGTTTCTTTCTATTTTTATAAGGAATTTGACGTCTGGATTTTAATAGTCACCTTCTCTAATAAGATCCTCACTATCCTGAAATATTTTCAGAATCTAAAACAAAATAGAACAGGGCCAGAGGCTCTCCCATTAACAACAACAAAAACTGAGTTCTCACTCAAATAAAATGACTTATAACCCTTCAGGGAGTAATATCGCTAACTATTGCCAGCTGGCCCTGTGCCGCGGTAACTTCCAAGAGGTCTTGGCTGTTGTCCACATGTCACTGATAAGTAAGTTAGCGGCAGAACTGACTAAATTATAAATTCCGTTGGCCTAAAATTAATGTACGCCTTCAAGAGATATGAAATGTTAAAGAGTCTGAAAAAGGCAACAACTACAAGCCCCGTCACATTTGTTGGAACACTTGGGCTAAATTTCTTCCCCTCCCTTCTCAATATGTTGGTTGTGAGAAAACCATGGGGCGTGAAAAGAAGTCAACATTGAGAGGGGGCTGGGGCCGGGTGTTCCAACACAATGTCACGGCGCTTGTAGATCTACTAGTCTCGCCAAGTCGTGCAGCCCATCACGTTCTGTAATAATGTTGTTAAAAAGCTCGGTTGGACACAGGCTCAGGCTCAGCTTGTCATAAAGATCCATACTAGAGCTGCTATTATTTTAAAGTAGTCATTTAAAGACGACGTCTCTGAGTGAAATATTCTTGGCTTAGTTATTCATCCTGCAGGAATAATTGCCGGACGGCTTTTAGTAGCAATCACCAGCATAAAACGTATGGTTGCCAGATAAAAACTTCGAGGAATGGTCTGCACTCAAACACATAACTGCGTTTAAAACGGTTTTAATTTGAAACAACAGCATTTTCTCCGTTAACATGCGGTGACCATCGACTGACTAGGAAACTGTGCTCGTTATCGGCGTATTGCTATCTTCGTCCACTATTTTTCTCAAAACTATGAATCCTCAAGCTCTTAATTATTCTCAACAAAAGATGTACTTACAATATTCCCGGCAAAGTGTAGCTTCATACATCGATGCAAATAC
Organism: Desmophyllum pertusum; assembly: GCA_029204205.1. Lineage (NCBI taxonomy): Eukaryota > Metazoa > Cnidaria > Anthozoa > Scleractinia > Caryophylliidae > Desmophyllum > Desmophyllum pertusum. The sequence goes on along the minus strand of MU826830.1, from coordinate 3,484,334 downwards.
TTTCTAAGTTCCTCATCAGCAGTCTTCAGTTTCTAAAGAGCTTTTTTGAACTGCACAGAATCGAAATACGCGTGCAACTGCTGCTGAGGAAGTTGCCGAAATCGAGGTTTTTCTAAGTGTCCACAAACCAGCAGGGAAGTTGTTTTCCTTCCACCGCCATTCAAATGTGATTGATGGGAATTAAGAACTGGTCGCAAGCCCATTATTCTTTTTTTCTGAAGAGCAGAATTATTATCCTAAAAAAAATCTTGAATAATGTGTTTCCCTGCTCTGAAACCGGTAATGAAACCGCAGGCAATCGATCGAAGATTCAGTATCACGAAAAGTGCGTCCAACATATAAACAAAAGTTTTGCTTGCTTTTACGATTTTTATCGCGCTAAAATCACCAATACAACCACGTTTTTACACACGTTTTGAGGCAAACAATAGCGGCTATGGCACCAAATGAAACTCAAACGGCTTTTCCCATCATGCTTAGTGAGCCTGTCCTTTTCCCGCGCGCATCTGTTTCGAAATCACTCAAAAAAGAGAATTTCTCCTGTTTGTATTTGTCTTGCTCTGCTTCTTAAAACTGGCAACTCACTCACAATCGGAGATTTTTTCAGATCTGATCAATAATTGCAAAACTTGAAATCGAAGAACGAAACAAAACAATTTTTCCCCTTAATTTCAATACTTTTAGAAGTCATGAACTTCTCGCTTTTATGTAATATATTTTTCGTTTTCGTCGTTTTTGTCACAATGCATGTAACGGCAAAACGATTACTATAACGTTTTCGCGTAAACACTTTGAAAACTGTGTCGTTTTAGTGCGGTTTTGAGGTCATCAACCATGTCGAGTTGAAATCGCTGATAAACCCCAGCCTTACACGGAATCAGAATAAAATTAAAACTTCCTTATTGCTTGTGGAGCCTTTATAATAAAATAGAGTCAGTCTAGTTTAGCATTCTAACCAATCTTCATGTTAGTAAGTAATAAATAGAAATAAGTCATAAGATACGCGGAGCTAAGAAGCAATCGATGTCTACTATACACATTTGTACCAATAGTCTACTTTTACCTCCTTTTGTAACCGTATTACAGTTCCTGATAAGAACGCAGTAGGTGGCCTTTTGTCTAAAATAAAAATACTATTTCAAACGAAACGAAATAGCCTCATTTCCTTTCGGGCTTAAGTGAAATTCGAAAATATAAAATCTCTTGAATCTACTTGAGTACCTCAGGAAATCGATGTCACCGTCTGAGACGCCTGTTAGCGGCGGGGCATCCACTATTAAACTCACTCCCTCTCAGCCTAATTTACATAGATCTACTGGTGTTTACACTGTTTATCGTGATAAAACCCTAAAACACGGCCTTAATCAAAACAAAAGCTGTTGAAATCTGCTTTGAATTCAGCATGGATAAATCAATACTTGCGTCACATCGCTCAGCTTGCGTTTATCTATATATATATATAATAGCATACACCCCATTTATCGTTTGCATTTCCTCGTTTTTTTTTCAGTCCTTTCGATAACGAATTGTCAATATTTGATTTCATGCACCGCACTTCAGCTCATCTACTCGCTTCATTTCTAATTCAGTTTTAAGTTTAGCCTTTTTTCGGGTAGAACAGAAAGTTGAGTACGATGACTAATGTTTCGGCGATTCTGAAATTTAAGAGTGCCGTGTGAATCGCTAAAGAGTCGCTACGAATCAGCTGCTTAAATATCAGCAAATCTTGAAAAAGATATTTTTGTACTTTCTCTTAATAATAAATTTTTTATAATAATGGTGATAACTTTATTGGCTATATCAGCATCAAGCTTACATAGTATAGCATTGAATTGGAACTCTGTAAGCTATAACGGCACAACAGAAAATTACTGAAAAATGAATCAAATTTTGGAAAAAAAATAAAAAAGCGCGAGCGAGGTTATAATAAAATCCCTGTTAAAACTCGATCCCATGCACGATGAACTAAGTTTTACAAACTCTAACCAATGCAATTTGCAATGACGTTTTTCACTTCGTTCCAACTCTCTGCAATTGTATATGTAACGATTGAATCTGGCTCGACAACAACTGGGTATCAACGATGGTATTACAGTAGTAGTGCTACAAGTCACCTCAATCCCGCATCACTCTTTAAAAGTCAACCCGCGGTCATCAAAACCCTCCTTAAATGTATTAAGCGCGCCATCTATTATCTCGAAAGAAAAATAATAAATAATAATAACAGCTAAGTTCTTACTAAAACCTGTTTTGTCGGTAGCTTATCCTTCTGTCTTGCCATTGTTGAGGATTTTAGCCTCTTGAAAAAAACACTAACGTCATTTCTTGGCAGTCAGTTCAGTTTCGTTTGGCTCTCTTACACTGCCGGGATGGATGTGATTATTATGTCAATTTCCATTTTCCGGCACGTCTTGGCATATGTGAGCAGGTGTCTAATTACTCAGCTTGAAAAAAGATTTAAGATGTTCAATAATAAATGGAAAACACTCTGAAAAAGGAATGCCCTCAGTGCGAATATCAATGCGCTTTTTATAAACCTGTCCTAGAGCTTGTCGACATTAATCATCGCCACAAAGCATCCCCAAGTCATTAAATCGTTTTACGATGTTCGTTTTTTGAAAACTATCTACACTTTTTCCACCCAAAATAATGTCAATATCGAAATTGTGGAAATTTCGCATATTGTCCTTAAAAATTCCCTAATTGGTAACTGTCTAAAAAAATCGCATTATGAATCTGATCAATTGAAAAAAGTTTCTGCCATCCGGCAATGTTCAATTGCTATCACCTTATCGCTCGAATAATTTGCGGCGCTTTCAAGTAGTAAACGAAATTTGTTTTTAACTGGATCAAATAAGGGGCAGTATGCAAATCTGTTAAACAGCCCTTGAAGGCATCATTGTCATGTAAGTTTTCCTGGGCGGTGATCCACACTGTCCTTTGTTGACTTTCTATTTTAAGAGCGAATTGGCTATGGTTATAAAGCAAACTTAAATGCTTTCAAGTAGGATCTTCATTAATAATGAACAAGTCAAGGGCCCTCAGCTATTGTATTTAAGTGGCTCTAAGCGATTGAAAAACCCGGCTCGTTAAAGTTAGGTATTGTCAGCGATTGACAACGTCATGAAGGTAATCAATACAAAATTGTGATTGAGATCACTGACACGAGCTACAAAATATCACTGCTCGCTTTGCGGTTCTCAACCAGGGGGAAATATAAAACTACCTTATATGACCGGTTATCATGTTGTTTACAGTATTGCGGTTGGGATTTATTTGTATGGGACAAGTAAAACTCAGGACGATACCGTTTTTGTGGTATACGGGAGGAAAATAATATATAAATAAAGATGAACTTGGTTTGAGACTGTTTACGAAGAAATTACATCTTGTTTAGCTATCGAAATAGTTTGACATGACGCGCATTTAACGTCGACATTTGCTTTTGGCAAATTTATTCTGTTTTACTTCGGCGCTATTAAGATTTACCGATTCATTTGCTGATACGGTGAAAATATCGAATTGTCGAGTTTCTTTATTTCTTTAGTCCTCATCGAAAACAAATTGTGATTTAAAAACTTACCTGACTGTCGAAGGCGCTGTTTTCAGTGCGATTAAATGAGATTTCCATCCGTGGCGGGAAACTGATGCTGCATGCGTTCTGTTTTGACTGCACTGGACTGGACAAGTGTTTTCACAATAATTAAAATGGATTCTGTTGTCCGTAATGTGTCTTTAAGTGTCAAGAGCATGAATATTTAACACATTTCTGTTTTTCAAGTATTTCAAATACGATTTTTTTACTGACCGAAGTTCGAAGGATGGATCTATTTCATATTAGCTTGATGGATCTGTTGACGTTACCGAATAGGAAAGGTTGTGTGGGCTGACCTAAACAGCAATAATTTAGAAAGAAAAAAACAGTGGCGTCATTCGTGTTACTTACACAATTCGCTCGAATGAAAAATATGGTTTCTTACTATATATTATTAAGAGGTTTTATCTTAGAAGGTTAAGCTTGTAGGCTTACCTTTCTGGCGACGTTCTGTTAATCCAAACTTTCCGCTAAACACAAAAAGAATTTTTTTTAATTCGCAAAGGCCTAAAAACTATTAGCCAACATGTTCTAGGGTTACTGGGAAGTAATTGTATGGCAGTGAATCATCGCTAATTAAAGTTGAGGTAATTTTTCCGGTTATGTTACTTAATGGGATAAATACTGCAATCCATTTGAAGAAAAACAAATACGGTTGGGTCGCGCGGAACCTAAATTGATGTATTGAAGGTTTGCATGTTTGTGGGCGGCCGCAATACTGCATCTGTAATGTAAAAACCACTCACCTCCAGGCTGAAAATAATTCGTCAACAAGGCTGTTTCCTTGGCAGGGTTTCTAGAAAAATCGACTGAAACTAAACAGCTGCTTTCATGAAAGAAAGTGATCTGCAAATACTGATTGCAAATCACTTATAGGAGCTTTTGTCTGCAGGTTCCATCAATCTCTTGTCTGTTTGCTTTCTTATTATTACATTGCCTTCAATTTTTGCATGAAAAAGACCCGAAAGGCAGTAATTACACCAAAACAAACATTCATGTAATGCGGTGGATACAAGTTTTCTTTATTACTCGGGTAAAGAAAGAAAAAGACAGTTTCCAAGTAATCCTGCCAAGATGCCGCAAGGAAACCGGATTTTAAATTAAACATTTTGTCAAAGAAATAAATTAAAATACGTTTTTTCACATAACCATGACAGAATATATACACAATTGTTACTGAAACATGTATGGTAAATTGATTAGAATGGTTAGCTCGGATTACCAGCCAGAGAAAGGTTTTACGTTGGAACATAAATCAAAGTAGCAGTGGTATAGTGATGGCACATCAGTCATTAGTCGGTGCGACAGATTTCTGCGGACAGGAAGCCGCGTGTTAAAAAGAAATGCAGTTTCATTGTGGTTAATAGCTTTAAAGAAAAAACACATTCAGAAATAAAGTCATTTGAACGGTTTAAAATTTAGTCAGCATGCATCAGTCCAACATGCTGTATCATTTTTTAACAAAAACAAACTGCATGGTTGAACTAAAGCTCGATCTGCGTCAGTCAAACACTTTCAATATTATTGAGTAAGTAAGAAAGGATAAATCTCTTGTAGTGAGTAAATAACTGAAATAATTTTCGAGATTCCAAATTACACCTGATCCCCGGTCTGCACCTGAAGTTTGTGGCAAATGTCACCTAAAAACCCACATAAGTAGTTTGCGCGCCAAGGATCCGAGGAAAACAGACCGACTGGCTCGTCTACCACATAAGTTGATCCGCGATCCGCGTCCGAAGAATCAGGGAGAAAATATCCTGACTTTGTTTACGCATATTTTAAGGACTATGAACATTATATACATTTCAAGTCATGACACAATTTCAAAGATGGTTTTAATTTAGAGCCAGTAGCCTTTAGCATCGAAAATATGAGAAATGAATCACGTTTCATTTTTTCCGCGTGCTTTCGATGGAATTGGATCAGAGATCCAATCGCAAAAAAATATGACGCCGTTGATTTCTCACTTTGTGTTAACTTTTCATTATAAAAACACCACTGAATTGGTGTGGTTAGTCACTGAATTAGTGAGTGTTTAGTAATAAGGTTTGACGGAAGCGTGTTTCATGATATTGAATATATCGGGTTGTTTTTTAAAAAACATAACTAGGTGACTACGCATGCGTGTTGGCGAGAAAACGCAAGGCGACGAAATGATCGTCTTCACTCATGCAGCAGATGAGTTCAGACTTTGTTTAACGAGAGTAACACTTAACAGTCTTGCGACTGACAAACCTGTGGCCCTCGGATACCAGATCGAATTGGAATTTAGAAGTGTTGGTTTTGAGAAAGAAAAGAAAATTTGCTATTGTCTTGTGCTTGTATTTACGTTTGTATGTGTTTATACTGAGTGTGTTTAAACACCGCTAATGCCAGCGCAAACACGAGCCAACTGATCGGTAGTTAAGTGTCGTCCGCCATCTTGGAAAATCACTTCAAATGTGCACCATTGTGGGCTGCCATTATACTGCCTAATTAAAATCGTTAAATTGAAATACGAATTAACTATCAATCGATATTTTTTCAGAATAGCAGTTATTACAGATGTCAGCGGTTTGACATGCAAACGAGGCTAAAGGGTCAATCTGGTATTGTTTGCCGTTTGACATGCAAACGAGGCGAAAGGGTCAATCTGGCATTGTATTGGCCCATTAGCTTCATTTGTAGGCTCGATTACCAGCCGCTGTTCGGGAAAATGAGCCAGAACGAAGACCGGACTCGAGAGAGCGGCGGAAATCGAGCCTAACTCATTTGCATACTTTTTAAAAACAAAAGAATATTTGACTGCGGGCTCAACTGTAATAACTGCAAGTGTTGTTCCAAAGCTTGTGGTTGGAGATGGCATTACTGAAAGAACACAAAAAATAGTTGTGGGCATAAATAGGTTTTCGTTTCTCAAACTGTAGAGAGTGGAGACGAAATATTACACTTCCGAATTAGATCAAAAATATAATGACTGATTTTAGAAGACAGAATACTGAAGGGCTGATTAATGATGCGAGGCAGGATCGATGTTTCAAGTTAACCTCAAAACGTCATTTTGAAACAGATCACATTTCACATATCACGGCCTATTGCAAATCCTTTTAATAACGTCACATTTCGTAATAACTCAGCTATCGCAAATAATTGTAATGTTAAACGCGTTGTCACATTTTGTAATAACTGTAATAACACGTTGAATTTTGCAATAACAGAGATGTCGTATTTTGTAATAACTTTGTTTTTCATTAGATTTGTAGGTGTTATACCTGCATTAAAAGAGTTTCCGTCCTTCCTGTTAGAGATTGCAGACATAACAAGAGTTTTAATACTGATATAACATCAAAAATTAAGTGAGTCCATGTAGATCATTATCTTGAGTTGATCTTCAACAAAACATTGCGCTCTGTGGGCATCTCGTAGAACAAAGAAATTTATAGTAAACGAAGTCTTGGAATAGTTACTCTCTGTTCAAGTCGTGGCGATTACAGACATTACAGTGAAGAGTGCGTTACAACTTTCTGATGGCTTTTGTTTCAACTGACCAATCAAAATGCAAGAACTATGAGAGGTAATTGACATCCGGCTCCACCTCCCACAGTTCCTTGCAATTTGATTTGCTATTTTAGCAATCAAAAAGAGAGAAAAAAGATGTCAAAAAGTTGCCAAACTATTAATCAAAAACTTTGTCGAGTGGCACGGTAGGGCGCTCTTCACAGTAACCACGTGGAAAATATAGTTGTTATCGACGTAATAAAGCACTTGAAAAGCTTGTAAAGCAATGATTTGCAAATTACTCTCGTGTTCGTCTTGCTTCATGCGTGGGTATTACGCCGATTAATCATAGTAATTCGTGGTTCAATGAACTACAATTGTCGTCTCAGTACTTGGTTTCAGAATTCGCTGCATATTGAGTTTGATTTCAATTTTGCGGTTTGACTTATAAAGTTTAACAGTAATCAGTGGCTTTTATTAGTCGTAACGAGCCTGCATTTTATTTATAGTCGTATGAGCGCTTTGACAGTGTGTCAACCGCGAGTATAACGAAGGAAAATATGAGTTCAAAGTTTGAATCACGAGTTATGAATGTCGACTATGGATTATTATCATGTATCTCTCTAAGGAGCCGGCTTACAGTGGGCGGATTTTTGAGGAAGAGATATAATAACCACAGTTTTTATTGCCCTGCAGTACAATGAAGTGTCGAGTAAAGTTACCCTCCTCGTTGATACGTTATCCGCTTTCAAGTTAGCTAAGTAGTTAAAACAAGAGAGGATGATCTCCTCTCTTGGTTAAAATTACTGCACACTAATTTAAAAATGTAAGAGGTTGATAGTGTGGCAAGAAATTATGGTACATTTTTCTTGATAGGTTGATAGTCGACACAGAATCACATTTTTATTGCAGTTTCGATAGCTTTCTTTGTTACAAAATGTGACAACGGTGTTATTACATAACGAATATACAAGTATGAAAGACATGATATTATATGCATGGTCCATACATGAATTGCGGATTGGAGATGAAATGATATAATCCTCGCAGTGTGTGAGCAATTTTAAGCAATTTATTTTACAGCCTGAAAATATATATTTCTCAATTTGCGATAGTCTGTTTGAAATATTACAAACTGTGACAATAAAGGCACCACTGACATACAAGTTGAAAGGCGGTGTCAAATGAATAAGGGCTTCGATGCGCACCCGGGTTGCGATGAAATCTACATCTGGTTCAGGAAATATCAAAGGCTCGAGGCATGGTGCATTTCACATCAGCCGCGATCAAAGATGGCGGCACCTTTGAAAATATCTTTGATTTTCGTGGACAGAAAATTTGAAGCTGAAATTTTTTCCAGTGTTGGAGGGGAAAATATTTTTAAGCGGTAAAAGATGATGTCTACATTGTAAGAATAGTAAGTATTTGCTCTGTGCCGCTATTTGTTTACATTTCTCTTCAACGCCCTTTTTTGGACGGACAGAATCATTGCCGCGAGCACCAGCAGACTCATAATAAAGATTGCGAACAATTATTACAGCTCTTTCGACACACACTAAAATAACGCACTAATTTGCAAGATTCATTTCGAATTTGACGGAATTAAAGTATTTCTTCGACTCTTCAGTGCCACTTGTACGGTTTCGTTCGTAAGGTTTTTACCAAGTTATATATCTTTATTCCAAGTTGGCTTTCAAAATACTTGTTACTGACTTAGAATTTCCCCTGATTGATAGTTCAAAAGCGCAAAAATGCGTGTTTAAATTTATCGTAAACTATAACATAAAATTATTTTAATATCAGACAACCATGCAGGTTTAAATAATAACTTAGCATATTAAAGAGACTTTAATAACGATGAAAAGTCCTCCACGTTTCTCTATATTATGGATACCACTTGTATGTTTTTTCTTGGCTAGCTTGTTATGCTTAGTTAAGTTACTTTAAACATTCCCATTCCTAGCCGCGTTCTCAGCCTGTAAGGTAAGCCGGTGACTCAGTTCGAATCGCGATCGGCGGAGCCAGGTGGCTTATCGATGCCGGCGCTTTACTGTGGTTTCTGTAGCACGAAGAGATTTGGAGTTATTGTTAATTACTCCCATGTTCCTCCTCCTTGACAACTAAAAAGGCATCATAATGCCACTGAATAGTGCAACCGCACTCCTCCATTTTGATCTGTCCAACGCTAAGGTTTCCACAAGGGTTTCTACCTCCTCCTTGTCGATACCTACCCCCCCCGGGGTACCTGCCGCAGCAAGTTCGCGTGAAATGGCATCACGCCATCTAGTGCGGCATCTGCCTCTCCGGCGCGTTACTCCCATGCCCAGCACACATTTATACCGAATCCTGGGTGGGGAAAGACGCTACGAGAGTAAAGTGTCTTGCCCAATATAAATATTAAAGTATGAAAATAACTCCGAAGAACATCCTGCAGTACTCAATATTTGAGGCAACAATGAGGAGATATATTTAGACACATTGTTGAAATACACAACCTACATAATGCCATCAACAACAAAATATGTGATATCAAACTAAACCATCACGTCCACAATGCTATACTACTTACTTAATCCTCTTCGTGCTTGGAGCACATAAGGCCATACAATGCTATACTACGCAATGCTTCAATTCTCGCGACCAACAGTAATTTCTATCAGCTCTGTTTCTTGGAATCCCTTTATATTAAAACTGTCAAACCTTGCCTGAACACCGGGATCAAAGCCACCAAGGAATTGGCATTGTTTGCATAGAACTTTGTTAGGACTCTTTGCTTTGTTTATTTCATTATTATTTTTACTGTTTTATGCGTGTGATGTTTGTAATTCTTGTAATATATATAAGCTACGCTTGTTAATTTGTCCATCGTTTGAAAATGGTTTTGAAGTAAACCGAAATATTACCTTTCTATCAATATATCTCCTCGTTGTTGCCTCAAATATTGAGTACTGCAGGATGTTCTTCGGAGTTATTTTCATACTTTATTATTTACACCTGTCTGCTGGAAATGGTTTCAATATAAATATACCCTTAGACAGTGATAAAGATAGTGAATTCCTAACCACTATACTTAGGTCTCAGTAAGCGTAAGCAGCGATTCAACTGAAAATCAACCTACCCGAATTCACAAGTTGTTTATCTTTTCAACTTCACAGAATGTAGTCTTTGTTTGAGGAGTTCATCAACCTTCTGCTAACATCACTGAGTTTTGCTGAGAAGATTAATCCTTCGTACGGTCTTCCCTTGTTTCAAAAGTCCACTTGCTCGCATCAGTTGAATCAAGCGAAATTTGTAAATGCCCAGAAGCCGGTTTCCTATTAAAATATACATTTCAATTTACCACTTATGCAGGGACATATATGGAAATGTAAAATTTAACAACGAATTAAAAGATCTAGGGCTGCTTGATATGGGCGCCGATAAATTGAAAATGGTCCCCTTGGTGACAAATTACATCGTCTGTCAGTTCGTCTTTTTTCAGTGAAAATTTGCTTCGACATTCCTTGAGTAATGTATTCTACTCTGAGAGGAATTGAAAAAGGCATGAAAGTATTGCCCGATATCTATTCAGTGCATTGTTGGCTATACTCGATACAAAACACACTTCATGACACTTCATTGCTTTATGAAACTCGATGCGTTCAGATTCGTCTATTCAGTTGCCTGAACCAACCAACTGAATATTTTCGGCAAATTTCCGTTTCATTACATTCATCAGCGGTGCCCATTGTAGAATTGCCATGACATTTTGTGTTACGTTTGGCGTCGTCTAACGCAGGAACTCTGCGATAATGAATTGGCAGCTTTATTGCTTTTCACTCCGTGGGGTATATATCTCACCAACACTCCAACGAAAATCTTATATATAAAAACAGTGGATGACTAGCACCACAACTATAGCTGTGGAGTGCGGGTATGTTCAAACGAGTTTCACCCAATCTCTGATCCGCGGCATGCACCAGACAATACTGACCAAACAAGCTTTATTAAAGCGGTGACACTTCCTTACGTCAGTTGTATTGTATGTATCCTTCGAGATTTCCAACCTTAAGGACTAATACTATTCAGTATTTTTAATCTATATAATAATAATCTTAGTTGTAGTATTCTTTAGTTTTAGGTTTAGGCAAATGTAGGAGGACAAATGACTAAAAATGGAAGAATGCGAATTGTCAAAATCCTCAATGCAATATTTAAAAAAAACACTGCTCAATATTTCGTTGATGACTAAGAAAGTATTGAAGGCTCACTACTCAAATTTCTCAGTGTCTTGTCTCTGTTGGCCTGGCAGATTTCTACCGATACTCACTGACAAGATATACTAGCAACAGTTAAAATGAAAGAGACAAAAACTACGTAGTTCATGGACCTACACCAAACACAGAAGTCTTCTGCTAAGCCAATCACAGACTGATTTTGATTTTAAAATTCTCACTTTCAGAACTTTTTTTTTTTTTTCAGGACTTTGATATTTTGCTACACAAGTATAAATACAACTGAGTACAATCAATCATTGTTGAATATATAAGGGTACAGTAAGGCCTTTGCTGCGACTAAAAAAGGCTTTTGTTAAGACTAATCGTGCCCGTGAAAATTTGTTGATCTTGAAATTAATTTGAGAGTTGCCTGCCGACATTCTGGTGGATGGCAATTGCCGTTGTCAGGATACGGGATTTAGATCATTCTTAACCCTTTCACTCCCAAGAGTGCAAAACTAAGTAAAAAATCTTGAATTTCATTCTGCAAAATTGTCAAAAACAAACAGTACTACATGAAAGTACCGCTCAATAACTTTAATTTGAATGGTCACACGCTAGAGTTTCATCCACAGACATAAAAGTTAGAACCACATTTATTGACTTAAGGCTTGACTCTGGGAGTGAAAGGGTTAAAGACGGGATGGACTGTACAAATTCTGAACGCATGTCCAAGAACCGCTATGAGCGGGATGCGAAATTAATTTGTTACGGGATACGGGATATTCTTCGTCTAAACACGGGATAAAAATTAGTGTGGAACTCACTGTGTTACAGTGTTACTCGGGTGAGAAATTGAAAAAACAAGTTCGATAATTTTTTTTTTTACATTGAAGAAAATTTGCATAAAATTGACACGAAACAGGAGCTGTTGAAAACTAGTTGACTTTTATGCTTCCGGCATTAATAAAAATCCATTTTATTTAAAGCCATTAAAATTATCTTAGGGCAAAACTTTATTCAACCGGATGATAAAAACGATAAATCCGGCATTGGAAAAACATGTTGCGGAAGCAATGTTCTCATACATTATTCACTGAAGATAAGTTATCTAAGTAAATAAGTTGTATATTTGCTATATTTGTTAAAAGCTGAGTATCTCTCCTTGTTATAAAGTTCGTACCATGCAAAAGAACAATTAGTTCATTTTCACTTATTTTTTTATTACTGATTCTTTTCTCACCTATTTTTGTATATATTTTAGTAGTCACGTCTTTTCCAATTCAAGTTATCCATCGAAGGCTGTAGTCTGACACGAAGTATTTTAATTGTATATAGCCAGAGAACGTTTTTTAAAGTTTTTAATATGTTTTATCCTGGCTACGGTTCTTCAATTTTTAAAAGTTCGTATCGCTTCTAAATTTAAACTGTATCGTTTACATGTAAGAAGAGAAGTTTTTCAGTATCTCTTTTTCTTGTATTAGTTGTACTGATTATCAACACATGAACATCAACTTGAAGAACACTCAGTTAGAAGTAAAAACGGGCTCTTATCTACGTCTCTTGTCATTTATGTCCTTAGCTTAAGGCCGAGATAGTTATTAGTATCTTAGATATTTCAGTAAAAGAGGCTCAGGAAACCTTACTCGAGGGTATAACGTAAAACATTTCAGAACTCTTACTTACGGCGAGTTGATATGTTTCCGTGACTGCGGAGTTGACCAGACTTGTGTATTTAAATGCACTTAAGTTAGATCTCTCTACTGTAAATGTTACTTATATAGCTCCTATACATTAGTACATTTCCACCAATTAAGTAAGTTGTATAACTCACACGGAACCCTTAAACCCAAACATTGGTTAGTAGCCATATGAATATGCTAATTACTACCATTACTTACTAAGGAAAGATTAAACACGGAAGCGTACACGGAAGCGTACTATAACTGAAATGGGCTTAGCTCCTCCTACTTCCTACATACACCGTCTATTTTGAATTATTGTTTTGCATGAGAAAGCTTACACTTCTGTTAAACTTACATACATACTTTATTGAACTTCCCAATTGGGGCTTTTCAGTCAGGAACAATGATCAGTACATCTACATTTAAAAAACATCCATTGTCAATTAAAAACTTCTTTAGAAATTAAAAATTAATAGTTCCATTCATCTTAAAAAAGGATAGAATATTTACAAAAGTCATTCACAATTTTACCCTTAAGATGTCTCTTGAAGGCGCTAATAGAATTGCACCGTAGTAACTGCGGATCCAGCCATTTCCATATTTTGGTAGCTCGATAATGGAAGGCGTTCCTTTTTGAATAGAGGTATTTCCAAAGAGTGTGGATTTCTAGTCGCACGTTTACATAACAGCCATAACAGCGCTCTCAGACTTTAAGAAGGCACGTCCGTAAACCGGTTTATATCACCACAAGGAGTTTTAAACACTATAAACCTCCTTTCTCCAGGATATTTCGGAAGCTCATGGTCTGTATACTAAATGTTCTATCATGGACGATGTTGAGGATAGGTTGCATGCATTTAATTTGTTATTCCAATGGTGTACTTGACCAACATGCACCCATAAAGACAATTAAAGTTCGTGGTCGACCGAAACTCTTGTTTTCTTTAGAAATGTTAGCTCCGCTATTACCTAATTTCTCAAAGCTTGCTGGTATGACCATATGAACATGTGACTAAGCGTCATTATTAACAAAAATATCGGTTAAAATCCAAAATAAAAATATGTTTGAATCTCCGGGAGGAGGCAAATTCAAATATCCAAGGAAGACAATGTCTTGACTCAAATAAATGCAATTCATTGATGAGTGCTATGAGTGAATCGCTTAAACCCTGCACGAGTCGAATCCGACTGTGTACAGCTATGAGGTAGTACCTGCAAGAAAGCAAAACCACTCAGGCCAAAGGCCTATATGTCTGAATCAGACATCAGTGATAGTAAATATTTACTCACAGACAGGGTCGATGCAGGGAGAAAAACGATCAAACAGACTAAAGTCAGGATGGTTTGCTGGATGAAATAGCGCAGTCGCTCCGGTAGGTATATTTTTTACAGGTTGCGCAGGTCAACTGCTAACCGTAACTCAAACCCCAACAACTAGGCTAACCTATTAAGGCTAACCATGATGCCATTCTCTGCCTAACCGCGTGTGTAATGTTGCTAAAAATACATCTCAACCTGCAACCTGCAAAATATACCAGCCTGCTACCGACGAACCTGTCTTTGAACAAGGAATAGCCCGCGAGCAGGCTCACATCGGCCTCACAATGCTTACATTTTGCCCACGCAAATTTGTAAGCTTCTTAAATCTGTACATTCCTGTACGTAAACCTGACTGTACGTTGAGGATGAAACGGGTCATTTGTCTGTAGCTTACATAGATGACTCATACTAGAAGCTGCTGATTTTGAACTTTACGCGTGCATAACATTTATCATTTCGAAAACGTTCATTTCTACTTTGGAAAGTTTTATGACAAACCAATCATTCGAACAGATGACTCTTCAGACAACTATGGTTAACTTCACCTTACCTAGGTAAGCCTCGTTTAAATTTTAATATGATTCGTATTGGGAAACCGAACTATCATCATGGTGTAATAAATAACTGTTTCTAGTCTTGCTTGTTTGGAATCATTTCAGAAGGAAACTTAACATTTCATTCGCAGCTCTATTGTCTTGTTCCTTGATGATTGACAAACGGCCCACAATGTAAACTGCTGGCTTAAACAGTAATTGTGTTTCAGCCAATAAAGTTATTAATATTACATAATGTATTATTAAATGAGGTATGTTTGCCTTGGGTAAACCTCCCATTTATATTATAGTGCGCCCCGTCGTTTAAGTAAAAAACATTAGCATAGAATTAACTATTCAAAAGTACGGTCTAGCTGGTTTCAAGCAGAAATTGAGAGAAAGACAAATAACTTAGAACGTAGTTAGAGGTTAAGAACGAGGTCTGAAGATGCAAAGCAAGATTATCAAAAGAAGAAGATCACAGTCGAAGCTCCGTAAGCGGACGCCCTCGGGAAGTGGAAAAGGTGTCCGTAACTGGAGCAGGCCGCTTTAATACGGGTCGAATGTGTATAAAATTACAGAGTTTGTAGGAGCTAGAGTTCAAACCGGGTTTTGTCAAGGCGGCCGTAAGTAGAACTGTCCGCTTACGAGAGTGTCCGCTCAGAGAGCTTCGATTGCTGTATTTCCACCAACAAAACGAACAACTCTCTAGTATCAAAAGCTGCTTAAGTGTGAAAAGTATTAAATCGCAACAGCTCAGTGGCAGGCTTATAGATACCGGTACTGGGGTCCATAAAACCTTGAATACTAGACAAGCTCAACAACAGTACTAAGTTAGTAACATTATTACTGAATGGCTATATAACTCACCATAGCACTGCAGCTCGACGTTACTTCTTCAGTGTAGTTATTAAGATTCGGTAAGATACTCAAGCGTGAATGAAAGCCTCTCAAAAGTTTGAAAACAAAACAAGAAGATTAAGCTGTCAAATGGAAATTCGAAAGGCAAACTATCTCTCGATATCTCTAGGCCAGTGAAAACAGATGGAACTTTCCAAAGACAACTGAAACGACTTGTTAACTGAACGTGTTCCGACGTGTCCAGCTAGGAATACAATATAAAAAAAACGAAACTTGTCCGTTGGAAAGGCCACCAATTACGTTTTTAAATAAACAATCTATAAACGTCTTAAGGTCATTAATAACACATCGGGTTAAAACAAAGAACATGATAATATTAATGGTGGTTTGGACACCTGTTCTTAAGTGGCATATACAATTTGGCGTCAGATTGCCGAGTTTATTTCACAGTTTTCTTTGTTTGAGAAGATATAAATGTACATTAAATAGAGTGTTATAACAAGACATCCAATATACCGATCCGATACTGGTCGTAAAATTTTAAAAGAAAGAATAAAAAGTTGAAGTTAAAATTCAACTCTGCTGATGCTAAGAAAAAAAAACAAGGAAACGATTGCTTAGAAGGGTCAGTTGCGAGTGAAGCATATACGTTGAAGTTGCATAAAAACGCAAAGCATATACGAAGTGAAAAGAAACTTGAAGACAAATTTTCCATGTTCGTTAAAACTTTAGTACGTTTTTTGGGCATTTGTTGCCTCCTTACGTATTTCAGTTACATTGGCCGTTTTCACACTAGAGACGGGAAACTCGTCTGACGGGTTCTCGTCCTAGTGTGAATTCGAGACGAGTCTAACTACTTGTCAATTTCACTTTGAAGCGGAGGCGCGGTTACCTTTCCTTATCTAATGTGAATTGAGGACGAATTTAAAACGAGTTATCCGTCACAGACGGGAAGCTCGTCTTAGAAATCCGTCTAAAGCGACGGAAAAGTAGACGGGTAAAATCAGACGAGTTACCCAGTCTAAAATTATAGCCGTCCAGTTTTCATGCTCGTCTCTAACCCGTCTCAGACGAGTTTCCCGTCTCTGGTGTGAAAACGGCCATTCGCACTGATAACATTGTGATAAGAAAGGTCTCAACTGTAGTACAAATACGACTCGTCCCCGCGTGCCTCTCTCAGTCCACCCATGCAGGAGTATAAATGGGTACCGGCGGCAAGATGCTGGGGGATAACATGCGATGGACTAGCATCCCATCCAGGGGAGTCGTTGAAAATGTATAAAGACAATTTGGGGATCAAGTTGTCTTTTTACTTGTGTGATGAATCCTTTTTAAACAATCATTTACCCATGTGCCAGTGACATCCAGAAAAGGGCACAGTATATACTACATCAGCTCTTGTGAATTTAATCACATGTCAATTTCACCCCCCCCCCGGGGGGGGGGGGTACTCCCTTATATAAGCTATATAGGTATGTGCCGCCCAAAGGGTATGGTTTTTGAGCCGTTTTGGTCTGAAATAGGGTATAGATTTGACCATTTTGGTCTGAAATAGGGCATGTTTTGTGCACTCTGGTCTGGAATTTGGTCTAGCTTTAGACGAAATTGTTTTTTTCCATTAACATCGGGGAATTTGAAGCCCTTTTCAAATGTTTGCGCAAATGGAACCCATTCCTGGGTAGCTGAAGTCATGTATTAGACACGTGTACTAACTAATTTTATAGGTCTGAAATAGGGTATCGATTTTGGTCAGGTCTGAAATAGGGTATGGAAAATCACATATTTTGGTCTGAAATAGGGTATCGATTTTTGGGTTAGGTCTGAATAGGGTAAGGTTTCAAGAAGCAGGCCGCACACCCCCACCAAAAATTTCAGGGAGTAAGACCCCCGGGGTCCCCCAGGTATGTTTGTTCAAACATACATCATCTCGCTATTATTTAATTCATACAGAATGGAAATACAATTAGTCTCACAGACAGCTGTGAACAGGTGGTCTCGATGAATTCACTGTTACACTGAGCACGCACACTGAACTAAAAACCTCTTGACTACCACCACTAACTTTTACAAACCATAGAAGTGAGAATAAAGCTCAAATATTTTACTAGTTATCGAGTAATGACCCGATAAAAACAATACAACAGCCAAAAAAGCGGACTGTGTCAGAAAACGCAGGCGTCACGGGTTTCACGGGTTTAATTGTCAGTCAGTTTCGCATATCGTTTGCCCGGGATCGTTTGTTATATGTTTTCTCCATTAATAAAATTTGTGAATGAGTAAAGAAAGATTTGAACTGACTTTGGATTTTGAAGCACAAGCCTCATATTGGCAATATAATGCAAGGTGACCGGTCCAGTACTCAATGATGCTTAGCTGAATAAGGAGTTACTCGCAACATTTAGCTTTCTTGCAAGTCGAAATGGCTGGCAATGCTTGCGCATGCAAAAAAAAAAAGAATAAAGAAAGACATTTGGTCCGGCTGCTCGTTATCCGGCTCGGATACTCATAATACTAATGTTTATACTTACATTATTTCCGCTTTGGCTCCATATTCACGCTTGCGTTTGGAAATATTCTATTTTTGCCTGTTAAAAGTGAGTGCGGAAAAAACTTGACGACTCCCCGCTGGTAGCCTGGTGGGCGTATTGTTTGCAGCTCACAGCAGGTGAAGAAGAGCATACAGCTGTTTCGAGAAAGGTTGTCGGAAAAAAGCGCACGCGACAATCCCGAAAGGTATTGTGGGTAGTTTTAAGCTCACGGTTCCTTGACTTCAGCATTTCAGGGAAATCTGAGAAAATGGCACGAGACGCCATGGAGATATGTTTGCGAGTGCTAAAAGAAAGCAACAAAAGTAGGTTCGACAGTTAGTGTCAGGAACGTATCTTGCTGATCATATCCCAGATTACCTTTCGGGATTGTCGCGTGCGCTTTTTTCCGACAAACCTTTCTCGAAACAGCTGTATATGTTCCAAGTAAAGATGAAAAACGCATTTAAATTGTTAGGGTGGTGGTAGGCACCTTACCTTTCCATGTTATTTATATCGATTACACAACTTTCTCCGTTGCAACTATACAGCACAAAGTCGTGTTCTATAGCTATGGACAAGCTATGGACCAGTCGTTTCAACCTAAATTTTTTTGATTGAATTGGTTTTCAGTTGAAAACTGTTAATAAGTTCACTGGACGTAACAGTTAAGCCCGGGCCAAACGAGGATGAGAGTTGCTAAGAGTTGTCTCTCATGAGAGCCGAACGAGAGCGAAAGTCGTCGACGACTCTCAAGAAAAATTTGAAGTTTAAAGTTGACGAGAGCGCACGAGAGTCGATGAGGGCTGAGTCACTGAGTTCAGGCCAAACGAGAGCGAGTTTGAATATAACTCTCAACTACTCTCATTTTCGTTTGGCCTGGGCCCGGTTGTTCAAAGGGTGGATAACGCTATCCATCGGATAAATCACTATTCAGCGGATAGCGTAGTTTGTTTTAACACTTATCCATCGGATAGAGCGATTTATCCGGTGGATAGCTTTATACACCCTTTGAATAACTGGGCCCAGGACTTTAGGCATTTGATTGTAATAAAATCCTTCCTTAAGACAAACAAACAAACAAACAAACTTTAATGAGCTCCGATCTTTATTACTGAAGATAATGTCTACAATCGATAGAAAAACACCTGCATAAAGAAAAAGATTTGTTAGTCTAAGCTAAATTATTTTACAGCAACCTCGTTCCCAGGGTCTCTCTTCTACCCGCCCCCTAGAGAGACCCTGGGAACGAGGTTGATTTTACAGAAATAAGTTGTCTAGCCATGCATGTTTATTGTCATGTAGACTGAGTTAGCAGCTACAGAGCGTACCCCCGGGGGAGTACTACCTTATATAAGCTATATAGGAGGTACTCCTGTCAATTTAGGATAGGTGTGTGCCGCGAAGGTTCTTGAACACTGACTCTATTTTAAGGGTAGAAAATCGAAAATTGATACCCTTTTTAAGGACGTTCGCGCCCATTGCTAGTGCGCATCCTTACTGCGCACGCCATTCATGCCGCCCGCGCGCGCCACGTCATGCATCCAGCGCGCGCGCTGAGAATGGAACTGACAAATATAGTGCTGGAGGCCGCTTCAATAACTTGGCGAGGATTTTACTTTCTTGGATGCACGGTGACCCCTGTTTTTCATTTCATAGATCACTTCCTTTACTGAGCACCTCAAAAACCATACCGTATCCCGCGGCATATACGTACCTATATAGCTTACATTTTTTTTTTCCTTTATTTTATTTATTGCAACACAGAAACGATACATCCAATACGATTACTTACTTTACTTACGATGAGATTACTTACAATGCTTGCAATATCTAATGTTTACATTATTTACAATAATATAGGACTAGGTTAAACAAAACAAAAAAGTAACTTACAAAATAATTGCCCATTTTTTATGAAACTTTATTAACGACTTATTTGCAATAGCGATCTTTTTTAGTATTTCAATTCTTTCATGCAGCTGCAGAAGGAAGTTCCGGAAACATAGCTCATCTCCACGCCCGTTTGTACAAAATATGTGATATTTTGCAATTAATATACTGTAATTTAATGCCTGCCAGTTGGTTGATTTATCATGCCAACCATATAAAATTTTGCTAGTATTTAAATAAATATTTTCGCGTTTTTTCGTACCACCAAACTTGAAACCGGTTCCAGAATATAGCTTACATATGGGAGTACCCCCTGTAGTATCTACTGTGTGCAAGTATCCCCTCTTTAGTGTTATTGTAATAGTATATTGTATTTTGTAATGTAACGTTTTACATATCAATAATTAAGTATTAAATTTAAAAAAAAAAACGAAAAAATCCTGGATCTGCCCCTGTATCTACACGTGATTTCCAGGTCGTTCTGTTGAAGCTCCAGCGAAGCCCTTGCTGTATCTGCCGTTAGCTGAGATAATTCCATTCTTGATAACATCAAACGTTTGACTGAGATCTTGGATCTTATTTTCAAGGTCTTGCAGCTTCTCTTGACTTATGTCGCAGGTTTTCCGGCTCAGCAAAAGAGAAAGATCTTTTCGCGATCGTTGCCCTGTAAATAACAAAATGTTACTACTAGTGCAAATTAGTTTAGACACTTAACAATGCAATAATTGCCTACTTTAGAAAAAAAAAAAGGTTTTTGACTAGTGGCACAGCGGCAAAATGAGTGCGCATTACCGCGCGCGGGGGAGTGGGTACCACAATATTCCATAGAAACATCCCGGCGTCAAAATGGCGGCAAATTTAAAATTCCCGACGACGACGTCGAGGACAACGTCGATTAAAAATTGAATTTATATGTTACTTAAGAATCTCGCGATCATCTTGTTACATTCAGTTTCTTTATCGGAGCCAGAGCGATCCTAAACCTTCAGCTAAATATGCAAAGCCGGCGTTTAATTCCAAATAGAAACGTTAACTTGGGAATATTCGCAGTCGAGGTACGAGGTTCACGTTCTCCAAAAAACGCAGAATTTGCTGATTTCCACGTATGTTTTGCAGAGGACAGCTACGAAATGTACCAAGACGTATAACGCACGTGCAGAGCCATTGTACTGCTCGTTTAACCTTTTGTTTAGCGACGTTCTCGTTCTCGTTGCCGTCGTCGTCGTAGTTGCGTAAACTCCCCATTAAGCCCGGCTAAACGATCAAACATTTCCATCCAACATCATGTTGAGTGAACATGTCTGATCAGACTGTGTCATTTTATGGAGAAAAATAGCACTTTGCAATCCATATAGAGCAGGCATAGTAGAAATAAAATGATCGCTATATCGCTGTGCCATGTTTGTTTTTCTCAATACTCGTGCGCGCGCTGCCTCGCTTGTCAACGATGAAAACAACAGAGCGCGCGCAAACTCAGTGTTCAGCCACCGGCGTTCTCGATCTCGTTGTGGTTTGCTTTAAACTCCCTAATATTTGGATTTGATGACGCGGGGACTCAGGTAAACATTTACGACGGCAAGGGGGATTCATTCTACATCATGAATGCGGAACGAATGATCTTTTACATAACCTCGGATGGACTAAATAGGTCTAAATAAAGGATGTATTTCAGTGAAACAAACCTGTCTTAATGAAAAGGCAGTTGACGTTATGATACAGGTCCCATGCTCCGCCGGCCATCATTAAAAAGGCAGTTACTCCAAAGCATACATAAAACACCGGGAAATACAGCAAACCCTTCGGGTCGAAAAAGTTGACTTGGTTGTCGTCTTCGTTTTCAAAGTTGCTCTAGAAAATAAAAGTAAATCAAGGTTTACGAGGCGGTAAATTCCTTCTTATTTCTTGTAAAGGGGTACGCAATGTGTACGTGTGTCTGCTGCTCTTTAAAAACTGTAGACACTGTGTTGTAATGTAAGCCGATAATAGGCTTTACGTTTCCTTTTTTTGCCGTTCTTTCTCTCCTTTTTCTCTCACTTTCTTTTGTGGTTTTGTTGGCCTTTCAGTCGCCTTTGTTCACGTTGCAAAAGTTTCCTCCTAAACGTTGGGGAAAGTAAACTTTTTAACAAAGAGTGTCAATGGTAGGGAAGGTCACGTTTTTCTTCGATTTTGGCGGAAAAATTCCAAGCTTTTATGTGTGTATCTCTCGCCCAATTCATCGATTTGTGCTCGGTTAGGCATGCTTTCTTATTCTACTTTTTCCTATTCTATCAGCTGAATATCAAAAATGTCTTCTGGCCTGAAGAGTGATGACGTCACAAGTGGGACAAGTCCAAAGTATCCTCGTGGCCAGTTTTGGACGGTTTAGGAGTAAATGGGTTAAAATACAGACTATTAATAAATAAACCGGTACTAACCGATAGCGATTGCTGCAGATATATTTCAGCGTGCTCGTATAAATCTGCCTCCTGGGTGTACCTCTTTTCACGGAAGCAGTCAGCCAATTTTATGTCTTTCACGCGAACGCCATATTCCAAATGTTTGTGTTGAATGACTTCCTGTACTCGGAGATTACTTGTTGGATAATTAATTTTATAGTGACTCAGGAAATAAGCGTCCATCAAAGCTCCTGTGGAGAGACAGAGGATAATACATGGTACGTAGCCTCCTCCGCAGGCAACTCTTATATAAAGGCAAGAGTGAGAGACTGGTACAGAGGACAAAAAGGTGACTGAGTGGGGTGGGCCAGTGCCCGCTCTTTTGCCCCTTTTTTGCCGCAGACCCGGAAACCCAGGAGTTGCCTGCGGAGAAGGCTAATGGATGCGCGGAGATATGAAATTTCTCACTCGTTATCTTCACATGCGAAAGATATATATTTTACAGTGTAAAGATTAAAGGGGTGCCTTTGCATCCGCCTCGGCAGTAAGGGACTTCATACAGGGCTATCGGGTCTTAGTTGTCCGACGGCTATGCCATGCTGATGAGGCCTAACAAGGCCGAAACAGCTGTCCATGGCTGTCACTGACCGGTAATTTGGCGCATGCGTAAGGTAATGGCCATACCGCGGAGTTGGTGTAGTGTGTTATGTGCAGTTTATAGTTTCTTATAAAGATTAGCCTGCTAGCCAAATCTTGATTTTTTTTTTCTCAGTGAGAGAAATCCTTGTAATTCACTCTAGTTTATATAATAAAATAATTTATCATGATAACCGCGCTACATTATTATTATTATCACCTTGGAATTCACCACTTTCTAATTTTTCATGAATTTCACGTGGTGTCTGCACTCCTGCGAATTAAAACAACATGAAACGGTTAATGGTGCGTGAAAAAGGCGCAAATCGGTTCATCTTTTTCAGGATTTGAGTGCTTTATAATTTAAGAACCTAATGTAGAATGCGACAACCAAATGTTTATTTTATTTGAATTATAAATTTCACGTGGTGTCTGCTCTGTTCTGTTGCATATTTGCACTCGTTTTGGTGCGTATTTGCACTCTAAAACCAGTGGCGGATACAGGGGGACAGGGTCGGGGGAATCCGGACCCCCTATCAGACCTTAGGTTTTTTTTGCTTTCTCTATTATCCATAGCAAAAACCATCTCCAGAATCAACCAAAATGCACTTTTCAGAGCCTAAAATCTCAATTGTTTTCTGTGGGAGGCCCTCGCGCCTTTACTACTGCCGTCTACTTCCAAACATTTTCCTTCAATCTACTTCACATTTTCGGAAAAATCTGGATCCGCAGATCATTATAACGTCATAAACGGTTACCGGCCTATTTTAAAATAGCATAGCTTTACAAAACGCCTTCTGAGTAATATTCTTGCATAATAAGAGAACATATTTGGTAAAGTTTTGTTCATTGTGATCAGCATTGTAAACTACAATAAGTAGCCTTATTTCTAACTGTTGTTATGCAAAACCGATTTAGCTGATGTAATATTAAAGGTACTCACGTGTGAGATCGGCCTGATGTTGGAATCCTGTTATGCTGTCAATGGAACCGAGAAGAGCTACTACCTGGTAAACAGCAAAATAAAAAAGAAACAGAAAAATGCAATATGTACATGGTATAATCTTCTCCCCCATGCAAACCAATCAGTAGCTTTAAATTCTCAAGCCTGATCAACATACAAATTCTTCACATTATCAATACACGGGCGAGGAGAATAAAGAAAATAATCAACTAGAAGATAATTCATTATCGGATGAGGTTGAACATGACAGCAAGAATTCAGCCTTAATAATTTCGCTATCAAGAGTTTTGCACTTTTTGTTCGCGCATGCGCACCGGAGATTATGGAATGTTGTCATTTCTTCCCGTTGCCCATTCTCGACCCAAAACCTTCGCTGCTTTCGGTCATGCGCAAAAGAGAAGGGCTCTGGGGTCGAGATTGTCCCGTCGCCGTAATAAGGGAGTTCAAACTGAAACAAACCGCGACGGCAACGGCAACGAGAACGTCGCTAAACAGAAGGTTTCATGAGAAGTACGTACAATGGCTCTGCACGTGCGTTATACTTCTTGGTACATTTCGTAGCCGTTCTCTGCACAACAGTAACATGAATTTACCAAATTTTGGGTCTTTGGAGAACGTGAGCCACGACACTGAGCGAATTTGTCATGCTCTACAAGACGATTAATCCATTGACTCCTCTGTTTTTCAAAAAAGCGGCAATTTAACGCTACAGATACCTATTTCTGGCCGTTATCCGCCCCGACACATTTCAGCCAAACTGACAAAAACGTCGTTTACAACACGACATTCCTCTAAATGTACCGTACCAACCTTTGCTCCTGGTAGATTAACTTTAGTTTCCAATGAAAGAGCTGTCAAAGACGAAGTCAAGGCTGCAGTGAAAATGGAAATTATGCACATCCCCACTAAAATCCACAAAACTGCAAACAGACGGCCTCCAACTGACTTTGGATAACAATCTCCATAACTGTAAAATATTTATTCATATTGTAAGTAAACATGATTAGATGATCAATTTATTTACTTGTATTAGTCGCTAAAAATAGATTGAACTGTCCTCAGTCTGGGTTTGAAGCCACGCTCGGCGAGGTAAATGAAATACCGTATTCGTGAGTACCTTCAGAGGAGTTGCCACTTCAAAATTAACCACTCTCGTTCCCAGTCTCTCGCGCCTCCATTTTCCTGACCAGAAGCGGACGTTCGTGGAACGAGATTGGCCTGACACGTGATTACCTCGAGCTCGTAATTCGAACAGAACGGCCCAAACTTTGGCTACATGACAAAAAATGCCATAATTTTAAATTAAATCTGATAATCGGCCCAAACTTTGGCTGACAACTGACAAATAGCCAAAATTTTACTGACATCTGACAAATAGCCTACGCAGCAGGCGCTGTAGTAAAATAGAGCGTGAGTTAGAGGGATGCACGCGAGCAACTGAAGAAACGCCATCTTTGACGTTGTGATTGATCAGTTTTCTTCCAAGTGATCGGTTCAAGTAGTCAGACTGTACTGACAAATAACATTACACTCCAGACCTTGTCAGACTACACTGCAGTCGGTCTTCTTTTCCTCAGATCCTTCGCGCGAGCAGAAATGTAATAATTATGCAAATCAGGAGTAAATGAAGAGTACTGTCTCGTGACGTCACCGCTCGCCTCCCACATTTTGCTTTCTTCTCTCGCCATAGATAAACTTACTAAAAATACTGCTCGTGTTCTACCCTCAGACGTTTTTATATAACTAAGTATCAAACAGAACTTACCCTACGGTTGTCATGGAAATGAAGGCCCACCAAAATCCTTCCCATGTGCCTTTGGTAAACATCGAAGGAAAGCTGTCTGGGTTTTTCCTGGTCTCCTAGCAACATATTGAAAAATCACAGTCGTTATTTTTTATTGTTACATCGTTAAAGGCGATTCTCTATCAAATATTGGTAGAATTAATATCGTTCACTGTGTGGTACATGGTTCACTGTGTGGTACATGGTTCACTGTGTGGTACATGGTTCACTGTGTGGTACATGGTTCACTGTGTGGTACGTGGTTCACTGTGTGGTACATGGTACACTGTGTGGTACATGGTACACTGTGTGGTACATGGTTCACTCTGTGGTACATGGTTCACTGTGTGGTACATGGTTCACTGTGTGGTACGTGGTTCACTGTGTGGTACATGGTACACTGTGAGGTACATGGTTCACTGTGTGGTACATGGTTCACTGTGTGGTACATGGTATACTGTGTGGTACATGGTACACTGTGTGGTACATGGTACACTGTGTGGTACATGGTTCACTGTGTGGTGCATGGTTCACTGTGTGGTGCCGTGTGTGTACAATGTTTCTTCCAGAAATGTTCTGTTTATTTAGAAACGATACCTTTTCTTGTTAATTGATACAGTCGAAACTCCCGTAAGCGGGAAGCACAAAAAGTGTCCGCAACTGGAGCTAGCCGCTTACACTGGAATGTGTAAATACAGAGTTTGCATGAGCCAGAGTTCAAACGGGGTTTTGTCAAGGTGGCCGTAAATAGAGCTGTCCACTTACGAGAGTGTCCACTCAGAGAGTATTAATTAATTATTTTTGATATTAAAAGCCCCTAAGCCGATAATAAGCTCACCAAAAAAGCCTTTGGAGCAAAAAAAACGTCCAGGGTTTATTTTCGGAATTCAGTTGCAATACGGGATGGGCACTAAGTTCTTGTAGTGCTATAAAGAGAAAATGCGTTACTAACCATCGTGGGAAAGTGTAACTTAATGAGTATGCGTATTTGCAGTAACTAGAAAGTAGTGCAAACATCAGCCCGTGAGAACTGAATTAATTAACTGCTTATATCAATATATCTCTCATCATGATAAACATTTGCACGGTATTCAAACTAAAATACATTAATTATTTTTCGCGATGAGCATGTAAATAAATTAAATCCACAGAGTAGCTTTTCTCTTCCACTGTTTCCAGATCGAATTGGAATTTAGAAATGTTTTTTTGTGTGGATGGTGGAAAACCGGAGTACCGGGCGAAAAACCCTCGGGACAACGGGACAAGAACGAGAACCAATAACAAACTCAACCGGGTCCGGGATTCAAAACCGGGCCACATTGGTGGGAGACGAGTGCTCTCGCCACTGCGCCATCACTGATCCCCTCACTTTCGGCTCGGCCATGGTTTAGAGTTCGGCTTCTCATGCTGTATGTACCGTCAAATAACAACCGGGTAGGCCGTCAAAAAGATTAAATCAACATAATATTCAACCTACCAGTGACCAGGCAATGATTCCGGCCAGCAACGACAAAATAAGTGTAAGAACCAGAACAGGCCAAGTAGAAAATAGAGATTTCATGACTTGCCACAATTGATCACTTTTGTTGGCTTTGACAACCACGAACGCTGTTCCAGTTTGTGGCAGCATGGAGACAAGAGTAAGGTTTCTTTGCCTGTTGATATTGTACTTAACAGCCTCGAGATTGACAATAACTGGAAGGTTGAAGTCTGGCTCTACATCTGAGCTGTTCAGGTACACCACATTACTGCTAAGGCGGCAACATTCATTCAACATCATCTCAAGGATAGCTATCAATAAAAGACATGTCAAAGATAAACATAAAACGTTCAGAAGTATTTCAGTGAGACAGATCTGCAGTTTATGACGTCACGCATGTATAGAATAGATACCATAAGAAAGGACGCCCGGGGGGACTCCCATGCATTCTCGTCCCCAGAGTCCGCGATCCTTTTGGTCAGCACCAAGAATCTCGGACTCTGGCGGGGACAGATGGAACGAATTTTTTGATTGGCTGTTAAAACAATGAACAGACAAAAGACAAGAGAAAACGAGTACTCTGCGCAAGCTCAGAAAATCGGTACCAGCCAGAGGTCGTGATTTTTTTGTGCTGACCAAAAGGATCGCGGACTCTGGGGACGAGAATGACTCCTATGTTAAAGGGGCGGAGATGCTTGTCAGAAAAGTTGAATTAAACCCTAAAGGAGACCAATCTGGGCGTGGCTCAAGCTTTATTTGACCCCTAAAAGATACCATTCTAAAAAAGACAGACAAATAAGAGCTATAGTGTAAAGACCTTGTCATCGAATTCTTTCATCTATCAATCGATTTTAAAAGCATTGTCCTAAATCTTTAGTTCTACGTTCATTGTCTCTTCCGTGCAACCTTAAACGATACCTTGATGGCTAAGAACATTGTCGTTCCGTCCTAAAGTGAAACCAAAGTCCATAATTTACAACCTTAAAAGAGACGACGAGCATCTCCGCCCCTTTCACATGGGAGTTCCCCCCCCCCCTCCCCCTCCGGGAGTGGACGTTTCTCCCAAGTGCGGTTTTCAGTATTCGTACATGAAATAAGTTAGCCGCACCCACCATTCATTCTTTATTTAGTAGTCTGTCCAGTGTGATCGCAGAACTCTGAAGATAACTTCCGCTCAGGTTGTCGAAACGTCAGTCACTAACAACAGTCCTTTCAGGACTTCACTCGAACGATCACACTGGACGAACTACTGATTCTCCCGGATTTAAAACATTTACAGTCTACTTTTTTATGTAATATATCAAACACTCGAGACAGTGTTTCATCGGGATATCCAAACACCGAGAATAGGGTTGAACATACGACGCGCAGCGGAGTATTTTTGACGAAATTCGAGGTGTTTGTATAGCCGATGAAACACTGTCTCGAGTGTTTGAAATATATTTTCAATGGAAACAAAAACTAATGAGCAAACAGACTCGGAGAAAAATGAAATATAGTGCAACCCTAGGCAAATTCATTGTAGAATGTTCAACAAAATATATTACATGTAAAACAATAAAATGCAGTGTAACCCCAGGCGAATTCATTGCGGAATGTTCAACAAAATATATTAAATGTAAAAAAAGGAAATATAGTGTAACCCCAGGCGAATTCATTGCAGAATGTTCAACAAAATATATTAAATGGTGTCACCACCAAATTGGTCGGCTGTTTCAACACATGTCACTGTTTCAGGAGTTTATCAGTGATAATACCGGTTTTGTGACATATAGATCATCGATCTCCTCTAACCAATGTACAAAAGAAGTCTCAGTTCAATAGTACAGTAGTCCGCGACCGACAATGTGTCTGTCAGATATCTGCAGCAAAGCACGTACTGTATGTGCACTTTAGTAGGATTTTCGTTATATTCGTGTTTATTAATTAATTCGGATATAATTCGGATTAGTTCAGTCTCTTGACTTGGATAAATTCTGCACGTAAAATGGCGTATTCTGTCTGCGGGCAATGCTCGTAATAATCGCATATTCTGCTCCAAATTCTGCTCAAATTCCGCTCGGTACAACTGACTAGTTACATAGTCATTGCAGTAAATTTTGTTAGCAAAATTGCAGTGAAACTA
Source organism: Desmophyllum pertusum (assembly GCA_029204205.1). Lineage (NCBI taxonomy): Eukaryota > Metazoa > Cnidaria > Anthozoa > Scleractinia > Caryophylliidae > Desmophyllum > Desmophyllum pertusum. The sequence continues at coordinate 3,454,886 of MU826830.1, read as the reverse complement.
TTGTAATTTACTTTGTACAGAATGCTCGCGTCTCAAATAGTGAATTAAGCCTAGTTGGGAGTGAAAATGTGCGTTATAAGCGGAAATTCGTCAGTATATTATCAGGGGCACCCAACGACAAAATTTTCTTGTAGGTGTCGGAACGTTGTTTTTACGTTATAATTGTGCTTTTTGTGCAGTTTAATGGCTTATTTTTAATCGCTAAGAAAAATGTTTCTTTTCGGATACGTTAGCTGAACTTTCAAACATCAGAAAATTTTACGGATTGAACTCTTATTACCCGAATTTACGAGCTGAATTTGCCTTTCCGAAAATCCTAGCTGACATTTTTTTGTACCCAAAACGACATTTTTATCTCTCCGAAAACAAAAGGAATTAATTTTCCCATATTACGAAAGTTTGAGATGACATTTCCCTAACCGAATATCTGAGGCGATTATAGGCCTTCCGAACAGATATTCCATCGAAACGATCCGTTGGGTGCCCTTGATATTATTACAAAACATATTGTGATCACGTTCTTTTGTAGACTTTGTATAAAAGACATTGACAGGACTTTTTTTAAAGACATTGACAGACATATAAAGTCCTGTCAATGTCTTTAAAAAACGTCCTGTCAATATCTTTTATAAAACGTCTACAAAAGGATGAGATCACAATATTTATTATTTTAATTATAATAAAATGTACGTTACTTACTTATGAACTGTAATTTACCTAAAATATAGACTGAAAGCTGCTAAAAAAACCATCAGGTTTTCTCAGAGTATAAAGCACAGAAAAGTCGTGTTTTATCGCTTCGTGCGCGTTAAATCTATATTTTAAAGCACAAGAGGCCAAAACTCTGTATGATACTACCATAAAACACTTGAGAAATGTAGAAAACACTCGCTTGCGGCTCGTGTTTTCTACATTTCTCTCGTGTTCTCAAAATTCCCGTCGTTTTATGACAGTATAATACATGGCTTTGACTTCTTTATCTGTTTTAAAAATATGATATAAACAAAGACAGGAGGAGTGAGAATACCAAATGAACTGTAAATAAACAGAAAGAAAGTGTAAAAACACGATAAGCTTCAAAATACATTACTTGGAAAAAGTCCATCAAAGTCGTATGTGGAGTTCTGCTTTGTGGAGTCAAAGTCGTCTGTGGAGTTTTGCTTCGTGGAGTCAAAATCGTCTGTGGGGTATTGTATCACTTTCACCACATAAGGAGGTCGAACTAGAATCTCGTTCCACTGGACTGTAAGCGAGGGAGGGCAGTCGAGAGATCCTAACCATGGCTCGCGTTGAGGTTCGATTGGCTCTGAAGTACTCCCTAAAATCAGTCCAACTAAGACAAGGAAGACTACCAAACTGTAAGAGCTGGTAGCACTCGTCGTACACCAAGCCATGTTGAGCTGTTCAGTGAAAAATGGCTAGAACAGTCAATAAAATCAATGCAAATGCTGCAAGTCAAATAGACTATCACTCAGACTAAAATGTAAACAAGAAATAATCATTTCCAAAAGATGACAGATGCAAATGTCCTAAATAATGATATGAAGATTAAACATTTTCCAGACTACACCGGGCAGTCTAAACCTATTTGCATTTTTCTTCATTAACTTCAAGAAACAAGAGAACTTGCAGTGAAAGAAACAATATATTAAAGGCCAAGGGAATGCATGTAGTAAACTTGATGGAAATGTAATTAAAATAAGAAGCACCGCATTGCAATGTCTCACAAACAGGGCCAAGGCTCTAATTCGAAGCAGAGGTTTTTTATGTGGCTGATTTCTTATCTTTCTTGTTTGCCAAACATCTATTTTTCCATTGAGTTACTGGGAACATACTATTTTTCTGCAGCTGTATACCTTAAGGCTACTATTTATTGCGGCAACTAATCTTTGCGATTTTCGTCAAATCGCAAAATTTAGTAGCCACAGTAATTTCTACTCGCGAAATTTACCCTGTTTTGTAGTTTAAGCAAGAAACTGAAAGGACGTTTTTTTTATGTTTTTTTCCTTTTGACAAAGTGTTCTTGTTGAGTTTATAATTAGTAGGTTACTTTTTGTGTTACCTTAACAAAAATATCGTTGAATTAAAAAAATTCAAATTCTCGCCTTGTTTCTCACTTGCGAATATTTTTTTTCTCAAACGCTGAAATCTGTTGTATTTGCCTCAGCAAAATCTCTGAAAAATCGCAAAATTAAAACACTCACAAAATACGCAGTTTCCAAAATCTCAATAAATAGTAGCCTTAAGGTAATTGCTACATAACTACGAAGAAAATTTTCTCAGCTTTTCACAGGCGCCGTTCACATGCATAATTGATTCCAGGTACCATGGTGTCTATATTATTATGGCTTGCTCGTAATAATGTTAGCTCTGCAGGATCTGCATGAACTTGGCACATAATATAAATGGAAATCCGGAGCCATTAATTATTAAACTGTCATAGTTGTGAGCGACAGCTATTTGCGACTCATGACATAAGCTGTGAAGCGGGTATTTCGTTGTTGCAAAATTGTTCCCCGATTTCTACTCTCGCTTAATGCTTTTCTGCGTTTTGTAAACTTACAGTCCAACCATTTTGGGTTTACGTGCATGCAGTGATAAACGCTCGAAGGAACTTAAGAGAAAAGGAGTGTCGTGAATTGTAATCTAAATAATATCATATAAAGATATATGCAGTAAACGGTGAAAATACTGAACGGGGATGGTCTTAATTTGTTGTGATTCTTGATACAATCTTTTTTTTTGTAAGAACGTATATTTATCATACCCAGGCTGAATATTCTTATTTTCTGACGATTTTAGGCTGAAAATATTCTTAATACATTCTTATAGATTACAAAGTGATTCCGAGTATAGTATTTCAGTACTGAATAACAGAAATAATACGACCTAAGCTTAACTTGTTTTGATTTAGAGAAAGGAAAAAAGTATACACGGTACATATTTACCATACTTTTAAATAAAACATCATGTGATTTTATTGTATTTTATCTTCTATCAACATGCAAAAAAAAAATTATTAACTAAATCTTAACCTTGGGTATATTCTTAGCATAATTCTTAAAATTTCGCCAATCTCAGCCTCAATATTCTTATAAAAAAGATTCTTACAAAAACGATTGTATAACTATATATCGAGTTCTCCTTCGGTTAAAATGGTTGAAACAGTTTTACCGGATAATAAGAGTTGAATGACACTAATATGAACATTGCAAGGTATAACAAATTAACTGACACGACAATTGTTATTACAATTTACGACAGCTCGGATTATTACAAATTGCAAAAACGTGTTATTACAATTTGCCATAGATACGTTATTACAAATCATGACAACTATTATTACAATTCACGACAGGTACCGTAAAAGATCTATTAAGCCCCTGTTTGAGAGAGAAAATCATAAATTTTCGAGAAAATTCACATTAATTTTTCAAACTTTATTATTAAACCACTAAATAAAACAGAACAAGAAATGTGTTGTGTATGACCGTCTTACAAACCGGCTTATCACAAAATCTGACTTCCAAAGGGGGCGCTTATTAGAGAGGGGGGGGGCTAAATAGAGCTTTTACGGTATTACAATTCACGAAAGACACCTCCAGTAGCAACCTCGTCCCCAGGGTCTCTCTTCTTCTCGCTTTTGGCGGGAAGAAGAGAGACCTGGGAATGAGTTTGCTGAGTAGGCGTAACCTTGTAAGACAATACTTCATCCATCATACACATACAAAAGCCAAAATTCGACGAAGACGACGATTTATGATACGATTTATGATTTACATACTTTCAAAAACGAATTTTTAACAAGGAACCACAATGCTTAGCGGAATTAAGACCATTCAAGAGTGTGGGGGATCGAAAAGGCCCATCTTCGGAGCTTCCGAATCATGATGTCAGATTGGCTTTTTCTCGTACCACCCCATAAACGTTGAGTTTGTACACCATAAAGTCTTCGGTTTTAGTGACAATCTGTGGTGACTACTATTAAATAATTATACTTCAATAAATTTGTTAGTTCGGCAGAGTTTTTAACCGGCTCCGTTAATATAAATTCAAAACTCTAAAATTGGCAAAACCACAGCGACAAAACGTTGAGAATTGCCGGATCTTTTGCAGACCTGGATCAGTGAAATACTCGAGGTAATAGAAAAAATAGGTGGCAAGCTGATCCTTGCGGCAGTGAGACGGGCAATAATAATTTATATATCCTACTTTTTTGTTTTAATCTTCCGCGTCTTACTTTAACTGCCGCAAGGATCAGTCTTGCCGACTATTTTTTATTACCCCGTTAAACGGACACCTACGGCCAAAGAAAACTGGCCGTAATACGCAGTTGTTTGAAATTATGATACAGTTTCACTGGTCTTACACTACAAGTTCCGAGGGATGCCAAAGACAATCGAACTTTTAAATAGACTTATTGACATGAATTCGAAAACAGTCTATCTGTGCGAAAGTGTGAATAAGTAAAGTGATACTCATGCGTGCATTGTGTCAATGCTTTGCTATGTTTAATCCATCGCGGATTTATATATTTAGTGGCCGTAATGCGGGGTGAAATTACAAAGAAAATAGGCGCACGGGGATCGCAAAATCTGGCCATTGGCCCTATTACGAGGAAGCCGTATTAAAGGATTTTTTTAAAAAGAGATTAAGTGCGATTTCACCGGGCCAAAAAGCAATGCCACCATAAATAACAGGGTGGCCGAATTAATGGGGTGGCCGTAAGGCGGGGTTCCACTTTAATTCGTCACGTTTTTAATCAGAGTTGTTTATTGAAAGTGTGTCGCGTCTCTATTTCACCGTTTTCTATATCACCCATTAAAATAAAGTGTCGTTTCGAAATTGAATTTAAGCTGAAGACAATAAAACTAATATTCTCAGGAAACGTTTAAACTACATACGCCCTACGGGCAAATTTAATTTAGCTTGAAAATTGAATGAATTAAGCAATGGCTTAATTCATTCACACATTCGATTCATACAGTAGACCATATCAACACGAAGCCAAAAAACCCCAGACGTTTACGCTTACATGCATTTTGTATTAATGATCATTTCACCGTATAAGGTCAAGAGAACACTGACGCAAAAATGAGACCGTATTGACCAGTTGAACAGAGCGAATACGGAAAATAGCATAATAGTAGGGACATTTTGCAGTAGAATAATAAATCCCTTATTCGATGGTATAACATACAATATACGAGCGGACATATTTTGCTCATTGCTCGCCTTTTTCCTCGCCCCTACGAGTCTCGGAAAAATACTACGCAACTCGCAAAATATCCGCGCGTATTATATGTTAAACCATCGAATTAGGTGTATTTAATTTACTGTTTCGATACATTCAAATTTCGGCCAAGGAAAGTTCTTAATTAAAGTTTCCTCGCTTTAAGTGCAGCCCTTTTCACCACTTCCAAAACCTCGAACAACTGAAGTAATTTTAAGTAGGTAGGTAAGTAGCTCAGTGAGGTTGACTCTGGTGGTAGTGTTGAAAACAGTATTACTAGATATAGAAATTAGGTACAAACAATTAAAAGAAAGCCTGAAATAATTTCAGTATATACTCATAAATGTACAAAAAAACTAAAAACACGTACCTTCTTCAAAATCAAAGAAACGGATAGCGCGCCTTCTTGGCCATGAGCACGAGTAACTGAGTACTCCGCGCTGAAGCTGAAAGGAGGTTGCATGAATTTAATTCATATCGCATACCTTTGGTTTGTTTGGAAAAACCCAGCATCTTTTAGTTATCTTTGTTTAAGATTATGGCTAGTTTCGTTAAAAATGAATGGCTAACTAATCGGGTTAGGATGTAAATGATAAAAGCCTTACTGTGTGTTTTTGTTTTACGTTGTTGCTTTGAGATCTTAGTTTACTTAAGTTATGGTAATTTTTATATTAAAGCACTTATATGCTCCAAATATCAACAAACACGACAAAAATTCGAGTAAAACTAGCTATATGTATGCTAAAACAGATGTTCCTGTATAAATATTGAAATAAAACAAATTAAATGTCAAGGTTTATCGAATCGTCGCAATATTAAATTGATTTTTGAAGAAAGAAAAAAATGACAAGCAGTTCAATTTTTAACAATATCATGAACAAGTTATTTTGTATTTTGTATTGCTTCATAGAACAGCTGCAAGGGTTTTTGTAATCTTCACAACATTATAGTGATTAAAGAGAAAAATATCAACATTTTTACGTAATGAGCTATATGCTCCAGTTTAATTTCCCAAAAAGAGATTAGACCAGTAAACAGGGCGCCGGAACAAAAGAAACCGACTAGAAATTAAGGTAGCTCTGTCAGCCACAATGTAGGCTAGAAGTTCTTGGTTAGAATAAATTTAAATTTTCGTCTAAGGTTGGGCTTCAGATCAGATACTTTGCATGAATAAGTTATTTTATATGTTTTGTCTTTCCTTTCTTAGACAGTTCTTAGCCATAGAACAGCTGTGTTCTAACGTCACAACGGTAAACGCAATCCGTTTATGGTAAAGCGTTTGGTTTCCGGCGCTAGAGTCGAAGGTAGCCCATGCAGGGCAGCTATTAAAGATGAAGCTTGGCGGCTGATGATTTCAAAGAGACGTTTATACAACCTTGTTTAAGGTGCGACTGGCAACTGGCCTTGCTTTTAGCAAACCAAAACTGATTAAATATTCACAGATAATGATCATGAAAGCCCGCAATATTCAGCCAAAATTCAGATGGCACAACATTTCCATCCGCTATAACTTGTTAAAGGGTGAACACCAAGAATCCAGAGGACGTCAAGCTGTTCGTGGGAAAAAAAAAGTTTGCGCACGCGTTGGCACCCTTCAGATTATATCAAATTTGTTTTTAAAACAACCGTCGGCCTTAGGTCAACATTTGTCACTGATATTTCAAATGAGCCGTTTGTCCACTTTCGCAGTTTTCTAGACGAAGTGTTCAGGGGCACCCAACGGATCGTTTCGGTGGAATATCTGTTCGGAAAGCCTATAATCGGACAGATATTCGGATTAAAGTGTGATGAAAAACTAGTCGCGAAATATCATCTCGGACTTTTAATATGGGAAAATTAATGTCTTTTAAGACATTAATTTTAATTAAGATCAGCTAGGATTTTAAGAAAGGCCGAAAACTGAGCAGCTCATAAATTCGGGTAATAAGATTTCAATCCCTAAAATTTTCTGAAGTTTGAAAGTTTAGCTAACGTATCCGAACAGATACATTTTTCTTAGCGTTTAAAAATAAGTAAGTTAAACTGTACAAAAAGCTCAATTGTAAAAACGACGTTCCGACACCTACAGGAAATTTTTGTCGTTGGGTGCCCCTGATGTTTGGTCTATGGTTTGCTGACGTTCAACTTGGTCTTTACCACATCGGATTTCTTAGATTTGAACATGAGATTATTAACCATCCGTCAAGTTTCTCATTGACACAGTCCTCAGGTCCGGTTTTTTTTTCTCCGATTTTTCCTTCATTTTGAATATATCCACATTGGCGGTCAACATCTCTCGATCTGTTCGAGTCGAGATCTAGTCAGATGTCAAAACATGACAACCTAGCTCACTGCGATCCATTTTCAGCATCGTCACTGGGATGGACATGTCAGATGTGTACGGCTGCATTCAACCCGCTTCTTCTCGGCACACCACGACCAGGTGATAACGTTTTGGAGTTGAGTGAAATTTTCTGTTATCGTTGTTTGAATTTGTCTAAAAGAGTTGGAGAAATGATAGACCCAAACACTCGAGCTGTTTATATAGAATATTTTTATACGACATAGCATTTTAGAGTGCGAATACGCACCAAAACGAGTGCAAATATGAGACCGTATTACACGGGTCTTAGTCCACCTGACCGCGCGCTACGGAAAACACTGATGAAAGCCTATATTTTTAATTTAGGAAAGAGTTATGTCGTATAATAAACAACTTATTCAGCGGAAAGTTGTGTAATACGGCTGGGCATTTTTACTCGTCAATGTTTATTTTTTCTCGCCTAAAGGCTCGAAAAAATAAAAACTGACTCGTAAAAATACCCAGCCGCATTACACAACTTTCCGCTGAATAACCTCTTTATAGCTATCTTCTCGCTGGTTATTTTAATTACTTTGGTGGCTTCTGTTAGATCTCCGGCTCTTGTTTCCAGTCCCTTGTGTTGGTAGCATTTTCCTCCGTTTTGATCGTCTTTTTCTTTGTCACTGTTACGATGAAATATCCTGTATTTGTACAATCTATGATAGAGTTATTCAGGTACCTTTTAGCCACGCCCACAAAATGACGATCACCCCCGTCACTTTTATATGGGAGTCCCCCCCCCCCACCAATTACACCGCCGGAGTATGTCGACATTTCAATATCAGAATAAATCCTTCGGGCCAACACTTTATTCTGATAATTTATTCTGGTATTCAATGTCGATATTTTCGGTGTAATCCGTTGAAATATTTTGTGAATTTTGGCCATTCGTCGTTTTTTCTTGGACTAATTATATTTTTATGATAAGCCTGAACATGCGCCGAACCAAACCCCGGAAGCCTAAATTGGGAAGCTGTGTCCGCGCCCCAACTAGAATGGAATAATTCACACGCAAAAAATCAAAAAACAACTATTTTATTCAGTTCTTTATAACTCAGATATCTGCGAAGATCCCCTTCCTTGCGTGCACGATACTGTATTGTTTGATCTGTGAAAAGTTCGTTTCTAAGCAACGAGTCTGTTTTACTGCTGTTGCGTGCAAGTACAAGCCAGACACAGGTGACGCACATCATTACAATACATCTCAGAAAGCATTTTACAGACAAGTGAAGCGTTTCTGTCCCTGTACGTGATCAGTTTACTTTAAGACAACGTCACAGAACGCACGCAAATAGAGTGTTTTTGTCTCGGAACTATCGGTCTGATAGTTGCCCTTGGAAATTTTATGTTCTAAAAAAACTAGCATATAAGCCCTCGAACTTCGTTCTCGGGCTAATATTTGTTTTTTAGAACATAAAATTTCCGCAGACAACTATCAGCCGATAGTTACACATTTATGAGATATTACATTTTTTGTATTAAATCATCTGAATAAATGAGAAGTTTTCAATCTCTGTACATTCGCTTTCGTACATTTCTTCAGCACTGACGTGGTCACTTAGTAAGACAGTCCATTCTCGTAAGCGACGGACCATTTTTTTGAATCCCGAGCTGGCCGCTTACGAGAGCTTCGACTGGTGGAGAAGAAATGTACAACTTTTTATTTCGCACGTGATAGTGCCACGTGATGTATTTACTTTGCCCCGAATTAGACAATTTGCTTTTCCATGTTTTTTTCACTAGCTGTTGTATGATTCGGCTAAAATTTAGTTGGCTAAAAGTAGCTTACTTCTATAGTTTACAACAAAAAGGAAACGTTAGAAATAATATTTTTCATGTTATTATTATCCTAATCTCATGTTGGTCTCAGTGTCACTCAGTGTACAGCCACGATTATTTGACCTTGGTGTGCAAATTCGCCACACAAAAAAAGCTAAAACATTTTTTAATTATTTATTGCAACACACAAAAAAGAACACTACTTACAATGCATTAGAATGCGGCTACTTACAATACTTTTACATTCCAGAGTTCATCGATAAATTCCTCCCGAAATATTGCATCGGAAACTTAAAGTAAGAAGTTCCTAAAATTTCCGAGAAATTGACCCCTCCTGATCTATCTTTTATATTTTGAATTAGAAAATCTAGTGTAATAAATAGTCAAGTGTTTTGTGTAAATAGCAAAACGAATTGTGTAGACGAATAGCCTTGTTCTGTAATTTATTACACATATTTTTATTATTATTATAATAATAATAACAATTACACGGGTCTTAGTCCCCCTGACCGTGTGCTACGGAAAACACTGTTGAAAGCCTATATTTTAGGAAAGATATTATGTCGTCGATGTTTATTTTTTCGAGCCTTTAACTGACTCGTAAAAATACCCAGCCGTATTACACAACTTTCCGCTGAATAACCTCTTTTTACATGTATTATGTATTACAATTATTATTATTATTATTATTATTATTATTACATGTATATATATGTAATGTCACATGAGTAAGGATGTGAAATTAAAACATAATAAATACAATAATTACAAAATATTATAAATATATTACAAAACAGTCGAACCTCCAGTGTCCGACTGAAGGTGTCCATTAGCGGAGGTTTGACTGTACTAAGAATAAAAATACATAAAAAATTGTTAAGATAATTCTAATGCTAAATCCTAAAAATAAATATTCATCAAACAATGCTTGATCATTTTCGAAATTAAGGTAAGTTTTAAAAACTATTACGTTGAGGCAGCTAATCATAAAATTGAACCAAAACGTTGTCAAGTCAGTTCACACTCTAATTCCACATGCGTGTCTTAGAATGATGATAATGATAGAGGCCTGGGTGCTTGATTTGAACCACTTCCACTGGCAACATCAGCACGCGGTCAATTAGATCCCAGTCTTCCCCGCCCCATTTGAATTTGTAGTCGTTAATGTTCATTCCTAGTGAAGTAAACAGAGGCATTTAATAAGAGAACATTTAATTTCTAAAATAAAGCATAGGGAACCAATGTATACTAGTGTCCAAGCATGTGCAATACAAAATACAACACAGTAGTGGTGTTGGCGACGGCAGTTGATAATACGGATAAGGACTTAAACTATGAGAAAGATGTTTTAACAGTCAGTGACACAATAATTTAAGCTACTCTGAAATTTTTTTTCCGAGTTCTCCCAACAGGAGTCGAACCTATGACCTTCCACAAACCGGTCAGGTGCTCTACCACTGAGGTTTACGAGACTCGTGGGAGGTAAGGCCATATAACTAGGTTCAGCCATGACAAACTTCCCGCATACTGCTAGGATAGGTTTTGTCGATATGTGAGATATGTTTGTAAACTGTGTTTGTAGATAAAAATGATTTTACAGTAGGTTACACTCACCACCAAATCTGTCCCAGTCTGATTTATAAACCGACATAACTCCAAAGCCATCTATTTGCCAAAAACCTCTATGTAGTGCGGAAGTACTATCACAAGCCAGACGACCAACTATAGGAAAATAAGCCATTCGACCTGCAATGGTGTTCTAAGGAAAAAAATATCTGGTTTAGTTTTTGGTTAGAATGACGAACAAGTGAAAGTTTCTTTTAAAAACGAGTGAGAATTTAATGGAATGATCCCAGATATCACTCGTTCTCGATTTGATGATCTCACTTATTCCAAATCTTCTTTTATATGTGGTTGTGAACCATATTATGGAGTTAAACTTCAACAGGTCACAGAAAAAATGTTTGTGCAGAAATACTCAACAAAATATGGGAAAAAAATTTAGCTAAATTTTTTTTTTTTGGGGGGGGTTAGCTGCACTTTAAAGTTTACACCATAGTGGGTTAACAACCTATTGCTCAATTAATTAATAAGGTGCGCAATAAAATACAACGTCAGGCAAAGTTGATGGGCATACAGATTGAGAAAATGAAAAAGCTTACACAGCAATCGGAAACTAATAAAATTAGTTATTAAAGGGAGGGTGGGAGGGATTCGCCTTACTGCAGAGAAACTTGCAGCATTCTGAGGGGACGAATTATCACTCACATGCTATGGCATGCTTGATTGACACTATGCCAAATATGGAAGTCACGTATTGGGAAGAGACCGCAGGATGAACGCGGGCTAGTAAGATTGTTGCTTGCCAACATTAACCTTAATTTTATGCTAAAATATCAACAAACACAATATAGTGCACTAAAAACTGTTCTTCATTAGAGTTGTACAAGGACACGTAATATATGAAGTACTTACCATACGGACACTGTCCATGATGTCTGCGGGCACATCAATATGCAGATCAAACAGGAAAATTATGTCATGCGCATTCGGGACAATATTCGCGGCCTTGTTTAAAGCGAAAGTCTTGTAGAATTTACCCGTTAATGAAATAATAGTATGTCTACTGCTGAGAAGGGACGTATTAAATGCTTTTCCCATATCAATATCTTTACTTTCATAATCAATGACTATGACATGAAAGTTCGTATCACCGGTTGATAAGCTGGCCTCTGTGAGTTGATTAATAAAATGATGCACCCAGTTTCCTTGATCCTTCACAGGCAGAATGAAGTACACAGTGGCGCTGCTATTCCAAGTGATTCCCTCAGGAAGGCACAAGGTGTCATTTCCCTCTTTCTGATACACATGTTCTGATAGCCGGAATGATTGATCCGTATTGTCTAAGCCAAGTTCGAGGTTCAACAAGTAGCGGTCGCCATTCTTGGGGTCTGGTGTGCGAATCACTTTGTGGACTTTTTTCAAAAAATATTTCCTGAAAAAAAGAAGAAGAAAAAATGAAGCTACATGTAGTCATTCTCAAATACTTTATCCAAATTGTAGGATTTGTATAGGGTGATTTTTGTTTATGTCAACATTCTTTTATCTCTCATAGATTACTGAAAATTCAATATAATGAGAGGAATACATTACATATTGAACAAGATTTTTCCTCTTGAAAACCATCAGATTTACATACATTAATTTTGTAGTCAGCATAACAATATACAGCTGTGCAAACCCGTTAGACCATGATGTTGTATGTTGTTGCTACTAATCAGAGGTGATAATGAAAGTCGCAAGAAACCCAAAACAGCTTGAACATCTGTCAAATTGATTGATTTTAACAGTGCAAATATAACTCGGACAGCTTCTCTTGTGAGGCACTGGACAATCATGTAACTTTCAATAATTATTCTTTGATTCAAAATATTGGCTAGCTAATAAATTAATTCATATAGAGAAAGGACTTTGTATGCATTTGTTGTCTCTATCTCAACTGTGACCGCCCTACATGTATCTCTCTCTCTCTCTCTCTGAAATAAAAAGCTGGATCACAGAACTCATAGCAGTGATCTTGTTACATGAAAAAAATGTCATTAACAATGAAGACAGCTACAATACATATATCAAACTCTTTAGGCAGGATTAAAAACAGAAGTGTCACACTCAACGTGATACTTATCTGCCACCAGTACTGTATTTTCTTGATTAAACACTGGGGCTTGAATAAATGTCGGGTTTGTAAAATCAAAAGTTCAGTACCCCAACTTGTCTTTACAGTCAAAATACTCAGCGCGTTCCGCTTATTATTGAAGAATGACTTTCATTAATCGCGAACGGATTGCATTATTCCTTTCAAACTTCCAAATCGAACAATGCAATCATTTAACTGTAGCGTCCATTCGAATATCGATTTTATTAATGGCAAAATAGCTCTTTCCATAATCATGAGAGTTGATAGTAAATCAGGAGAACAGAGCGGAAATTTGAGCGGTTTAATAAAAAATACAGAGATTTCCTTCCACTGCAAGCGTTGACTGAAACATTTGCATATTTTTTTTTTTTTTTTTTTTTTTGCGACCAGACTCTGCCATCTGGCGACTGAAAAATTTGGTTCAGTCGCCACTTGGCGCCTGCATAAAAAAGTTAATTTCGGACCCTGAACATACATACGGTTTTCAAACGTAGCTGGTCACTTCGCTCACAAGTTAACTCATCCTTCAGTGTGGACAAGTTAGCTTGTGGGTGAAGTGACTAGGCTCGATTACCAGCCACTGTTCTGGAAAATGAGCGGGGAGGAACAAAGCCCGGACTCGAGAGAGCGGCGGAAATCGAGCCTATGAAGCGACCAACATTCTTTTCAAACAATGTAGTGAAAAATTAATTTCTGAAACCTAGACGCTCGGCCACACCGCTTTATATCACTATAGAAAATACAACACATTAGCAAGGGAACCTTACCTAACCCTCAAGGAGTTGACAAACTTGCCCACGACGGAATCAACTCTGTTCTTATCAAGAAGTAGATTAGGTTTCACCCAACCGCTTTTATAGTTACTTCTGATCATGTCAGTATCATCTTGTGGAAATACCTCTAACGGAGCCCTCTCCCTTGTAAGCCAAACACCCTGATACTGTTTGAGCTTTGTTCGCACCAGAAAGCTCGGACTGTAAGGACAACTTGGAATAAGGCTAATATATTCTTCCTTGCTTATAATTGGAAGGTGATTGAAATAGATCTTGCTTTTGCCTTTTTGTTTCCCCGCGTGCGGGGGAATAGATTCTCGATTGTTATTTTCAGAAAAACTTGATAAGTACTTCGAGGAAATAATTTCTAATGTTGAATTGTTGTATAAAGACCAATAAACAGACACATGAGCGTCGCCAGAACCTTGTTTACTCAAAGACTCTATGTAATATTTCTTGTACGCGTGAAGAGCGATTCCTTTAGAGATTTGATCAGGATATTTCTTGTAGTCTCCTTTTTCAGTCCAAGCCGATTCCTTGGGAGAATAAACACGCGCGATCATCTCGCTGGAAGCGGGATCTTCATTCGGACTCAGCCACAACTCCGATGTATCATCTGATGAGATGGCAAAGTAATACTCGCCGCTTCTCTGTGGATGGATAAATCCAAAAATCCTTTTCTCCGTTATTGCTTGAAGCTGGACCTTGTGTTCTATGAAATTCCGAAATAAAAGAACGCGTGTTTGGAAAGTAAGGAAAGTGAGGCCAGTTTCGTAAAATAGCAAGTTCTGCTCCACATATTTCAGACCACATGTGAATATTTAACAGACCGTTTGAATGTCCTGCAAGCTTCGAGAAATCGTGCTCGTCTATTAAGGTTTTCGCCGTGGACGAGTCTGTGGACGAGTCTGTCGATGAGTTATCCGCTCCATTTTGTTGTTTTGCAGCGTTTCTACATGCTTCACAGCAGTCATCGATGTTTGTGGAGGACGTTTGCCGAAGTTTTTCAGAAGAAGCTGCGAACAACATGAAATATCCTATGAAAGGTAAGATTGCCACTACTACAGCAACGGTAAAACATCGCCTGGGAAATAATCTTCTTCGGAAATTAAAAGGAATCGACCTCAAAGCCATTTTAAAATACTCCCTGTTTTCCGTGTTGTCAAAGTAACTTGGAATCCGTAACTTGTATAGTGATGTTTCTCGTTACGTCACCTTTATTAATGTGCCTTGGCAAATTTGAATTTTGAATAACCCGGCGTACAGGTAAAAATCGATCCGATTGGTAACGTAAATCGGTAGAAATCGATAAAAAAAACCCAGTGTGTCAAATCGGTCCACACTTAGTGTTGCATAAACAATCTCGACCCCCAGGCGGTGTGCGTCACGGGTGGGCAAAGCATCATGGGTGAATTTGTGAAACGACTCATTATGGGTGTATACAAAACATGGGCTAGGCCATGGCCCGGGCCATGGCCCACCCTATGGCCTACCCTATGGCCCACCCTAAAGTTTGTATTTTTACCAAAAAACAAAAGAAAAAAGAACTACTTCCACTCAGGGATCAAGCGTTGAAAGATCGAGTGACTTGAGTGTTGGCTACCATGTTTTTTTTATCAATCTCGTCCCCAGGGTCTTCTGGTTGTGTGAAAAATCAGGAATCCGGAATCCGGAATCCGGAATCCGGAATCCGGAATCCGGAATCCGGAATCCAAAACCGGAAACGGACTGGAAATGGAACTTGAACCAGAATTTGTCTCATTTGTTTGTTACTCATTCTATTTTAGAAAACATTTCAACCATTTCGGTTGTAACTCGCACAAGATGACCGAATTGTCTCGTTTGAAAATATGGAGGAGTAACATACAGTTGAACAGCTATTAACCTATTTTTAAAAGCAGCCAGTTATCCAAGTCCCAAAACTATTTACAGTATGATACCGTAAATTAGGGTCCGAAATTGCGACCAGCTGGTTGCGACTAAAAATTGAGTGTTGGCGACCAGAATTTCAAGGCTAGTCTAACTTTTAGCGTGTTCGATGTTTTGAACCGGCGTTCAAGGAATTCATTTGGGATAAAAATTTCACGGCTGGTTTCCAGCAAGCAACTTGCTGATAACTGATCTGATGTAAACAGTCAGACGTTTCGGGATAACCCCTTCATCAGTGTCAATGCTGTTAATGCTTTGCTCGCGCATCTGACAGACATACAATGGGCGCATTGCATAAACACTTTGCTTTCCTTTCTCCATGAATATTCATTCAAATGTCATGTTTCCTGGCGCTCAGCAAACCCTCAAGAATTTTTTGCAGTCAGGAGAAGAAGAATTGAATAATTTTATTTTAAATTTTATTTTAAATCTTTTTATAATTTTTTTATTTAATAATTTTTGTTTAAAAATTATTTAAATTTTTTTTTTTTTTTGGCGACCAGATTTCGCCATCTGGCGACTTAAAAATTTTGTTCAGTCGCCACTTGGCGGCCGCATAAAAAGGTTAATTTCGGACCCTGTAAATAGAACCCCTATTAAGCGGCCACCTCTATTAAGCTGGCTTGGCTACATGTTTGGCTGTCCGGATGCAGAGTTCTATTGTTTTTACCCCTATTAAGTTAAGTGGCCACCAATAATTTTAAAATACACGTAGTTTGGCCTTGTTTTGAAAAGTGGATGACAGATAAGAGTCGAAATAGAATGTGACGATTGTTTTTTTTTAAACAGCCATTTACCATTTCCCCAAGGATGGCCGTTTAATTATACTCCATATTTTCAAACGAGACAGTAGTACTAGTACCGGTTATTAAATTTACCACGATTGGTCATCTTATGATTACAACCGAAAGGGGTAAAATGTTTTCTAAAATAGAATGAGTAACAAACAAATGAGAAAAATTCTGAAAAAAATTCAGTTCCATTTCCGGTCCGTTTCCGGTTTTGGATTCCGGATTCCAGATTCTGGATTCTGGATTCCGAATTCCTGCTTTTCCACACAACCAGAAGACCCTGGGGACGAGTTTGATAAAAAAAACATGGTGGCCATCACTCGAGTCACTCGATCTTTCAACGCTTGATCCCTGAGTGGAAGTAGTTCTTTTTTCTTTGTTTTTTGGTAAAATATAAAATTTAGTGTGGGCTATAGGGTAGGCCATAGGGTAGGCCATAGGGTAGGCCATAGGGTGGGCCATGGCCTGGGCCATGGCCTAGCCCAGGTTTTGTATACACCCACTCATTATGGCTTTGACGCGAGAGAGTCAACACCTCGGGCAAGTGAATAATGTGTGCGGATTGCTAGTTAGTCAGTTGTTCTACCGAGTTATACAATAAGAATCTATACTGATTTATCTTTGCTCACTTTTGAACTGTTGAAGGGCACGTAACAGTTGGCAGTGTTTGCTTTCAAAGCCATTTTACCCGGGCATTTTACAAGTGTATGGCGAAGCGATCATACATATCGTCAGTAAAAGTTACTGCAGGTAGAAAATCAAATTGATATGAGTACTAGTCTGGTGCATTGTGAACATGAATTCTATCGCATGGAAGATTTTTGCTGTAAAACGCTTCAATGAAAGCTGGGCGATCTACGGTTAGGAAATAAATTTTAAAACGACGCTGATGCGCGCTACAGGAGAGCGTTTTACGTACAAGACTGCAAGGGTCAGTTAATGTCACGCAATCGAGGTCACCGCAAATAAGCTTTTTTAAAAAATAACCAGCGAGTCAGAAACTAGATTTACATCTTGTGGATTGTAAGATATAACAGAAAAAATAAGCGGCTTTGTGTCCAGTAAAATAGCTCGCAAAAAGGGGCTCACTGCTAGCAAAACAGACTCACGGCTCGCAGACCGCAAAGTAATAACTAACCTCAGTTGACCGCTTTTTCGACAAACCATTCAGTGTTCCACGGCTTGTAGCAAGAAAACTATTTGGGGTAGACCCGGGTAGACCCCGAAATTTCAAAAGAAGAAGGATTGAACTAACGTCATGTAAGAATGGAACACTTGAAATTGATCAGAATAACGAATTTGAAATGAATGAAAAAGTGTGAAATTTTGAATGAAGACATCATGTCGGCCAGATCGACCGCGCTACATTTCAGAGGTGCCAGCGCATACAAAATGTTCGCAAGTAATCAATAAAAATGACCAGAGCAAAGGAAATATAACTGTCTTCAATTTCCTGTAAACGTGTTTCCCAAAACGACCAAGCAATCCGGAAAATGGACAAATTCTGCGAGCACTTCGCTCGAAATGCCTTCTTCTTTGCCGCGAAGACTATTGTTCGAATACATCTCGCTGATTGGCCAAATCTTGTGACGCACACCGCCTGCTCGACCCCAGAGGGTCGAGAATGGTTGCATACATTCTCGACCCAGACCTTCGCTGCTTTCTTGACTACATGCGCAAAAGAGAAGGGCTCTGGGGTCGAGATTGGGTTGCATAAAGTATTGCATTGCGCATCCTTACTGCGCATGATTTCACACGTAATAGCCCTTTTCACGGTTAACTTGCGATATTTGCATAACAATACACTTAACATAGAAGCGAGGCAATTTCGGGCACAAGCTGCAAAACATCGTGTTTTTCTTGAACTCCTTCAACTCGTTTAGTATAAAAACAGTTTTAAAATGTAGAAGAACTACAATTATTTTAGTTTACGTTGTTTTTAGAAAAAATTGTAAAACGACTTTTCTCTATTAATAAAGAGTAGACTCGCATAAGCAACAGGGACATCGGATTACGATCTTTACGGCAAACTTTAACTAAAATAGTTGCATATTTAGTTCTTCTCCGTTTTAAAACTATTTTTATGCTAACATAATTTAAGGAGCTCAAGAAAATCACGATGTTTTACAGCTTGTGCCCGAAATTGCCTCGCTTCTATGTTTAGCTGTATTGTTATGCAAATATTTCAGGTTAACCGTGAAAAGGGCTATTAGCGCGCGCATAAAGAAAATGGCGGCTTTTCCTTTACGGCTAAGCTCGCCAGAGAGATAAATCGTCATTTTCTCGTAAACGAGTACGGTGACCTATCAATTTTTTCTCTTATTTTGAGTCTAGTAATCACCTTCTTTCTATAAAATAAATATAGACTAATTTCTATTGCAGAATATTCAATAATAAATAATCACCGGAAACGTGAACTTAGCTAATAAAAACGTTTCTGGAAGCTGATATTATAAGGAATTATGGGGTATATACAAGGTCCGCCTGCTCCTAAACGAATACCGGGACCCCCCTTTTTTATTTCAAAATTTAAGTTCCCATTAACTATAAACAACCAATAGGCAAAGTTTGAATGAAAATCTATTGTAAGTTCTATTTCGATGAAATGACCTTAAGAGAGAACTCATTCCAGTTCAATAAGAAGGATTATCTACATACACATGGAACCGCTATGGGAACAAAAATGGGCAGTATCCTTTGCCAATATTTTCACGGCGGAAATCGAAACAAAATGAATTCAACAAACCAAGCCAAGAGAATGGAAACGTTACATTGATGACGTCTTCTGCCTTTGGGACAACAATTGAAAAGACGTGGATCGTTTTATTGAGCCCTTGCTGAAAACAATTTATAAAAAAACCGGCGATCATATCATACAAGAAGGATAAATGCCTGAAAGAAAACGCTTGTAAGAGCAAAAATCTGAAGGCTATTATGCAACACAACCACAAAACCACGTGGGGAGTCCGTGCAGGCCTGTCTTATCTATCTTATCTTTTCAACGTTAAAAATCGATAAAATTCGGTAAAAATCAAGAAAAATCGATAAAACAAATGAGTGTGTGTCATCGATTTCTACCGATTGATCGATACAATCGATATTAATCAAATCAAATTTACCGATTTTTATCGATTTATCGATTGATAAATCAGTGCCGATTTTTATCGATTGACTACGCCGGGGAATAACTAGACTGTTCACAGTCCCTCTATTTTTTGCACTGAAATCGTCGACAGCGCGACGATTTCAGCGCAAAAATAGAGGGACTGTGAACAGTCTAGGGAATAACAAAACAAATGTTGATAAACAGTGAACAAGTTTTTACACGGCAGGGGCTGGTCCCAGAGCCACGCGGTTGTTTTGTTTCGCTGACCACGTGACCAAAAGAACAAAAGGTCCGCGACGCGTACATACGAAAATGTAGACATGTCTGCTGTTTTCGGACGTTTCTCTGTTTGTAGACTGTTTGTAGACGACGACAACGGATCCAGAAAAGTTCTTTCCTTTTCAAATGGCGGTGGCGAAGTGTAAAAGTATAAAGTAGTGGCCTTTCAGTACATTACAATCGTGCGTGCATGATTTTGTCGCAACAATCGTGCGTGCATGATTTTCTCGCACGGCAGGAGAAAAGCTATACATGTATAAGGTACGCATGATTGACGAAGTCTATTGCCAAGTGAATTTTGATTTCGAAAGTCGCGTAGCATTGAAATTAGTGGTAAGAATGAGAATGCAACAAAGAAAGGCTGACTGTACGTTTGGGATAAATGTGAATATATTTTCCACATATGCACATTTATCCCAACCGTACGACGAAAAACATGTCAGTATTTTTTCAATTTTCAAGCTAGGCGTGTGTAGATTTTGTCTGGTTTGATAGAATTTGAAAGGTATTTATGTATGTTTAATTTTGATGGTTAAATAACAAGTTCAGTTAAAAAAAGACTTTTAGCGCGACTGTGCTAATTGTGGACACTGTAAATCATAGTTAATATAGGGAAATGGTTATGAAGCCCGCCAAACTTCAAAGGAGCAAACAAAGACGCCAAGATTTATGTTGGAAGGTCCATGACCGTGCACATCTTTTGTTTTGCGCTCATACACTATGCATGAATTACGTAATCGCAACGTTTCTATTGGTTATTAGTAAAAATCTACTAGTATACTAATGCAAATGAGACAATCTGATTGGCTGAGCTACTCATATACTATCAGCCATTAGTGTGCAGTGGCTGGAAGTCGTCTACAAAATTGCGTTTTCTTCTCGTTTCGAAGTTTCGGAGGAGGATTTAGAGTTAATACTAGACAATTATTATGATTTTTACTAAAACAATTAGATTTATTCGCTCTCAATTTCTATGATGTGATAGTTGATTCGGCCTACGGCCTCATCAACTATCACATCATAGAAATCTCGAGGTCATATAATAAAATAAGAGATAAGATAACAGGAGAGTTTATTGATGACAAATGTTTATTTTTGACAATCTCATCGCTAATATACACTTAAACACTCTTTATAAACATATTTTTACAATTATTATTATTTTTTAACAAACAATGAAATTTTTTTTATATATAACCACTTGCAAAATAAAAATAAGAAAACCTTCAAGAAAGCTTAAATTATATTCATTGCTTTTTACAGGAAAATATAAACCTTAAACGTCGACTTGATTCTTCAATATAGAAAGGCAGCACAGAAAACCTTTAACTATATATATACACTAAGGGGGTGATTACACGGCGAATTTCATCCCGGGCTGAAATTTCAGCCCGGTTAGGCGGCTGGAATTTGGTTGCGATTACATGACGAATTTCAGCCGGGCTGAAATTTCAGCCCGGGCGCCAAATTTGAAATTGCGCGGGAAGAGTCATCAGAGAATGAGGGGCGATTTGAATAACCGGCAACTTATTTACATATCGGCTGAACGTTTGAAGAACGAAGCTGTTGTTATATTCCATTTTCGATTTGAAATTCGTGACACATCGAATAAGATTTTCGATTTTATCTCCCTTGTTCCACTGGAAACTTTTTCCATCTTGTTTAAAAACACAGGAGCGATTTTACAATACCCGGCAACTTATTTACATACCGGCTGCACGTGTATATAAAAACAAAAGGACCATTCTTATTCAATGACATGCAAATACGTTGCCGGGCATTCTACAATTTAGCCAAAACACAATCACTGCGCATGCCCAAGTTCACTTTTCAGCCCGGGCTGAAAATTTCATTCCGATTACATGGGTTTTTTCAGCCCGTTTGGCCGGGCTGAAAATTCCAGCCCGGTTTCTCAAACCGGGCTGGAATTATCAGCCCGGGATGAATTTCAGCCCGGGCTGAAACCTTGTCCATGTAATCGCTAACTTAATTTCAAGAGGATTTGTTTCGGAAGTCGGGCTGAAATCTCAGCCCCCCTAACCGGGCTGGAATTTCAGCCCGGGCTGAAATTCGCCATGTAATCACCCCCTAAGTTGGTAGTCTAACGTATAGATAGCCAAGAACATTTTTATGAACTTGAACTTGAAGATAATACTATACATGTACATTGAGCTTTAACCACAACACTACATATACTGTACTCAATACTTTTCTGTCAAGTTAAAACAATATCAAAACTTAGCATTTAAATTAAATACAAAAATAAACTACATAGTATAACTACCTGGTACACTCTTTTTTTATTTTATTTTTTTATAAAAACCTTTTTTATAAGAACGTTGAGGCTGATACGGTGGCCCACAGGGGCAATACAAATTTATCTATTCCAGTACAAATATATATATTCTAGTACAAATATATATATCTAGCACAAATTTATCTATTCCAGTACAAATATTTATATTCTAGTACAGATTTATCTATTCCAGTACAAATGTATATTCCAGTACAAATATATATTCCAGTACAAATATATTTATCCCAGTACAAATATATTTATCCCAGTACAAATATATGTTCCAGTACAAATATATTTATCCCAGTACAAATATATTTATCCCAGTACAAATATATATTCCAGTACAAATATATTTATCCCAGTACAAATATATTTATCCCAGTACAAATATATATTCCAGTACAAATATTTCAAATATTTCCGCGCACAAGGCCTGGGGACAAACATCCAGGGAAAAACAACATGGCTGCCACGATGTCGTGCAGCTGTGGGGCTATTAACTTCGACGTTTCCGACAACTTTTGTCATCAATGTGGAGACAGGAACGTGTGGAGCAATCTACGGCGTAGTCCATACTCTTGTAAACGGGATTTCAAAGTTTGCTCGCACATATCAATCCTGTGTTGTTTCGAAAGAAAATGGACGATCGTTTTATACTCGTGGCCTCTCTTATTATTCAATTAGCTGCCTTTCCTCAGAAACGTTCATGTCTCCACATAGGCCAGTTCTGGCCCTCTCTCTGTCACGCAACGCTGGCAAAAGAGAGAGGGGCCAGAACTGGACTAGTCTCCACACTGTGAACAAAAGTTGTCGGAAACGTCGAGGTTAATGGCCCCACAGCTGCACGACATCGTGGCAGCCATGTTGTTTTTCCCTGGATGTTTGGCCCCAGGCCTTGTGCGTGGAAATATTTGAAATATTTGTACTGGAATATATATTTGTACTGGGACATATATTTGTACTGGGATAAATATATTTGTACTGAAATATATATTTGTACTGGGACATACATTTGTACTGGAATAGATAAATCTGTACTAGAATATAAATATTTGTACTCGAATTGATAAATTTGTGCTAGAATATATATATTTGTACTAGAATATATATATTTGTACTGGAATAGATAAATTTGTATTGCCCCTGTGGGCCACCGTAGGCTGAGATTGACCAAAATTTTAAGAACATGCTAAGAACATAGCCAGGTTGAGACTTAGCTAAGAACATTTTTATTAACTTGTTTCTTGCATCAAATGAGCTCAAAATACTTAAAAGCACATTTTTTTATAGTAACAACATGATATACGGTAAAAACCCGCATAAAAGAACAAGTGGATTAAGAACACTCAGGCTGAAATTTGGTCAAAAAAGTACCAGAAAACACCCGATATATAAGAACAAAATCAGCCTGAACCCCCAAAACACGTGTTCTTTTATGCGGGTTTTTACTGTATAGCAAAACATGTATAAGACCGCTTATATATAGGCTGTGTTTTGATCTTTTTACAGGTTTCCTGCATAGCTTCCTGGGTTTCACGTGTAAGAACATGTTAAGAACGCTTTCAGGCTGAAATCGCCAAAAAATAAGAACATTCGATTTTGGTTCAGCCTCAGCTCGAAAATTAGACGTTCTTATAAAAAAAGAGTGTAGTTTCCAACAGATCTGGAAGAGTATTTACAATGGTGAACCATTGTAAATCCCATACAGATCTGACGTGAATATTTTATCGAGCTTATGACACGAATGCATCTAAATATTCATGTTTATAGACTATCTTGGCTATACAAATCATTTTAGGCGAGTAAATCGAAGGAAAAGTTTATGTAAATCAGGACGAAATCTGTATCCGATTTACAGATATTCATTTCTTTTGTATTTTCTTTATGAATTATTAATGAGTGTTAATTATAAGTATATTTATTTTATAGTACTGAGATTTAGCCACTGAAAATGATGTGGATACAATACAGTGGAACCCCGCTTTACGAAACACTCGTTAATACGGACACCCGCTATGGACACCCGGATAATACGGACACTTTTTCATGTCCCTTTGGTGTCCGTATTAACCGGGTTCCACTGTATACCGTTTAATTACTGATGGCACACAAATTGCAATTTTCAGTGCTTTTCATTAAAAAACAACAACAACTTCAGGATAGATTTATCATTACTGAATTTAGTAAAAGTGCGACGTTTTGTAAAAATCTGCTTGAAACTCGCATAAAGATAAAGCCTCATGTAAAACTTTCATGTTTTACAAAATTTTCAATTTTGCATTCCATCAGTAAAAAGGTCTATATACATGTATATAGCGTGTACACTTTTGCAACCATCGTACATTCATTCACAAAACACAAACAATGAAATTCGATTAGTCCAAAAAATGTCAAAGCTATCAAACATCCCCGTGTCAGTAAACGAATTGCACCAAAGAAAGTGTTTAGTACAATTCTTATTCATTCCTTGTGTTGTATCATGAAGCTCACGCTCAAAGACTCGCTTGTTCTTTTTGTGAAAGCGTGCAGTTTTCATGAAGTAATTTCCATATCCACTTATCTCTTTATAAGGGCTTGAAAATTGCAATTAAGACGGATTCCGCTCAACGTTCGAGCAATAAGTGCAAAAATTAATTACTAAAAAACTACTCATAGCACGGTAACATTTTGAATACTATATGAAACATATCACTTTAATTCACTTCTCAAGTGACCCCGCAATTAAATTCTCAAGCATTCTCAAGAAAATTAATGTCAAACCTCGTAAAAAATGATAAAAACGCACGCCATTTTGTTTTGAACTGACATGAAGTGTCTTTTTAATTAAAATATGTAATGACTTCTCTCACGGGGTCAGCTTGGGAGCTAATTTATCGATAATTTCTTCTTAACTGTATTCAAAATGTTACCGTGCTATGAATATTTTTTTGGTAACTTAATTTTTTGCACTTTTTGCTCGAACGTCCAGTGGAAATCTTCTTAATACTCCTCCACAAAACGAAGAATACAGAGAGTAACAACAATTCCAATCAACTGTGGAGATTAAAAAATGAAGAAAATAATAATTAGCTGAGTGATTTAAAAAACCACAATGTAAAATTAATGTTGTGGTTCAAATTTTTTTCGGTTTAAAATTTTTCAAACCAGTTTGATTTTTATTTTCCTTTGTCTAATTTTCATTACCATAATGAAAATTTAAGCCACAACATATACATTAGTTAAGTACAGTAAGGACAAACATGGAAATCTTGAAAAGTATATGAAATACAATAATAATAAGAATTAATTATTATTAAGAGTTTACATCTGGCCAAATGCAAAAAAGAAAGTTCTTACAAAATAGACAATGATCTATAACAAACGGGAAGTACAACACAAAACTATTATTGCTTTGGCAATTAGTAGATGGTTTTCATCATATATATTTTTCATATATGTTCTAGGCGTTCGGATAGTGGGGGAGCGATGCGAAAAGATGCGCGAAGTGCAAAGAGAGACGAGGAAAAAAAAGGCGAGGGTATTAGGGGAGAGGGGGCGAAAGAATGCCTGTGAACATTTTAACAAAAGCTTAGATTTTGCCATAAGCAGTACTTATTTATTCACTACAGAGCTCAGTTAGGTAAACTACTACCATGATGTTGGAAAATTGCCAAATATAATTTAAAAAAAATTTAAAAAAATTGTTGATCGTGAATACAACTCTCTCCGATTGAAAACTTGCATAAACAATAACATTATTTTACAGTTACTGTACTATTATTTTTAAGGTCCAAAACATACAAGAAGACAGCTTTGTAGGATAAGCAGTTTTTAAATTTTAGGATGAAAATTACCCTAGTTACAATGAGACAACAGGAACGTTTGAACTGACTCACCTGAATACAAGCCACACCTATTCCAACTATTGCAAGAAGGCTTAAATGTTTTTCAAAGAATTCCTCTACCTGTTTCAAACATCCTGAAGTAAAAAAAAAAAAAAAAATCCTAGCCTGAGTATCAGGCTTTTCGAGGTTGGGGGGGGGGGGGGGGGGGGGGGGGGGGGGGGGGGGGGTGAAGAGCCTGATACTACTTAGGAAAAACTTTGCTATGATGCATGTAAATTAGTGGAATGGTAATAAAAGGCTATTGTCCAAAACTAGTACTTAACCCATTGACACCCGGGCTTTTCCCAAAAGCGGCAATCTAACATCCCAGATGCCTATTTCTGGCCATTATCCTGACAGTTTAATGTCAAACTGTCCAAAACTTAGTTTAAAAACACGGCAACTAATATCCCCTTCTACGTAGCAGCAACAAATTCAATATTTTCCTTGAGCATGCGCAGAAATCACAATTTGGACATTTGGTTTGAAAAAACTCACCTGACTTTAGGCTTTTCTTTTCCTTTTATTTTGTTTTGCCGTTCTTGCGCTCCTTTTTCTCTCCTTTATTTTGTGGTTTTGTTGGCCTTTCAGTCGCCTTTGTTCACGTTGAAAAAAAGTTTTAACTTAAATGTTTGGAAAAGGGAATTTTTTTGACAAAGAGTGTCAATGGTAGTGAAGGTCGCGTTTTTTGGTGATTTTGGAGGAAAAAATCCAAGTTTTTTTGTGTGTATCTCTGGTCCAAATATTTAACGTTTCGTGCTCGTTTAGGCATGGTTTGTTAGACATTTTCCAACTCTATCCGTTGATTATCAAAGACATCCTCTGGCTGTGAAAAGTGATGACGTCACAAGTGGTACAAGTTCGTGGTCTCCTCTTGGCCGGTTATGGCCGGTATGGGTGTCAATGTGTTACTTAAGGTTAAGAAACTGAGGAAAAGAGTCGACTAAAGCACTGAGAATACACTGTCTTTGCACTTAAGCGGAAGTACATGTACTGTGTTAAGATAATCCAAAGTCGAAATATTGTGATTGTTATTAATACCTCATTATTGATATTTGATGGATGTAGCCTCTTGCCACATCCTTCTGTCTGTGTTTTGCAGCACGAGTCGGGAACACTGTTAACTTGCTCGTCCCTCTGTTGCCATGATGTACCATTCCAACTACTTCCTCCAGTGTCGCCACAACAGTGGTTCTGAAAATTTAGCAAATAAAGTTTGTGAAAATTACAAACTCTTGAAAATTAATCATACAATGATCCGAGCCCAAAATATTGTAGTCATCTTAATAAATTATTGATTCTTCTCGCCAAAATGTTTTAATGTTTATACAGGAACATCGCTTTCCAGGACTTTCCAGTCCTGGAAAATGCCAGACCAAAATGTCGGGACTTTGCAGGATTTCAAGGATCTGTACAAAACCTGTTTACAGTAATTTAGGATTCAGAATTAATCCTTTTGCTCCCAGAGTCAAACCTTGAGTCGGTAAATGTGGTTGTACCTTTTGAGTCTGTGGATAAATCCCTAGTGTGCGACCATTCAAATGAAAATCTATTGAGCAGTACGTTCATGGGTACTGTTCGTTTTTGACAATTTTACAAAAATGACATTTGAGATGTTTTCCTTTAGTTTGAATTTAGCACTCTTGGGAGTGAAAGGGTTAATGTTAATATTATAGATCAACACCTACCTCCTGCTGCAGCTTATCAATTGATTTAGTGACATCATCATTCACACCGTACTGTTGATTCATTTTGTCCTTAATTGTTGTTTTTACCTCATCTTTTATCTAGTAAACAAAGAGCGCAAGTGAGACACTTTGTTGCAGGAAGCACTACCTAGTTACATTATTACATGACTTAAAGACAGTTGAGAGGGCCAATAACTAAAATCAGCCAATCAGAATGCTTTATTGCCGGTCCGAGTATTGGCCAATCTGGGTAAAGTTTCTTACATTATTATGGTTTAATTTCCATAGCTATTTTTAAGAACAGTCATGTAATACTGTAAATCTCTTATTAACCATGCTTGCTTGGGACTGTACTGGGAGAATATCGACCATCAGAATTAAATTAAATTGCATTTACATTATTTTACATGTATGCAATCAGGTGAGTTTTTAAGGGATTAATTTTTTTATGCAATTTTTTTTGTTACACGTATAGTGGGGCGTGGCTTTTACATGTATCACCCTTTAGATTCTGATAAAATCAAATGACTGCAGATTGTACCTTAGTGGAGTAGACAAACGCCAGAATTCCAATCGTCAGTTCCAGGATGAAAATCAAGATCACCATCACTAAAAAACTGCAGTCAATATAAAAAAAGTTTAATATATATTGTACATTAATTAAATTAACTGATGACCACAAGTGGCTGTTTCATTGGGGAAAGTAACGACTGTTTAATTCAGCCCTTGCACCCCTTCTGGAGATAGTTTTGTATTGGCTCAATAGTGGACAGTCTCACACGAGAGTACTTCTCATTCCATTCGGCATCATGGGCAGGGAATTGCTGCCTGCCTCCCTTCAGCCCTGTGCTTAAAGGGACACTGTCCCGGCGTATTTGTTCAAAACTGTTATAAATGCACGAATGGTCCCTAAATCTATGAAATAAGAACTTAATAAACTCTAACTAAATGATAAAAAGCAATTTCTTGAAGAAATTCCATACTGCAACAAAATTTTTGAAAAATTTCAAAGATTTCCAAGCCAAACTTGAAAACTATCCATATTGCAATCCATTTCCATCCTCACTGTCGTAAGTCATCCTCACTTCCTAATGGGTTCCTGTCATTTGTATGACTGGGGGTATGGCATATACCCCCATTCATACAACGTCTCTAAATTTTCCAGTTTTCAACTTCCATTTTCTCAACTCAGGTAGAACCTAACCTAACGAAACTTTGTACGATTACCAAACAAGAGGTGGTCTTTCAGGTGCTGGTATTGATTTTCTGCTCAGTTTAATATGAATTTTCGGCAGCTATTTTGGAGAAAGGTAAAAAAGATGGGGGCTAACAGAGTGGATACTTACTGAGATTAAGAAAAAACGGTTTTCCTTTGCCGCTCCTAAACATCCCACAATGCCCACAATTAGCACAACAACTCCTGCTGCGATCATGAGACCAGGAACAATGACGTATATATCACTATCCAGCAAGCTTTGGTAATCACTTTTGTACACCATAATCCATATTCCAACTCCCAAAATGCCAATTCCTGCCAGCTGATATCAAATTAAATACAGGCCAATATGCATTAATATTAATTATAATTTAATAAAAATAAATTAATTATTATAATTTATTATATTAATTATAATTTATAAAAATAAAAACGTTCTCTGGCTAAAAAATTGTAAAATACAGTTGAACCTCTCCTTACGGACACCTCTAATACGGGCACCTCTCTATTACGGACAGTTCCTTTGGTCCCGACAAAATCAGTGCCCATATAATCTCTATAAAAAAACCTCTATAATACAGACACCTCTCTAATACGGACACTTTGCTGCGTCCCTTCAGTGTCCGTATTAGAGAGGTTCAACTGTACGAGCTTTCGGCTACCAGTCTGCAGCCTTTGACAAAGACAGACTGGTAGACTGCAGACTGGTAGCTGAAAGCTCAGTGTTTTACAATTTTTTAGGCAGAGAACATTTTTAAGATTTTTAATATGTTTAACCTGGCTACTCGTCGATTTTACTTATATATAATTTATTAAATTGTGCCACATTTTTGAACATTTCTTTGGATTTGAACACTGCCTTTACATATCCATGTCGATCCCTGCCAAAAAATTTTTACCCAAAAAAATCTGCCAGAAAATTTCTAACCCCAAAGTGCTAATTTCAAACCCCCAAAAGGCCTTTGCACCTCGGATACCTGAGTACCCCCCTGGGTATAACTAGTCCACCGGGGTAGTAGGGGTCAGCAAAATATACAGACCACGATGAGACACACAGCCCACATGTGATATGCATGAAGTATGAAAAGACTTCCCTTAATTCGGACTCTTTAGAATAAAGAATCAAAATTAATTATTCAATTGAAAGTATTTAGACTATCTCGCCTAATTTAAAAAAAACTTCAATTAAGCTTAAGTGTATTTACTATCTAGACCAAAAGACAAACAACGTGAAAACTAAAGAAAATTACTAACAGCTAAAATTATTCTAGAAGGGTATCGAATAAACAGTCGTAAAATACATCAGTTTATAGTGCAACGTACTAAGCTTATTTTCAGTATAGATTCATTGTTTTGAGGTTAAAGTCACGCATACAGATAACACGAATTAACTGCGTTGTACATCAATTACCAGACTTGCTTCAAAATACCACATTAGTTAGAAGATATTTACGAGAAAAATAAAGATTACAATTAAGCTGTACTGCTTAAGTGAAGCTGAGCAGTTTTGCTGCCGGTTCGCTAGTCAATTTCACTTACCCAGAATAGAAAACTAAACACGAAGAAACAATGTCTTCATACAAACGATGTTACAGACTCCCTCGTTTCTGGCCTTCATCATTTTACTGCGCGATCAAAACAGAACAGAACAGAACAGACGAACCTACAGTCAAGGAAATCAGGAAATCTCTAGAATGTGCATTTCAATGCAGAAGGTTCGTAAACAGCGGAAGTAGGCGTGAGTGCCGCCATGTCATGTAAGGACCAATCAAATGGGACAGTTTAAACCACGTGACAGGCGTAGAATTTTAAGATTTTCAGTGGACAAAATAGACAATGGATCGTGGACAATGGATCGTGGAACGTTTGTAAAGGAAATTGTGATTCCTGTGGAATTTATTTTGGTATAAAGAAACACAACACACGTTTACAGCAAAATTGGCATTATTGGGATGCAGTGCACTGTAGGTATGTGAAAAGGTTTTCTTTTTTTTCCTGTCAAAATGTAAAGTCCTCTGGCGGAAATGATGTCACACTTTCAATCTGATCAGCGCCACAGGGAGGAGGATGGTTTTGAATCCACCCAGGTTTTGTAGACAGAAAGTTTTACATGGTTTTTTAATTTTCGTTTTTGCTATGAACCATTCAGTAAATCCAGAGAACACCAGAACTGAAAACCACGCAAAAAAACCCTCTGGCAGTCTGCCACCAGGGTAGTAAATCCCATACATTCACTATAAAAAATACAAAAGGGCACACAAACAGTTTGTGTGGGTGCCCTGTGTCCCACCCAGTTTGGGAAGTTTGCTTCCATTCTGCATCACAGGCATGCAATGCGTGCAAAGCAATAAATTATTAAGGATGTTTGGAAGGTATATATGTGCTACGAGTTTCAAATCCATGGCTTAATATTTCTGTGTTCTGCATTATTTACCACTTCCAGAAGATTAATTTTCATTACATCTTAGGTTTGTTACATATGTAACGGGAGTTTTGCAATTTAAATAATAAAAATAATTAAAAATAAATGGGAATTTCAGTGGAAATCCACAGAGTGGCTCTTCTCTCCCACTGTTTCCAGATCGAATTAGAATTTAGAAATGTTGGTTTTTGTGGAGGGTGGAAAACCGGAGAACCTGGAGAAAAACCCTTGGAGCAAGGATGAGAACCAACAACAAACTCAATCCACATATGACGCCGGGTCCGAGATTCAAACCCGGGCCACCTTAGTGGGAGGCGAGTGATCTCACCACTGCGCCATCCCTGCTCCCCAATGTTTCATCCATTGTGTTAAAAGCAATCAAATCACAACTCATTAAATTGAAAATCACAATTTATTTCACTCATATTAGTTTTCAATATTTGTCATACTTTCCAACGCCTTACATGTATACCCCAATAAGTAATCTATCAGGTATTTACAGGTAAAAAATAATTTATTAGTATCACCCTTATATAAATATGCATGTCTCGTCCACAAGACAGCATCGCTCCAATCGGCATACATAAGAAATTAAATAAAAAGTTGATTTTACAATAATTTTACAATGATTTTACATTCTTGAAAATGTTCCGAGAAGCATGATATTTACATTTTAATATTTTATCATATCATAAAATGCATAATTTTATAATTATACTATCATTATATTGATATAACGTTAAAATTAAAAAAATATTATTATAATATATAACCAAACAACATTGTAAAGAAGTAGAATTTAGTTCTCAATCCCCGCATTGTACAAAATAATATATAATGGTGCTGCTGAAACATCAGTCATATAATATTTATAATAAAATTTACATTTATGAATAAAGTTATTTATTAAAAAAACATTAGAAAGCAATATAATATTATTATAATAACTTAATCCCAAATCTCAGCAATGTACAAATTTTCCTTGTTATCATGAGTTAGTAGAAAAAAATGTTGAAAGTAACAAAAAGGTTTGATGAATAAATAACTGTATACTTATACTTTCATAAAATAAGACTTTTGAGTAAATAAAAGGAAATTCCAAACAATGTTATTTTTATAAATTACAATGTAAATACCCTTTTAAGAAATAAGTGTACATTGTACATATTTGACAACAAAGCTCAAAATACCGTAAAATAGTGAAAACAAGCCCAGGTTTTTGTTGTTCAAAAAGTGGGCTTACTTTTCTGGACGGGCTTATTATCAAAAGGAATTCTGCATTTCAGAAATGATTGGGCCCGTATTTGGTTATGAAACACAAAACAGGCTAGATACAGTCTTCAAATCAGTTGATCTGATCTGCACAACCTAAAATACCTCTTTTGTTTTAGGGCTACAGTCAGGACTGGATCGAGTATTGTTTATTTTGTTTAATTAGTTCAGTCCTGAAGAAAGTTGCAAATGGTGCAGATTGGCCCCATCAATTGAACATAAAAAGAAGTCTACATGGTATACAACACAAAACTAAGTCTATAGTAGGGGGCAATAAAATTATCGGAATAAAAATGGTCTGCAGAATTGGCTTGCCATTGGAGGGCTTTTGCATCTGGGATTTTTTTTCTCGAGGGGGGGGGGGGGGGGGGGGGGGGAGAGGGGAGACTTATTATGTGAGTTTTATGGTATGAAGATATCTACAGTTAACTACTCAATTTTTTTGGAGCTTTTCATTCTGAGGTTGTACTCCTCGTCAATGTTAAAAGCCGACACGGCAATACCCATCTGTCCAGCATAATAGGTGGTCATAATCAAAGCTCTTGCTCCAGGCACGGGAAAACAAAACTTGTTGATAGCAATGATATTGTCTGAGAGGTAAAATAAGGCAGCACCAATGCACGCACTCATCCTTGTCCAACGGCACAATCCATTCTCTTCGATCTGGTTTTGGACACCTGTAATAGCCCGCCACATCATTCCAGTGATTATAAAACCATAGATTAGAACAGCAATCACCAGTATTCCCTTCAGTCCTGGGTAGCACATATAGTACATCAAAAGCCCAGGGAATACACACAACAGCCCCACAAGCCAATTCAGTGGCTGGAACCCCAAAGCTCGGATGTACAAAATGTGTGCAATGCCAAATGCAGCCATTCCATGAATAAAATAGGTGTTTTTCCACACAAGGAAAACATCACCAATCCCTGAAAAGATAAGGCCCAGGAGAATCCGTCTGCTGTAGTTGTGCTGTTTTTCAAGACTTATTCCTTGCAAGCTGACGAATCCGCCGAGACACAGGATTGGTAGGATTTTGAGGAGAGCTGCGAAGACTGTTGGTTTCTCAGTTTCAGGTAGCCATGCAACAAAGTATACACATACTGTCTTCAGGAATGGCACAAGTTTAGGGCCAACACTTTTAACCTAAAAGAAGAAAAACATTCTTAGAAATCAAAGCACTTGGAAGCAGTATTTGTATTGATCATCAAATCTCTGCATAATTAGATGTTTAACACTTATGTGACAGTTGTTGTTGTGTGTATTAGTTTTTGTGGTGCTTAAGTCTTGTGATCTTCAGCTTACAAATTGCTCAACCTGTCAGCTTGGCCACACAAGGCCAACAAATTGCTCAATCTAAAAGCTAGACCCTGGACCCTGCTGGCTTGCCCACAGACTCGGGCAATAGTTGCTCTTACACAGGATCAATATTATTCAAGAAAAGCAGATATTCCAACAAATATCACAAAATTCCTTCAAAACTCAATAAATTATTGTGCCCCAAAACAGATTTTGGGACAAAATAAACTTTTTAAATACATGTAACCTTGATTGGCCTTGGATTCCGCCCCTGCCAATCCCACATTTCCGCCCACGTGCGTTATTGAAAAACGTCACAAAAAAATGCAAATTGCACAAGGAAAAAACGCATTTAAAAAATGTTTTTATTTATTCGATTTCCAATTAGAGCAACCTTAACGTCATCTGATTAGTTTCTATGACGAAGATCGAAGTTTTATTTGTACGCAAATGAGTTTAAAAACGTCACAGGAAAAACCGAATTAAAATTGAAATTAACAAAGTGGAATTGCTGAAAAGAAACCTTCCCGATTTTAGAAGCTAACATGAGCTTGAATCCTTAAAGACGATTTACGAAACAAAGCTTCAATAAAAGCGGTCATAGAAATCACTTTAAGACGAAGTCCATTAGAAAATCGAGTAATATTTCTGGCCAGTGGACAAAAATCCTGTACTACGACGCCATAAGCTTTCACGCTTAAACTAGACATTCATGAGCCATACCTTAACGGTATTCACCAAATAATATAACTCCACAATCCTTAAATTGCTTTCCGCCTTGAGTTTCCTCCCGTGAATGGGTTGAGTCATGAGAGATGGCAGCCATGTTTAACACAAACTCTGCTGGCACCTCTCATGACTCAACCAATTCACGGGAGAAAACTCAAGGCGGAAAGCAATTTAAAGATTGTGGAGTTATATTATTTGGTGAATACCGTTAAGGTATGGCTCATGAATGTCTAGTTTAAGCGTGAAAGCTTATGGCGTCGTAGTACAGGATTTTTGTCCACTGGCCAGAAATATTACTCGATTTTCTAATGGATTTCGTCTTAATTTGTCTTACAATTCACAACTGCGTACTTCTTTTCAACCTCGAACGGAAACCGGTTGTATCACAAAATTTGCGTAAAGTTGACTTTATTTCCGCGTAGAAATAAAATGGTAAAACCTCTATCTTGGTGGTTTGATATTTCAAGTACATGTATTCCTTCAGTTTCTGTCAATCGGTACAAGTTAAACTGACAAAACCACAGAAATCGGAGAAATCGGATGTACATAACAGGGGCACCCAACGACAACATTTTCCTGTAGGTGTCAGAACGTCGTTTTTACGTTATAACTGTGCTTTTTGTTCAGTTTAATGGCTTATTTTTAAACGCTAAGAAAAATGTATCTGTTCGGATACGTTAGCTGAACTTTCAAACTCCAGAAAATGTTAGGGATTGAAATCTTATTACCCGAATTTATGAGGTGAATTTTCCTTTCCGAAAATCCTAGCTGACCGTTTTTTGTACCCAAAACGACATTTTTATCTCTCAGAAAACAAAAGGCATTAATTTTCCCATATTACGAAAGTTCGAGATGACATTTCCCTAACCGAATATCCGAGGCGATTATAGGCCTTCCGAACAGATATTTCACCGAAATGATCCGTTGGGTGCCCCTGACATAAGCGGGTCAATGAATGTTTCGTAGTACTCACAACGTACGAAGGAATCAGAAAACCCGAAGAAAATGGCACGAAATTGGACAAAAACATACCATGAACCTAAGCAGCTAATCCACAAGCGAAAGTGAACATTTAAATCTACTTTTTCTTTCAAATGAAATGAACAGACCGTGGCGAAACAAGGTCGTCACAAAGGAAAAAATTTGTAAACACAGCCATGTGCAATTATCTTCTATCGATCTTTGCCGCGTTTCCGCGCGAAACTACCTAAAGAAACGTTTGAGCGACTTATTTTATACTCACCACTTCAGCTCTGTCTAATTTGTATTGTAAAATAAAGTCATCTGCACGAACAGCGCAGTTTTGTTCGTTCTTTATCATCACACCGCTCTTGTCACCTGTAGGTAAACACAACAACTGAACCATCCGTGACCACTCGTGACAAATATATGGCGCAAACAAACGCCACGTGACTAGATATTCAGACGTCATCGCTATCGTAAAAGTGTGGGATGTAAACAATACAATGTATTCAATTTTTTCGTGGTTCTGCCCACATTGTTTTAGAATCAATATCGATAATGAAGGCATCTTGTGACTATCACGAGGCAGGCTGATCTCAGTTTAAATTTTCTCGCGGAAGTCAGATCAAAATCTCATTTCTCCTCGGAACAATAGTTGATAGACACGTGCCGCAAATCTGGCTTCGTACGCATTTCTTTCGGGATATAAAAAAAGATAAATTATTTTTTCCATGTCAGGTAGCTGAAAAGATGGTCAAAAGATGGTCAGTCTAAATTTATTCACGTTTCTCGTGGTAACCTTCGTTGACCTACAACCGTGATGAAACGAATGTAAT
Organism: Desmophyllum pertusum; assembly: GCA_029204205.1. Taxonomy (NCBI): domain Eukaryota; kingdom Metazoa; phylum Cnidaria; class Anthozoa; order Scleractinia; family Caryophylliidae; genus Desmophyllum; species Desmophyllum pertusum. Next base: position 3,418,371 of record MU826830.1, on the reverse strand, counting down.
CTTGACAAGGTTGCCCAAGGTCTTTACCCACAAGGATCATGTTTCGAAACATATCTTTTCTGTGGAACTGGAGTTTAACTTGAAATGTCACTTTGCTTTGGTATATTATGGGAAAATTACTGTGTGAATCAGAAAAGCGTGAACACTTTGTTAAGGGTAAAAAATTGCTCTATTTGGGCTCGTCGCGCAATAATGACGTCTGTATGACAGCCTGAGTCGCACTTAAATAAGTTCTCGATATTTCCATATTCGAAAAATATCCTAAAGAACCGTTTAATAATCCGGGTTTTTTAAATTTACTTTTTTCGCTTCGGAGTCGTGTTCCGCGAAAATGCCCATGGTCGGTATCCATCACGTGGCGGTTCAGCGGGACACACCCTCTTGCACCGTACCGTTCGGGGGCTGAAAAACGTGGAAAAAGTGTCCGCAAATACAGAGTTTGTTGTCAAGGCGGCCGTAAGTAGAGCTGTCCGCTTATGAGAGTGTCCGCTCTCACGGAGAGCTTCGGCTATAGTTCAATTCCCGATAAAAAGAAGCCATTTATAACGAACCTCTGGATAAAACGAACAAATTTCGTGGACTGAGCCATTTTACTGAGGGTGGTAAAGGGTATTTTTGTTTAATAGTCGTGAATTGACAGTTTTCAGAATTTTGGTAGCCGCGATTTACGAGTTTTACCGGTACTTTGTCGTCGTGAACTGGAAAAACGTGAACAGACTATAATTGATCATACAGTCCGAGGCTGTCCACTCTCAGGAGCTTTTAGCTAGTGAATCAACAGCCAATAATATTGCAGCTGTTTCCCACCGCCATAAAAACATCAACAATTTTCTGTGTATAAATGAATACAAGATAGCTTACTTTATTTTAAATATTTATATAAATTAATTGCCATAATTTATTTTACATAAAACATATAAAAATTCTTGCTAAATACAATAAATACCTAATAATACAATAAATACCTTATATACAACAGATGTTTGAAATATTATAATTTCAAAGTTAAATAAACTTACATGTTTTTACATGTATCTCGTATCTATCAAGTGCAGGGTTTGCTTTCATTACAGTGCTGCGTGCCCTACCGTTGCCACTCAACAAAGTTTTGATTAATTTTTGACAGCTTTTTGACATCTTTCTGATGGCTTACGTTTCACCTGGCCAATCAAAATGCAAGAACTGCGAGAGGTGGAGATGTCAAGCTCCACGTTCGCGTTCTGACAATTGACATCTCCGCCTCCCACAGTTCTTGCAAATATTTGATTTGCTAGTTTGAATGGAAGCCATCAGAAAGTTTTCAAAACGATGCCAAAAAGATGTCAAAAATTAATCAAAAACTTTGTTGAGTGGCAACGGTAGCGTCATCTTCACTGTAAAGCAGCATACACCTGACTAGGGTTAAAGTCTGTCTACAAGCCAAGTGCTTATCAGGCCGGCACTTAACTACGGTTTCCAGAGCATGAAGCGACTAGGAGTATCACTACTCCCCAGGATGGGATGCTAGTCCATCGCAGGTAAACCCTAGCACTTTTGTCAGGTTGTCCTAATTTGCCAGTAACCCATTTATACTCCAGTCCTGGGTGGAGAGAGACACTATGAAAGTATCTTGCGCCAAGAACACAACAAGAACACAACACAAAGACCCTGAGCGCTCAACCTTGAGCATGGATTGCTCAATCTTCGACAATCTGGAGTATTAGGCCACCAAGCAGGCGCGGATCCAGGAAAAAACTTGACCGGTTTACTAGACTCTGAGCGCCGAATTTATGGAAGTCCAGAGGCATGTTCCCCCACAAATGTTTTTTTAGATTTTCACTCTCTAAAATTATATTTCCCTCGATTTTGAGTCATTTGGGAAATTTGACCGACTTCTGTAAAACGGTGTAAGCCGGTCTGAATCCGCGCCTGCCATGCTTCCCACTACATCTGACTAAGCACACAGTAAATATCTACAAGCCATTTTATAACTTACAAATTTATCCTCATAGGAGCTGGGACCATCGCAAAATGTTATAATAACTCTGTGAATTTTACATTTTATGAATTCATAAAAACAGTTTTGCAATTTATTGATCCATGATAAATAAATGAACCCCTGTATCCCCCCCCCCCCCCCCCCCCCCCCCTCAGGAAGGTACTCAAGTATAAACATGAGGGAGGTGTAATTAGGATATATATTTTTTAACGGGGTGGTGGGGAGGACAGGGGGTTGCCATAAACTTTGGCCAGTATCACTATATTTTGCTGAGATGTGTTCTAATAGGTTTTTTTTTTTTGGTGGTGGGATGGTGGGGGGGGGGGGGGGGAATTAACATATTTTAACATCTTAACACCTCCCCCCTTGGATACCATCACTCTGTTATGAAACTATGAAGGTCAAACAAAGTTATTTCTTCAGTTGGTTTTTTGTATTTTAACCTGGCTGACTGTGAATGAAGACAGGGTAATTCCCAATTGTGCACTGTAGTACGTCACCATGACGATGGCCCGAGTATAAGGGATCGGCATATAGAACTTGTTTAAGCCAAGAATCAGATCTGAAATACCAAACGAAATGGATCCAACACAGGCACAAAGCTTGGTCCATTGCCACGCTTTACCGCGTAGAGAGACCTGCAGTCCTGTAACAGCTCTCCAAATCATGATCGTGATCATTAGCATGTAACCTGCGATGGCACCTACAAGAAAACCTTCAAGATTTGGCAGGTATAGGGAATATGTGTGTAGGCTTGGGAGCAAAAGACCCAACAAAACCATCAGGTTTATCGGTTCAAAGCCAAATGCAGTAGCATAGCACAGATGAGCCACGCCAAAGGAAACCACGCCAAAGCTGAAATGACTGTGTTCCCATACAATAAATATGTCACCAAACATCGAGAAGATAAGGCCAAAGAGAATGCGTCGATTGTAGTCATATTTCACTGACAGGCTCACTCCTTGCAAGATGACAAAACCGCAAAGGCTTAAGATGGGTAGAATCTTGATAATGGCCGCCAGGACTGAAGGATCCTCTGCTTCAGGAAGCCACAGTATAAAGTAGATGCAGAATGTCTTAAAGAATGGAATAAGCTTGAGAACTGCTTGTTTAAACTGCCAATATAAAACAAATCAGGTCAACATTAAAACTCTCCCCACTGTTCTTCATACATTTTCCATAATTCTCGTTGGGAGAATTTGGTTTTAATCTGACATGATCAGGTCCTTATTCTCCTTATTGTTCTTTATACATTGTCTATAACTTTTTTTGGGAGGAATTTACGTTTTAATCAAAACTCTTTCACCTGTGATGATGTCCTTCATTCTCAAATTGTGTGGTTTCCATCAAATAACCATACCCTCCATGGAAGTTTTTTTGGTTTGAAATCCCACACCACCCCCCTGGAATTTCCAGTTTAGCTTCATTTTGGCTTTTGAGACCCCTCTCCCCCTCGGAAGTGAAAATGTAACCCCCCTGCACAATGGAACCCCTCTACATTATTATTGTAAATACTTAGGAATGTTTAATTATTCTATTTTACTTTTAAGTACATGACCACATCAGCTTGGCTGTAATTTTAATATATTGTGTATAAATAAATGCTTTTATTATTATTATTATTATTATTACAACAGGTATGGATCAGCACTAGCCTACGTGTAGTCGTACCCACCCCCCCAAAGAAAACGGGTGGGTACGACTACATGTAGGCTAGATCAGCATATGGTCGTTGTAGAGCGGTGGCCGTTAGTGGAGGCCCGGGGGGATCCTGTGTGGCAAAACAGTTGTCAACAATCAACAATTCCCCTTGTATTCCCAGGGGTGCGATGGGAGTCGACCCCTAGGGAATGCTATCCATCTCCCTGTCAGTTATTTTTTCCTTTGGTAGTCCTGTACATCATGATTTCATCGAGAAAGGAATAAAAGAAGAATCGCCCACGTATATTATAGATTAATATGCGTGACCTTCATAAAATCTCAGTAAATCTTTACACGATCATGATCATAGGAGTGCACTTCGAAACAGATTTATATCTGAACTTACCACGTCGACAGGTTTAAGTTCGCAGTTTGAGGAAAATAATTTTGCACGGCTGCTCGTAGAGCCATGTATTTCCTCCATATTTCAGATATTTTATACAACAAAAAGTTATGGACTTTTTCCGTTCCTTTTTCCGAAAGTTCACAAGGGAGGCCTGGTAGCACAGCCATAAGATGAGCCTGCGCTGTTTGGTCAGTTAGAATCAAAGATGGTGGACGAAAGTGAAGACATGGAAGAACATTTTGAAACAACTCTTTCAGACACGGACGGGAAAATGGAGACCAAAGGTTAGTCTTGTCAATTTCACTTTCTGTTCTTTTGTAATTTTGATTGATGAAAGTATAAAAATCTTTAGGGATGTGTACCTAATATTGAAAATTAAAATCAACATGGTTTCCACGTGAGTTTAATTTAAAAGCTTACAAAATTTGTAATGTGTATAAAACTTTTGTTGCGAAGTCTAAATCTTAGAATGTTAGCAGTTTTTAGAGGAATTTTATGTGTTTACCTTTTGCACTTTGAAATCGGTTTATGAAACCTTTTGTATTTTTATGGATAAAACATATTTGGGTAAGCTTATATAAAATTTTAAATGAACGCCGTTTTCCTAATTAATCAACTGTTGTGTGATATAACAATATAGAGAGGAAGTCTGCATTTTAAATTCACTGAAATCATATTATTTTAGAATAGAAATATTTTGAGAACTTTACTGCTAAAGTGTGCCATGTGTATGTACACAAAGCACCTGGTTTTAAAGAATCCGATCGTTATTTTAAACAAAGGTGACAGTGAATATGCTAATCAAGGATGGGCAGATGCTATGGCAAGAAATTCTTGAAAAGCAACTTCCAGAGAACAAGGTAGCAGAATTTGTATTATTTTATTAATTAAAATTAAATATTATTTATCATTACTAGTGAGGAGGTAACTATCATATTGATGAATGCCCGGCGTAGTCAATCGAACGAATCCGAACCAAAAATCAATCAAACTCAATCGAACCAATCGTTTGATTGTTTTGCGATTGGTTCGGCAATCGAACACAATCGAACTGGAACTTTTGGGTGAGTTCGATTACCGAACTGAATCGAACCAATCGAACAGCACCGAACCAATCGAACTGAATTGAACCAATCGATTTGAATCGATTCGATTATTTCGATTTTGTAATGTAGAACTAACTCAGCTTTGTCTAGCTGACCTCGTACGTTTTCGTCACAGTACCTAACCTTGAGAGCTTGCCCTCGATCTCCCCTTTTCTATTTCTCACCATGAATCTTTAGTAATCTTTCACCGACACTGATGGCGAAAGAGCACTCGTGATTGCCTTTAACAACCACGTTGATTGTCAGTTTGAACGACATCTTGACTAGGTACTCGTGTTTGAAATTAGAGCCCACAACTAATTTGAACGCAACGCCCTGTTTGAAACCGGTTTGGAATGTCAAAGCGCAAGCCAATGAAAAGTTCGATTATGTTCGATTAAAGAAGCGTTCAATTATCGAATGTTCGATTGTGTTCGATTAGCAAAATTTTTGGGCGAGTTCGATTGTGTTCGATTGCCGAACCCAATCGAAATCAATCGAACGATTGAGTTCGATTGGGTTCAATTACCGAACGTTCGATTGACTACGCTGGGTGAATGTCTTGAAGGAAACTTTAATAATCAGTTGCTGTGCCTTTTAATAACACACTAACTCTGAAGTTCAAAACCCAACAGGACTAAAGATTGTGTTTTTTCTCTGCCATCTATCATAATTACAAATTATTATGACAACATCTAATGGACGCTGAAAAAAAGAAACAAACAAACTGGATCGAAATCTACCAATCACAACCCACGGACGTGGCCTTTTGAACCTGTTAAAATTAACTTCTGTGTTTTGAGAGGTCCGCTAAGGTGATTGATGCCAGTGAAAAATAAAAGTATTGATTGAGCAGAGTTCATATGTGTTATTGAAAAGTGCAGTAACTGTTATAAGAACATAATTTTGATTATTAGCCTTTTCCGGGCTCTTGGTTAGTGAGGACAATCGAAAAAGCGGGCAAAGCGAAAAAGCGCGAGTGAAGGAAAAACGAGGGGGGACTGGGGAAAGGAAAATGCCTTTTCTCTCCTCAGTTCCCCCTCATTTTTTACTTTGCCCACTTTTCGCCCGTCTCCACTAACCAAGAGGATGGAACAGGCTAGTTGCCAATAAAATATTATTGAGTTCTTTTATATATAGGGAACCCACACACTGTATAAGAATTAAGCAATAATATAAAACAAAATTTATAGCATTTTTTGGAGGGAGTTGTTGGGACCAATATCAAGGAGACTGTATCTTCAGTCAAACACAAGATTAAGGAAATAGACAGTAGACTGGGGTATGGCCTCTATAAGGGTACAAATCCATGAAAAAATGCTTCATAGGCAAATAAATTTGCGTTATACCCCAAGGAAGGTCATTATAAATTCTGAGGGGGAGGGGGAGGGGGTCTCAAAAGCCAAAATTTTTTAAAGGAAAGTATAAATCCAAACTAGAAATTCCAGGGGGGTGGGGGTCAAACCAAAAAATATCCATGGGGGGTATGGATATTTACCGGAACCACACAATAAGATGATGAGCATGTCAGGAAAAATCCACTTCAGTGACAGTAAATTGAGCATAACTCTTATTATTTCATGTTTTTAGCCTCCTGTGTTAGTGAAGTACAAGAAGATTGAAAAGAGAGAGCTGAGAGAAAGGAGGAAATAACCTCGAAGAAGGTAAAAATTCTGAAATTGCAAATTCCATCAAGTTTAATATTTGGCTGTATTAATGAGTGGTGAATCGAGGGGAGGTCCCTTCCTCCTTATTTGAACAAGAAAAGGCTCGTCTTCACTAAAATAAAATCAATCAACTTAAGTTTGTTAACGACGGTGACACTTACAGTCTTACAACAACCAAACCTGTGCCCTCAGATTCCAGATTGAATTGGAACAGTTACTTAGAAATGTAGGTTTTTGTAGAGAGAGGAAAACTGGAGTCCAGTAGAAAAACCCTAGGAGCAAGGACGAGAAACAAATTTGACCCACATATGACTCCCGGCCAGAATTGAACGTGGGCCACATTGGACCACTCTCCCACTTCACCCCCCTCCACCCTGCCTCTTTTGAGCACCTCTGGAATGAGAGTTGTCAATGTCATTTTCTGCTGTGTTTTTTTTTTCAAAAGCTGAAAAGCCAAGAACGCCATGCTATGCTTGAAAAAGACCATGTCAACCTGACGGTTCATCAGTGGATTATGAAAAGAATTTAGTAAAAATAGCAACAAGAGGAGGTAACCCTTGTTTTTTTTATTTTTGACATTTTTATATAGTTTGCAATACTTGTTTACAAAACCTGGCCAAATTGAATTATGGTAATAAAAGTCGTCTACAAGCAGTCTCCATTTTTCCTTAGCTTGTCAGGTATTAGAAACGAAAATCAGGGTCAAGCCTCACCTCCAATTTTTGTGCGGCCATTTTTTCTTCTCTCTTTCTTGTTGTTTCTTGCTCAACAAGCTTACCAAAGGGAAAAGAGGGACTCCTTGTATTCTAGCTTTTAAGGTAGACTTCATCAAACTTCTCTGTCGGCCGTCTTAACAAGTGGTGTACATGTTATTTCAGTTGTTAAACTGTTCAACGCTGTCAGTAAACATCAAAAGGAAATGGAAAGTAAACTGAAGTCAGCTCCTACTGAAGCCAAAAAATCAAAAGGTGAGACATTAAGCAGTTACAGACAGTTAATTACCTCATCTTGGACTGGATTCATTTGGGACCTGTCCCGTGTGAACATAGCAGAATGAAACCAATGTCTTGTGTTGATTTTGAAGACGAAAAAGAGCAAAAAAAGAGTGGTTTTGACAGGTGTAGACCTCTTGCATGTGGTAAATCTTAACCCTTTTCACTCCCAGAGTCAAACCTTGAGTCAATAAATGTGGTTCTAACTTTTGAGTCTGTGAATGAAACGCTAGTGTGTGTGACCATTCAAATGAAAGCTATTGAGCAGTACTTTCAAGTGGTTTTTTACTCAATTTTAAACTTAGCACTCTTGGGAGTGAAACAGAAAGGGTTAAACAATGCATTGCCCAAAATTTATGTTTTATGCATGTTGTTTTCTGTAGTTGTGGAATCAATGTCCAAGTCAGCTTTTCTTGATATGCTGAAAAGTAGCTCGGACAAAGCGCGGACTCAGGATATTAACGACGAACAGAAAATGAAGGTATTAATATTATAATCTCCATTAATTATTGAGCAAGCAAAGAGCAGTATTATCCTAGTGAGAGTTGGATGAGCGAGTGCACACAAAAAAAGAGTGCAAAAATGTTGGTGTACTTTTGATGACGAAGCTCTACATAGATCCGTGTAGTGTCTCTGATTGGTTAACGTTGTTACTTGTGCGCCAAAATTCATAACTGAGCAACAACCAATCAGAGACACTACACGGATCTCTGTAGAGCTACGTCATCAGTATGGAATTTTGTGGGTCGAATCTCTGATGTGGGGGATGAATTTAGTGCGCATAAAGAGAGGTCTGTTTCCTTTAGCCAAGATTCACCGTATAACTGAGCCTTTTCCAAGCAAAGAATAACATGCGTGGCAGGCGTAGAAAGGGGAAAAAGGCATGTGAAAAAATTTACTGCATACAAGAATACTGCATGGTAAACTTCTACAGTCTTCAATTGAACATCACAATTCTGAACATACTGTAACGCCATAACATAGTTCTACAATAGGAGGCTTATAAGAAGATATATCTTTTTTTAAGAGCTAAATCTAAATATGAGCCCATAGGATTATTTTCGGAATTTTACGGTAGTTAAGGATTTTTGTTTCACGTCTTTGTACAATACCGTTCTCATAGTTTTTCCACCCGTTTTCAGACAAACGAACACGATTCGTCATCATGGGATATTCTACGAGATGATTTCATGATGGGCGCGAAGATGAAGGACTGGAACCGAGAGGAGCAACAATCCAAGAAGAAAGATAAGAAAGTAACAAACATGACCGATAATGAACTGGAAACTAGTCACGTGGACTTCTTTGATGAATCTGATGATGAGGGGGACAATGAAGACTCAGATTCAAATTCTGATCAAGGGTAGATCTAGGTCAATTCTGTCACGCTAGTTGATGCTATTTTGAGGCAATTTCGTCACGCTATATGATGCTATTTTTAGGAAATTCTGTCACGCGAGGCGACGCTACTTTTTGGCAATTCTGTCACGCAAGATGGCGTTATTTGTAGGCGATTCTATCACTCTAAGTAACGCCATTTTATTGTGATATTCTGTCACGCTATGTGATGTTATTTTTAGGCAATTCTGTCACGCTATTTGACGCTATCTCAAGGCGATTCTGTCACGCTATGTGACGTTATTTTGCCGGCGATTCTATCACTCTAAGTAACGTTAGTAACGTTATTCTATGGTCGCATGGATGATAGGGACATGCAACAAGTACATCCAAGAGTTTGTAGTACATACTCGCTGATTGGTCAGATAATTTTGTCGTGTGAACTCATACTTCTGGCATGGAAGCAGAATGTTGCGGCCTTATGCGCCAGTGATGATGAACTGAATACTTCATGTTTGCTACACAATGTTTTCCGACCTGTAAATAAATATATAAATGAACGTATAGTGTGACACTGTGTCGGTTTTGTTTGCTCATTTAGTTTGGTTTTGATTATTTGGTACTGCATATCAAACATTTTACACCAATATCCGCGGTTTTGCGAGGCATACCACATATGGACTGTGGATCATCAATCATTCCGACATTCTAATTCTGAATATATCAAAATTATTTACTTTTCCTTATTAACTCCTTTATTTTCCTTCCCTGGGTTGCCCGCCTGTTTACCATGCTTACTCACCACAAACATTTTTACGCTTCTTGTAAGTTACTTTAGTACTTCACTTCACACATCGTAATCAATGTATGAAAACTTGCCAAGGGGTATTTTTAGTTTTTACTGAAATTTTAGCCTTCGCACATCAGAAAGTTGCCGTGTGTTTTACATTAAACTTGTCGTTCACTATCTTTAATGAATATGCCAGCTTTCTGCGGCTTCTTTCGGAAAGAAAAATTCAACCACATGCGGTAATAATTTGAGCTGCATGGCATTTTTTAAAAATTCTTTTAAATATATTCGAAATAATTTTAAATTCTATTTGCCCATAAAGAACGCGTTAATTTAATAGCTGAACAAAACCATTATACCAAGGCTGTTATATCAGTTTTCTATCAAGAAATAATAGTGTAAAAAAAAGTTAATTAAAAAAAATGTCTCGCGTGTTTTTGAAACATGAATTTGAGCCTTGAATTTTTACGCGTAATTCGAGTCACTTCGGGCCTGGCTTTTATTAACCAGTGAGGTGATTAATTTCTCGCCTTATAAACAAAATAAATCCAATTTAGTTGGCGGTAATAATCTGTCTTTTTTAGGGTTAAAATTAGTCTATTGAAATCTTCAGAAGTTTACGCATTTTAAAAAAGAAGACCTTTGATGTATCGGTGCGTGTTTACAGTCGGCGAAGAAAAACTCCCAAGTGAAATTTTCACAGGTTAATCCTTTGGATAACAGTAACCAGAAACGTCGCTTGTTATTTTCAAGCCATCTCCGCGATCCGGCAAAATGTTAATTAGCTCCTTTAGCAAACTATTTGTCACTTTGATGTCTGTAAAACACATTAGTGGCATAATAGAGGAGATCGGCTCGTCAAAATATTTGCTCTTAGAAGTTGTAAATTTTCCTTGTACTAACAACGTCATTTGCGTTTAATGAGAAGCAAAGACGGCTGTGACTTGCTTCGAAGTGATCGCTTGTATCCAATTTGTAAACGCCCCGAAAAAAGATTTGGTCGTACTACAGCCGATTTTGACCAATTTTGTTTATTCAGGTGTCAAATCTGTCAACACGTAACGTAGGGACATCAGATATTTACAAAGTTTATAAAAAAACTTTATTAGTACTAATAAAAACATTTCGGGCAAAAAACTTTAACAGTGAAAAATAAAACTTAACAAAAAAGAAAATAAACTTATTAAACTAATTATTCTTATACTAATAAAACCGTAATCGGGCAAAAAAGAAATCGACTTTTTTGCCCGATAATTTTACTAGTATAAGGTAATTACCTTACTAATAAAACCGTAATCGGGCAAAAAAGAAAACGACTTGTTTGCTCGATAATTTTACTAGTAGAAGGTCATTCATATACTAATAAAACCGTAATCGGGCAAAAAGAAATCGACTTGTTTGCCCGATAATTTTACTAGTAGAAGGTCATTCATATACTAATAAAACCGTAATCGGGCAAAAAAGAAAACGACTTGTTTGCTCGATAATTTTACTAGTAGAAGGTCATTCATATACTAATAAAACCGTAATCGGGCAAAAAAGAAATCGACTTGTTTGCCCGATAATTTTACTAGTAGAAGGTCATTCATATACTAATAAAACCGTAATCGGGCAAAAAAGAAATCGACTTTTTTGCCCGATAATTTTACTAGTATAAGGTAATTACCTTACTAATAAAACCGTAATCGGGCAAAAAGAAAACGACTTGTTTGCTCGATAATTTTACTAGTAGAAGGTCATTCATATACTAATAAAACCGTAATCGGGCAAAAAAGAAATCGACTTGTTTGCCCGATAATTTTACTAGTAGAAGGTCATTCATATACTAATAAAACCGTAATCGGGCAAAAAAGAAAACGACTTGTTTGCTCGATAATTTTACTAGTATAAGGTCATTCATATACTAATAAAACCGTAATCGGGCAAAAAAGAAATCGACTTTTTTGCCCGATAATTTTACTAGTATAAGGTAATTACCTTACTAATAAAAACCGTAATCGGGCAAAAAAGAAAACGACTTGTTTGCTCGATAATTTTACTAGTAGAAGGTCATTCATATACTAATAAAACCGTAATCGGGCAAAAAAGAAATCGACTTGTTTGCCCGATAATTTTACTAGTAGAAGGTCATTCATATACTAATAAAACCGTAATCGGGCAAAAAAGAAAACGACTTGTTTGCTCGATAATTTTACTAGTAGAAGGTCATTCATATACTAATAAAACCGTAATCGGGCAAAAAAGAAAACGACTTGTTTGCTCGATAATTTTACTAGTAGAAGGTCATTCATATACTAACAAAATCGTGTCGCAAATCAGCCGCTAATAGTGGCGAACTATTATCAAGTTCCTATAAAGTTTTTGAAAATTGCACACCATTTCCGAATGGAAAATATATCTTGTATTATAAACGTGTTTAATTCCGGGGCTAAAGCGAAACAATTGGTCGCACATGGATCTCTACTCTAGTTTGTAAGGAAGAAGAGTTGTGAACTCTACTTACACGTGAAGTGTTCCTTAATTTCCTCATCACTGGGGGCTTCCTCCCAGGAGCAGCCACGAACAAAAAGAGAACGATCGCTACTTTCACTTGCCATGACTGTACGTCGTTTCACCATCCGCCAACTCCACGCAATGCGCAAATTGGCTGTTTTAATATTTAGGGACGGAACATTTTATTTATTTTTTTTTGGGGGGGGGGGGGGGGGGAGGGAGGTTTGGAAATTGCAAAAATTATTGCATGATAAAAGTGGAGAGGACAACCAAAAAAAAAACGAATGTCGGAAAAGCCCCGCTACACTTGGCATCCTGGGTCTAAAAGGAAAAATCAGTGCAAAACATAAAGGTAACAAAAATCTTGAACATTTCTACACCTAAACACTCCCTCTCAAAAATAAAATGGCCCATCCCTTATCGCATCTCTCATCAGTTTGGTTGGTCATTCATGCGTGCGAATTGCGGTAGCCCATGTGAACTTAGGTTTTCGAAAAAAAAGTTTTCTGCTTTAGTAAATTCCTGAAAGGCGAATGCAGTTAAATAAATTACGATTGAAAAAACAACCCAGTTTCATACAGGAGAATCGTGCGGATTCATTTCAGACCGAAATAAAATGATGACTTGACGAAGAAGAAGAACGAAGGAGAAGAACCATGCACACCGTGCACGTGGGCATTTGACTAGTAGACCCCACACAGCGACAAATTTGCCAGTGACTATTAATATAAATTTTAATTAGTCTTTTCGACCAATAATTTATTCTCAGGTAATGCACCAGTATAATAATTTTTTATAACTACGCTTTGAAATGAAAAACGTCAACGTGAGCAGAATGCTGTTTACGTGGGCAGCTGTGTAAATGCGCTACTATGTGAAAATTTTGCGGGCTCTGTTTTTCGCTGTTTTTTTTTATTCACTACCGGCCAAAAAAATTCTCGAAACCATTTATTTTATTCGGAACGCAATCGCATGCATGAATGACCACAAAATATGACAGACACTGCACTAAATTTTGTGGAATATTGTTTGGGTATACAGAAATCAAAACGTACATTTTGCAATCTAAAACGCAAGTTTTTTAACACAGCTTTTAAAATATTCTCGAGATTGGTACAAGCTAGTATTCAATAGTGTTTGACTTTTTGCTCTGAGGGTCGCGGCTGCAGTAACCTGTGTTGATTTATTTTTTTTGCCCGATTGGGTATTTATTAGTATACAAACGGACCTTACACTACTAACACTACTAGTAAAATAATCGGGCAAAAAAGTAGATTTGTTTTTTGCCCGATTACGGTTTTATTAGTATATGAATGACCTTCTACTAGTAAAATAATCGGGCAAAAAAGTAGATTTGTTTTTTGCCCGATTACGGTTTTATTAGTATATGAATGACCTTCTACTAGTAAAATTATCGGGCAAAAAAGTCGATTTGTTTTTTGCCCGATTACGGTTTTATTAGTAAGATTCAACCTTATACTAGTAAAATTATCGGGCAAAAAAGTCGTTTTCTTTTTTGCCCGATTACGGTTTTATTAATATATGAATGACCTTCTACTAGTAAAATTATCGGGCAAAAAAGTCGTTTTCTTTTTTGCCCGATTACGGTTTTATTAGTATATGAATGACCTTCTACTAGTAAAATTATCGGGCAAACAAGTCGATTTCTTTTTTGCCCGATTACGGTTTTATTAGTATATGAATGACCTTCTACTAGTAAAATTATCGGGCAAAAAAGTCGTTTTCTTTTTTGCCCGATTACGGTTTTATTAGTATATGAATGACCTTCTACTAGTAAAAATTATCGGGCAAACAAGTCGTTTTCTTTTTGCCCGATTACGGTTTTATTAGTAAGATAACAGCCTTATACTAGTAAAATTATCGGGCAAAAAAGTCGATTTCTTTTTTGCCCGATTACGGTTTTATTAGTATATGAATGACCTTATACTAGTAAAATTATCGAGCAAAAAGTCGATTTGTTTTTTGCCCGATTACGGTTTTATTAGTATATGAATGACCTTCTACTAGTAAAATTATCGGGCAAAAAGTCGATTTGTTTTTTTGCCCGATTACGGTTTTATTAGTAAGATTCAACCTTATACTAGTAAAATTATCGGGCAAAAAAGTCGTTTTCTTTTTTGCCCGATTACGGTTTTATTAGTATATGAATGACCTTCTACTAGTAAAATTATCGGGCAAACAAGTCGTTTTCTTTTTTGCCCGATTACGGTTTTATTAGTATATGAATGACCTTCTACTAGTAAAATTATCGGGCAAACAAGTCGTTTTCTTTTTTGCCCGATTACGGTTTTATTAGTAAGATAACAGCCTTATACTAGTAAAATTATCGGGCAAAAAAGTCGATTTCTTTTTTGCCCGATTACGGTTTTATTAGTATATGAATGACCTTATACTAGTAAAATTATCGGGTAAAAAAGTCGATTTCTTTTTGCCCGATTACGGTTTTATTAGTAAAATCACGTTATTTTATTTTTTATGAAATTTAATTTTTCACTGGTAAAGTTTTTTGCAAGAAAATTTTTTTTAGTACTAATAAAGTTTTTTACAAACTTTGTAAATATATGAATTCCCGTAACGTAAAAATCGTAAAATACAGAGCGACCCCTAGCCTCCTACGCAGACGCTGGGGGAGGAAAGATTGCGTGACGAGCCCAAAGAGCGTCTGCGTAGGAGGCTAAGCGACCCCCAGTTTCAATTTTTTGCCAATTTTTTTGCGAATTTCCAAATTTTCGCCAATCTTCAAAGAAGCCGAAGTGTTGCCCTGGAGGCGACCAAATTTTTGAAAATCACACAATTTTGTTATTTTAGCCCGTTTTAGCCATTAAACTGTCATTCACGCAAGATGCTATGTTTTGATAATTAAGATTCGCTAGTTTAGCGCGTGCAATTACGGTACAAAATAATTTTTTACCTGGTTCATCTGACTCTTTTAATGATTATTTCGACCGGAAAACGAAGAACATGAACATCGATATTACGCCGCGAATGTCTATGACTACACTCGGTCTGATCGAAACCAAATTTACCGGCGGCAATTTGGAGAACAATTCGTCTCAAGTTCAAAACAATCTCCTTCGATTGCAATCGAAGCCAGCAGCAAGAAAACGACGAAAACCAAGAAAGCGAAGTACGAAACCTGGTCCCAAGCCGTTTAAGTTTACATTTACATCAATCAGGAGAGTTTTGGAAAACACATCTTGGTTTGAATGCGACCACCACCAAAATTTGGCATTTGCGAATTTTTTGCAAATTTTCCCTCGCCAAAAATTACAAAATTTTTTATGTAAACAAAATTGGCTGTAGTGCGACCCGTACCTAAGCCATTATGTGGTGGTTGCGGTTGCCCGATAAATGATCGGTTTCTACTGAAGGCTCTGGATCGCTATTGGCACGAAGACTGCTTAAAATGTGGCTGTTGCGAATGTCGCCTCGGGGAAGTGGGTTCCGCTCTGTACACGAAAGCCAATTTAATCCTGTGTAGAAGGGATTATTTGAGGTGAGTATTGCCGAATGTACTTTTCAATGTTTACTGTTTGCTCTATAGATTTGGAATTTTAAACTCTTAGAATTGCCGACCCTTTTAATTCTTCATTTTGTTTGGTTATGACAATGTTGACAGCTGAGTTTTCGTGCCCTTGTCATTTAATACGATCGCAGACGAGCCTATTAAACCCTACAAACAAAGTTGTTCTTTTTAGAAACATATAATGTGATTGGAAGACTGCCTTGATGTGCTTAGATTAAAAACACTCTGTTACGCCAAAAGTGCAACATTTTACAGATTATTAAATATACTTCACTTCTAAAAGCTGTCAAGAAATGTGATCACACATTTTAGTACTTCCGTCCATCTATGTCAATTCTCTTCAAATATTGCCTAGCCTTTTAGCGGTGAGCTGTTTTTTTAAAAAATGCCCATTAATTAAATCTGCCCAGGAGCCTATTAGCCGGAGCGAGCAACTCCGACACTACGCCTATGTCACAGCGTTTTTACAGACCGGTTTATTTTTAGATTCCTTTTTCCCGGGAAAATGTGTTTCTGGTCCCATGTGTAACAAGAACTCCTAAAGGAGTTAACAAGCGGCCGATAGGGAAACAACAATCATCCACCTCTCCTCCCTCTCGGTCACTGGACTCTGAGGTGCACCCCCCAATTCTAAGAGTCAACATACGAACCTGCGTGACGAAAACCGTGACTGCGTGATGCAATATTTATATTTTAAAAGCTTGAGTCAAGCTCACTGCGTAGAAACTGTAATATCTAACCAAATGCCGTCAACTAAAAGCCAAATAAACATTTGAACACCAAGCTTTTAGTGGACCCTACCGCGCATGGGCACAAGGTGACACAGTCCCTTTAATAAAATAAAATAAAAAGATGGCGACCTAATTGCGGCCTTTGTTACGCGGTAACGCCAATTAATGATTACAAAGGAAAAACGTTTGATTGTCTGGCGGGAATACGAATTCGCGGGAAAAGCGAATCTAAAAATAACCTGGTCTGTAAAAACGCTGTGACACGAATCCAGTCCAGTTGCTCGCTCCTAGTGATGGGCTCCTGATCTGCCGTAGTCTGGCAGTGCAAATCTGCAAAGAAACCGATCGATCTTTTTCCGCGTGTTCGTGACGCCATTAGTTACGGTATAAGTGGGAGCTCCCTCCTAGCCAATAGCGTGCAAGTATCTATTTTCTTTGATTGACAGGTCTATTTTCGCCGCATGCCGCTGCGCGGGCTCAAATGTCCGCGATTTCTGGGCCTGCCACGTTAGGATGCATTCGTTCGTGATACAGAGTTTTAGGAGTATTTAGTGTACGGTAAAACATTTGCTCAAACAATGTCCCAGCTCAATGTATGCTTAAGTTCAGATACGCTTTCAGGCGGTTCGAGGAATACTTATGTGTGCAGTGTAAACAGGCTGAGAAGAATCTTCTTGGTAGGCATATTCTTCTTTTCATTCTGCTCTTTTATATCATATTGTTCCAGAATGAGACATATTTTCGTTATTTTGAGCCTGCGCCTGCATGGTTTCGTAACGTGACGGACACAAAACAATCACCAACAACTGGTTTGTCAAATGGAACGTGCTACAATAACGACAACACAAAGATGATCTTATTCTACACTCCTTGGTTTGGGCGCAAAATTGGCCTTGGCCAACTATCGAAACGACGGAACTCTCTCGCCTATCTGATTGCCCAGAAAAGAAATGTGAAATTTCCTTCAGCGTATCCGATATAGGAAGAAGTGATCTGGCTATTTTTCACGCTCCAGATATGACTGGAACTAAAGAACTTCAACAGATTCATAAGTACCGTCGTCCTAGTCAACGAATGGCATTTCTAACTCAAGAAAGTGTTAAGAATTACCCACTACATGGCGTTGTAATACCGTATGGTTTTTTTAATTGGACAATATCTTTCAAAACGGAATCGGATTTTCGATTTCCTTATGGCGGCTATGTTCGTTTGCCTTCTGCCCAAAACCCACCAAAAAGAATTAACTATGCGGCAGACAAAACTAAGTTTGTGCTGTGGGCCGTTTCGAACTGCGGAAATATTCGAGACAAGTATGTTAAGAAGCTTCTTCAATACATCAAAGTTGATATTTATGGTGGATGTTCTGGTATTTTTGGACAGAACAACCAGTGTTCGCGTTCAAGCAATTGTGACCACCTTTTCAAGCCTTACAAATTTTATCTGGCGTTCGAAAATACTGTTTGCACTGATTACATCACCGAGAAGTTCTGGCGAACACTCGGACGGAATAGTGTGCCAGTTGTACTCGAATTTTACGGACCAGATGTGGTCCCACCTGGCTCGTTTATAAGTGTGCAAGACTTCCCGTCTGTGAAAGCTTTGGCAGAATACTTGTCGTATCTTGATAAAAACGACACTGCATACAACGAGTACTTCTCTTGGAAACAAACATTTGCCTTGGGGCGCGGGAAGAAGCTTAGCACAGAATGTGACATTTGTGATGCTCTGCACAATGAATGCCCTAAACCCAAAGTTTATCACGATTTTTTAAAGACTTTTTGGAATGAAGATGTTGATTGCAAAGAACGAGAACAAACACTTTCAAAACTTATTAACCGGGCAAGGCCTGAGGCCGAGCCCGGGTCATGAATCCCTCAAAAAAATTTTAAACTAAGTCGACCTATTTCCACTCAAAATTCAAATTCTATAGGAATAAATTGAATCATCTAATAAAAATTAGCAAGAGATTATATTACAATGATTATTTTGTTTCTAGAAATGGCAATAGCAAAGAAATATGGAAAGGCATCAAACAGATTATATATCTGAAACCCCAGGCGAGGCATACACCAACTAAAATTTATGACAATGATTGTGAATTGACTGACAAAATTTCAATTGCTAATACTTTTAATAAATACTTTGCTAATATCGGCAACCATCTAGCAACCTCCATTCCCTGTGTTGATAAATCACCACAAGAGTTCTTGACTTCTCCTGCACGTGATAGCTTTTTTCTTGCTCCCACCACTACAGTTGAAATTGAAAAGGAGATATCAAATTTAAAAACCTCTAAAGCTACAGGTCCCTTCAGTATTCCAGCTTATATATTACAACTTCTTAAAAACGTTTTATCAGGGCCATTAGAAATACTATTTAATACTTCATTTACAACCGGTGTTGTTCCTGATAACTTTAAATTGGCTAAAGTAATTCCAGTATTTAAAAAGGGATCACAGACTAACTTAAGCAATTATCGCCCAATTTCCCTTCTTTCTATTTTCAATAAACTCCTTGAGAAGCTCATGTTTAGTAGATTATCTGATTACCTAGCAAAAAGACAAATTTTATACAACAGACAGTTTGGCTTTCGTTCTAATCATTCTACAGACCATGCCGTTTTGAGCATTATTGATAAAGTACAAAAAGCAATAGATTCCGTGATTACCCTTGTGGCATATTCTTAGATTTCAGTAAAGCTTTTGACACAGTAAATCATGGAATCTTGCTTAAAAAGCTTGAACATTATGGCATTCGAGGAGTTGCATACGATTGGTTTTCTTCATATCTTGGTAATAGAAAACAATTTACTTGCTTAGATAATACAACATCTGATCAACAAATTATTTCCTGTGGAGTTCCCAAGGATCAGTGCTTGGTCCTTTGCTTTTTCTTATTTATATCAATGATTTTGCCTCTTGTTCTGAACTATTGGATTTTCACCTATTTGCAGATGATTCTAATTTATTTTATAAACACAAGAATATTTCAATTCTTCAGTCTCACCTAAACAATGAATTAAGTAAGATTCATCTTTGGTTATGTGCAAATAAGCTCTCCCTGAATATTGAAAAGTCTAACTTTGTGTTGTTTCATCCAGTTCAACGAAAAATTGACTATGATTTTAGACTATTTATCAATGAAGAAAAACTAAAACAGGAAAGTTCTATTAGATACTTAGGTATAATGATTGATTCAAACCTCAACTGGAAAAGTCACATAAGCTATGTTTCTAAAAAGATCAGAAGAAATGTTGGCATTCTTTCAAAACTACGTTATTACGTTAATTCGAATATTCTTATTAACCTTTACTATGCGTTGATTTATCCTTTTCTTATATATGGTATACTAGCTTGGGGTAATACCTACCAATCAACCCTCCAGCCTCTATATATGTTACAGAAGAAAGCTATTCGAATCATAACTTTCTCACATTTTCAAGATCATACAAGTAGAAACTTGAAAATTATCAAACTGTTTGATGTTATTTTTCTTCACCTTGCAATTTTCATGCATAAATTTCACCATCACCTCTTACCATCAGTCTTTGATTCATTTTTCACTCCTATTAACAAAGTACATAAATACAATACTAGACTTTCCTCTAAAATGAGCTACTCGCTTCCCAAAGCAAGAACTAACTATGGAATATTTAATATTAGGTTTCAAGGTGCGAAAGTTTGGAATTCCCTTGATGAAAGCACTAAACTTCTTTCACCTCCTCAATTTAAAAAGAAATTAAAACTTGATTTCATTGATAACTATTAACATCTCTTACTGGACTGCTTAGAATATTAAATTATAGAATTTTAGCTTTGCTGCTTGCTATCTTAATGTTATTAATGCTATGTGTGTGTATGTGCGTATGTGTGCTAGTGTGTGTATACATGTTTATTTTGGTGCTTTCCTGTCTGTCCATTTAGTGTCCTTGGATTAGTGGTATTAAGATAAATTAAGGTATGTTTTCAAATGACTATTTGTCATTAGTTGATGGCATTTAGATATATATTTCAGTTTCTACACAGTAATCTTCAGTAAAGTTAACCTATGAAGTCTGGAATAAGCTTATTAATCGTTTGTCGTGAAAGGTTTTAACATTCACACTTTTCCTACAAGAGATGAATAATTCAAATACTTTCTGTCTAGAAATCAAAAATGTGTGCATAAGAAAAGTGATTATTTTTAATACTAATCTGTGAAGCTGAGCATCTTAAAGTTAACCTATGAAGTCAGGAATAAGCTTATTAATCGTGAATAATTCAAACACTTGCGGTGGAGAAATCAAAAATGTGTGCATAAGAACAGTGATTCTTTTTAATACTAATCTGTGAAGCTGATCATGTATGTGCTGATGCAGAGTTTCAGAATGTAGTTGGATAACAAACAAAAAGTCGTCTTTCTTACTTCAGCAGAAATGAAACTTGATGACTTGAAATGACATAGGGAGCAGAGGAGTCGAATTGCGTTACTGCGTTATTCGATCTTGTTTTCATGTCGCTAGCCCTAGCCCTCTACACGGTTGACATGATGTTATCGCATCTCGGTCTAAAATTAGCCAGTGGAGAATTTCTCTTCCACAGGCTTTCTGTAGTGTCGTACAATACTTAATAAATAACTGGCTGCCTGGCTCGTCTAGCCCCTATGGTTATTTCAGGCAGCCAGTACTCTACTATTATAATAATAAAAAATTGTAAATTGTAATTTTATTTGAGAGAGTACAAAATAAAAAATGTTGTTGTTGTTGTAAGTGCGTACATGTATTGAGTTTATTACAGGAATCGCATTGAAAAAGCAAAGACAAATGTCCCACAGCAGTGAACAGCAGTGTTGTTGTAAAATTTGCTAAATTTGGCGGTGTGACCTTTGCACGTTATTCGATCCCAGCGGGGAATCGGCTTCCGGTTTCACGCAAACTGCGGACTTTAGCGAGACTGGCGTGACTACTTGTTTTTTTCACTGCACTTTCCCCAGTTGACATTGCATTGCATTGTGAGGAGTTTTCCCATTACATTGTAAACGTAGCCAGGAGACATGCAAATAAATAGCCACTAGATAATTTCTGTTCTGTTTAATACATGCACCTCATTAAACGAACGATAAAACTCGGTCCCAAAAACATAACAGTTTTTCTTACACAATTCCACAGTATATATGTCATTCACAATTTATTTTCACGTTGAGCGAAAACACATCTGTGCCCTTGTTGATTATGCTGCAATTGACATTAGCTAAAATTTTCTACACAGTAAACTTGACCTAAGCTCAAACTTACGCTAGCCAAAATGATTGCATCACCCAGTCACGTTTTTCGTCACGCAGGTTCGAAGTTGACTCTTAGATTTGGCGCGAGAACCTCAGAGTAAACTGACCGAGGGGGTGGAGGGGTGCATTGTTCTTTCTCCTCTCAAGGTGAAATTGGCCCGGGGGGTTCTCCCAAAAAATTTGGGTGGGGTGTGCCGCTGGGCTATAACTACCCTAATTTTGCGAACCTGTTCCAGACTAAGGGCCTGTTTACATGGAGGGAGGGTGACCCGGGTCACCCTCCCTCCATGTAAACAGGCCCTAAATGTTGAAAAAAGATACCCTATTCCGGACGATTCTTAACGATTTTCTTTCTAACCAAAAAGGCTAAACTACTAAGCAGCACTGCGAGTTGTAGTTGTAAAGCTTTTTTAACACTCCTACGCGTTTCCTTTCGTCTGACTACTTCATCTACCCTATGCCAGAGTATCAATTACCGATCTTCGTGCCAACTCCTGGGAAACTGATACCCTGATACCCAAAAATGCCTTTTGGTATACACTGTTCCAGACCAAAATGCTCAAAAACCATACCCTGTCCAGCTGCACGTTACTATTAGCGAAAATAAGGGAGTTCCCCCCCCCCCCCGGAAATCGGCCGCTTGTAATCCCTTCAGGGGTTCTTGTTTTTTTGGTGCCGAGCTCACCCAGATCCCCACTCGGCCAATGGGTAATGAACTCAGTCCTGCCGGACTAAAGTTTACAAGCGTATTGAGTTTTACTTGAAGAGAGTATAAACTTGCTACAGAGAAATTGTCAACAGAGGTTTCGGCAGAAATAAGATAAAGACGCGGCCATTTCGTCATTCGCGCAATGTGCAGGTCATTTCAGGTTGTACGTTGTACTCACAGACTAGAGGATTGTTTACGCCGATCTTCTATTCCATTGTGCAAACTGCAGACTTTCGCGTCGACTGGCGTGACTACTGTACTTTCTTGAGGTTTTTCGCCAAGCAAGAAAGCAGATAAAATTAAGCACCCGATTTTAATTTTACCCCTACGAGAATACGTTGGACAGTGTTTTAGTTGAGCCGCTATCGTTTCATGCGCTGATCGGGTACGAGCCATCCTGGCCATCGCTTGAAGCTGCTTGAAGAGTTGATTTAACCGTTATCCCGGCTTTTCGTAGCGGCAATCGAGCAGACTTTCAATTTTTTAAAGGATTACTGATGTGCGATGGCACAATCATTTGGATTTTTATGATGCCAATACAGTGTAAACATGTAACTGACGTCAAGTGCTTCGGTTCATTCCTTTGGCAATTTGCATTGAATCCCGAGTTTAGCAATGAAATACTTTAAAACCTATCTTTATGATATTTCCATATTTAAAGCTTATAGCCTTGACCAATGCAAGAAAGTAGAGTTTCCATTTCAAAGACCCGTATGTGATTTTTAACCACATAAATTTGAACAGACTTTTCGAATGTCCATGTTGCGAAAAAGATCAGAAACTACAATAGATATCACCCTGCTAAAGATAGTTTTGAATATCACGCAAACCTCGGACCGACCAAGGTCTGTTGTCCAGATGTTTTGATGACTTTTATAGCGTGACTGGTTTTTGCAAGTGAGGAGAATTTAAATCCTGAGCTTAGCAATAAAATACTTTAGAAACGTATCTTTATAATATTTCCACAAGCAAGAACCTTAACCAAGGAAGAATAACTTTTATTTCAAAGGCGTGTATGTGAGTTTAAAGCCCGAAATGGCTCTTGCTGTAAATACATTTTAAACAGACTTTTCGCACTGTCTAACAATGGAGCAGAAGAAGCTATTGACCTGTACACAATGTTTTCCGACCTGTAAATAAATATATAAATGAACGTATAGTGTGACACTGTGTCGGTTTTGTTTGCTCATTTAGTTTGGTTTTGATTATTTGGTACTGCATATCAAACATTTTACACCAATATCCGCGGTTTTGCGAGGCATACCACATATGGACTGTGGATCATCAATCATTCCGACATTCTAATTCTGAATATATCAAAATTATTTACTTTTCCTTATTAACTCCTTTATTTTCCAGTCTTGTTCATTTATTTTCCTTCCCTGGGTTGCCCGCCTGTTTACCATGCTTACTCACCACAAACATGTTTACGCTTCTTGTAAGTTACTTTAGTACTTCACTTCACACATCGTAATCAATGTATGAAAACTTGCCAAAGGGTATTTTTAGTTTTTACTGAAATTTTAGCCTTCGCACATCAGAAAGTTGCCGTGTGTTTTACATTAAACTTGTCCCTCACTATCTTTAATGAATATGCCAGCTTTCTGCGGCTTCTTTCGGAAAGAAAAATTCAACCACATGCGGTAATAATTTGAGCTGCATGGCATTTTTTAAAAATTATTTTAAATATATTCGAAATAATTTTAAATTCTATTTGCGTATAAAGAACGCGTTAATTAGCTGAACAAAACCATTATACCAAGGCTGTTATATCAGTTTTCTGTCAAGAAATAATAGTGTAAAAAAAAAGTTAATTAAAAAAAATGTCTCGCGTGTTTTTGAAACATGAATTTGAGCCTTGAATTTTTACGCGTAATTCGAGTCACTTCGGGCCTGGCTTTTATTAACCAGTGAGGTGATTAATTTCTCGCCTTATAAACAAAAGAAATCCAATTTAGTTGGCGGTAATAATCTGTCTTTTTTAGGGTTAAAATTAGTCTATTGAAATCTTCAGAAGTTTACGCATTTTAAAAAAGAAGACCTTTGATGTATCGGTGCGTGTTTACAGTCGGCGAAGAAAAACTCCCAAGTGAAATTTTCACAGGTTAATCCTTTGGATAACAGTAACCAGAAACGTCGCTTGTTATTTTCAAGCCATCTCCGCGATCCGGCAAAATGTTAATTAGCTCCTTAAGCAAACTATTTGTCACTTTGATGTCTGTAAAACACATTAGTGGCATAATAGAGGAGATCGGCTCGTCAAAATATTTGCTCTTAGAAGTTGTAAATTTTCCTTGTACTAACAACGTCATTTGCGTTTAATGAGAAGCAAAGACGGCTGTGACTTGCTTCGAAGTGATCGCTTGTATCCAATTTGTAAACGCCCCGAAAAAAGATTTGGTCGCACTACAGCCAATTTTGACCAATTTTGTTTATTCAGGTGTCAAATCTGTCAACACGTAACGTAAAAATCGTAAAATACAGTGCGACCCCCAGTTTCAATTTTTTGCCAATTTTTTTGCGAATTTCCAAATTTTCGCCAATCTTCAAAGAAGCCGAAGTGTTGCCCTGGAGGCGACCAAATTTTTGAAAATCACACAATTTTGTTATTTTAGCCCGTTTTAGCCATGAACTGTCATTCACGCAAGATGCTATGTTTTGATAATTAAGATTCGCTAGTTTAGCGCGTGCAATTACGGTACAAAATAATTTTTTACCTGGTTCATCTGACTCTTTTAATGATTATTTCGACCGGAAAACGAAGAACATGAACATCGATATTACGCCGCGAATGTCTATGACTACACTGGGTCTGATCGAAACCAAATTTACCGGCGGCAATTTGGAGAACAATTCGTCTCAAGTTCAAAACAATCTCCTTCGATTGCAATCGAAGCCAGCAGCAAGAAAACGACGAAAACCAAGAAAGCGAAGTACGAAACCTGGTCCCAAGCCGTTTAAGTTTACATTTACATCAATCAGGAGAGTTTTGGAAAACACATCTTGGTTTGAATGCGACCACCACCAAAATTTGGCACTTGCGAATTTTTTGCAAATTTTCCCTCGCCAAAAATTACAAAATTTTTTATGTAAACAAAATTGGCTGTAGTGCGACCCGTACCTAAGCGATTATGTGGTGGTTGCGGTTGCCCGATAAATGATCGGTTTCTACTGAAGGCTCTGGATCGCTATTGGCACGAAGACTGCTTAAAATGTGGCTGTTGCGAATGTCGCCTCGGGGAAGTGGGTTCCACTCTGTACACGAAAGCCAATTAATGATTACAAAGGAAAAACGTTTGATTGTCTGGCGGGAATACGAATTCGCGGGAAAAGCGAATCTAAAAATAACCTGGTCTGTAAAAACACTGTGACACGAATCCAGTCCAGTTGCTCGCTCCTTGGCAGAAATCGCGGACATTTGAGCCCGCGCAGCGGCATGCGGCGAAAATAGACCTGTCAATCAAAGAAAATAGATACTTGCACGCTATTGGCTAGGAGGGAGCTCCCACTTATACCGTAACTAATGGCGTCACGAACACGTGGAAAAAGATCGATCGGTTTCTTTGCAGATTTGCACTGCCAGACTACGGCAGATCAGGAGCGCCCATCACTCGTAGGCTCATGCATTCGTTTGTGATACAGAGTTTTAGGAGTATTTAGTGTACGGTAAAACATTTGCTCAAACAATGTCCCTGCTCAATGTATGCTTAAGTTCAGATACGCTTTCAGGCGGTTCGAGGAATACTTATGTGTGCAGTGTAAACAGGCGGAGAAGAATCTTCTTGGTAGGCATATTTCTTCTTTTCAGTCTGCTCTTTTACATCATATTGTTCCAGAATGAGACATATTTTCGTCATTTTGAGCCTGCGCCTGCATGGCTTTGTAACGTGACGGACACAAAACAATCACCAACAACTGGTTTGTCAAATAGAACGTGCTACAATAACGACAACACAAAGATGATCTTATTCTACACTCCTTGGTTTGGGCGCAAACCTTGGCCTTGGCCAACTATCGAAACGACGGAACTCTCTCGCCTATCTGATTGCCCAGAAAAGAAATGTGAAATTTCCTTCAGCGTATCCGATATAGGAAGAAGTGATCTGGTTATTTTTCACGCTCCAGATATGACTGGAACTAAAGAACTTCAACAGATTCATAAGTACCGTCGTCCTAGTCAACGAATGGCATTTCTAACCCAAGAAAGTGTTAAGAATTACCCACTACATGGCGTTGTAATACCGTGTGGTTTTTTTAATTGGACAATAACTTTCAAAACGGAATCGGATTTTGGTTTTCCTTATGGCGGCTATGTTCGTTTGCCTTCTGCCCAAAACCCACCAAAAAGAATTAACTATGCGGCAGACAAAACTAAGTTTGTGCTGTGGGCCGTTTCGAACTGCGGAAATATTCGAGACAAGTATGTTAAGAAGCTTCTTCAATACATCAAAGTTGATATTTATGGTGGATGTTCTGGTATTTTTGGACAGAACAACCAGTGTTCGCGTTCAAGCAATTGTGACCACCTTTTCAAGCCTTACAAATTTTATCTGGCGTTCGAAAATACTGTTTGCACTAATTACATCACCGAGAAGTTCTGGCGAACACTCGGACGGAATAGTGTGCCAGTTGTACTCGAATTTTACGGACCAGATGTGGTCCCACCTGGCTCGTTTATAAGTGTGCAAGACTTCCCGTCTGTGAAAGCTTTGGCAGAATACTTGTCGTATCTTGATAAAAACGACACTGCATACAACGAGTACTTCTCTTGGAAACAAACATTTGCCTTGGGGCGCGGGAAGAAGCTTAGCACAGAATGTGACATTTGTGATGCTCTGCACAATGAATGCCCTAAACCCAAAGTTTATCACGATTTTTTAAAGACTTTTTGGAATGAAGATGTTGATTGCAAAGAACGAGAACAAACACTTTCAAAACTTATTAACCGGGCAAGGCCTGAGGCCGAGCCCGGGTCATGAATCCCTCCAAAAAATTTTAAACTAAGTCCACCTATTTCCACTCAAAATTCAAATTCTATAGGAATAAATTGAATCATCTAATAAAAATTAGCAAGAGATTATATTACAATGATTATTTTGTTTCTAGAAATGGCAATAGCAAAGAAATATGGAAAGGCATCAAACAGATTATATATCTGAAACCCCAGGCGAGGCATACACCAACTAAAATTTATGACAATGATTGTGAATTGACTGACAAAATTTCAATTGCTAATGCTTTTAATAAATACTTTGCTAATATCGGCAACCATCTAGCAACCTCCATTCCCTGTGTTGATAAATCACCACAAGAGTTCTTGACTTCTCCTGCACGTGATAGCTTTTTTCTTGCTCCCACCACTACAGTTGAAATTGAAAAGGAGATATCAAATTTAAAAACCTCTAAAGCTACAGGTCCCTTCAATATTCCAGCTTATATATTACAACTTCTTAAAACGTTTTATCAGGGCCATTAGAAATACTATTTAATACTTCATTTACAACCGGTGTTGTTCCTGATAACTTTAAATTGGCTAAAGTAATTCCAGTATTTAAAAAGGGATCACAGACTAACTTAAGCAATTATCGCCCAATTTCCCTTCTTTCTATTTTCAATAAACTCCTTGAGAAGCTCATGTTTAGTAGATTATCTGATTACCTAGAAAAAAGACAAATTTTATACAACAGACAGTTTGGGTTTCGTTCTAATCATTCTACAGACCATGCCGTTTTGAGCATTATTGATAAAGTACAAAAAGCAATAGATGACCGTGATTACTCTTGTGGCATATTCTTAGATTTCAGTAAAGCTTTTGACACAGTAAATCATGGAATCTTGCTTAAAAAGCTTGAACATTATGGCATTCGAGGAGTTGCATACGATTGGTTTTCTTCATATCTTGGTAATAGAAAACAATTTACTTGCTTAGATAATACAACATCTGATCAACAAATTATTTCCTGTGGAGTTCCCCAAGGATCAGTGCTTGGTCCTTTGCTTTTTCTTATTTATATCAATGATTTTGCCTCTTGTTCTGAACTATTGGATTTTCACCTATTGCAGATGATTCTAATTTATTTTATAAACACAAGAATATTTCAATTCTTCAGTCTCACCTAAACAATGAATTAAGTAAGATTCATCTTTGGTTATGTGCAAATAAGCTCTCCCTGAATATTGAAAAGTCTAACTTTGTGTTGTTTCATCCAGTTCAACGAAAAATTGACTATGATTTTAGACTATTTATCAATGAAGAAAAACTAAAACAGGAAAGTTCTATTAGATACTTAGGTATAATGATTGATTCAAATCTCAACTGGAAAAGTCACATAAGCTATGTTTCTAAAAAGATCAGAAGAAATGTTGGCATTCTTTCAAAACTACGTTATTACGTTAATTCGAATATTCTTATTAACCTTTACTATGCGTTGATTTATCCTTTTCTTATATATGGTATACTAGCTTGGGGTAATACCTACCAATCAACCCTCCAGCCTCTATATATGTTACAGAAGAAAGCTATTCGAATCATAACTTTCTCACATTTTCAAGATCATACAAGCCCACTTTATAGAAACTTGAAAATTATCAAACTGTTTGATGTTATTTTTCTTCACCTTGCAATTTTCATGCATAAATTTCACCATCACCTCTTACCATCAGTCTTTGATTCATTTTTCACTCCTATTAACAAAGTACATAAATACAATACTAGACTTTCCTCTAAAATGAGCTACTCGCTTCCCAAAGCAAGAACTAACTATGGAATATTTTAATATTAGGTTTCAAGGTGCGAAACTTTGGAATTCCCTTGATGAAAGCACTAAACTTCTTTCACCTCCTCAATTTAAAAATAAATTAAAACTTGATTTCATTGATAACTATTAACATCTCTTACTGGACTTGCTTAGAATATTAAATTATAGAATTTTAGCTTTGCTGCTTGCTATCTTAATGTTATTAAAGGAGAACGGAAGGTGAAAAACAAAGTTTTGTAACCACTTTTTAAATAAAGTAAATGATGTATCTTAACTAAAATTTGTAATATTCGTCCCTATAATCCATTGGTAAACTTGTTATGGACTGTAAAAGGCTCGCAACAATGACACGATGTACGTCCGCCATTTTGGCCGCCATTTTGAAGGCATGGGCGCTAAGCATGACGTCATTGCGCTCACTCGTAAATGCGTCAAATCTCAATATAAATACTCTCGTTGAGAAAATCATTCGTTCGTTCGTTCATTCGTTGTCGTGGGCTGTTCGAATAGAACTCCCAAGGACTCTAAGAAAGGAATAAGTTAACATCGCCTGGCATTAAAAGATAAAACCCTTTTAAATAAATGGCTTGCTCAGATAAAGAGAGAAAATTTGCCGCAAATTTTTAATGAATTTATTAAACTCATCGAGAAATCTGTGGAAATCAGTTGCAAAACAGAGGGACGGCTCTAATGACGCAGTACGTAATCTATATTATCCCAGCATTAAAGGATAAAAACGATCATAAATGTTTCCGTCGTGTACCTACATATTATTATTTACAGTCCCACGGCGCTCTTATTCGAGTCCGCGCCTGACCTAAGCCAAAGAACAATTGCCGTCTCCAACACTTCTGTTTGCAAACAGATCATTTCGAAACTAGGATGCTGAGTTATACAGCGAAGAGGGAAATCCTCCTCCTCCAGATCTGAGCCAAATAATGAAAACATAGCATTGCAAAATTCGTAACCGAGTGCAAGTGTACATGTCAGGGTTTACAGACACGTAACAACAACATAGAGCAACACAAAATAAAATCAAACACGACAAATGAATCGTTTCTAAATCAGTATGTTTATTATCCTTTTAATTAACAATATTCACCTGCTATTTTGTCATAGCTTCGTCGATCTCCTAGCAGTACACACACTCTCTTTCTTGCTGAGTTTTCCAGTTTTCGATTCCCAATGTTTACAAGTACACCATGTGGTGTTTCCTCCTCGTGCGATCTCGTCCTGGCTTTCAGCTGCTTCAGTATGCTCTCCGTCGGAATCCGAGAGATCTCACATGGGCTCGAACGAATACGGTTCAAACTCAGCCGTATTTATGGATGTATAAGCGAACAGTATCTAATAAATAATCCTCAGAAATGACTGCAAATCCAAGAACGTGCAATCGATCGATCGAGCAAAGAGCGCATTGACGTCACAACATGGCGACCGTGAATCCTTATTTGGAAGTAACCGGAAGAGAAAGCACACAAAATGGCGGACGTTCAATTCCGGCGAATGCTGTTAGATTTCGGTCGTATTTGCACTGAAATATGTATTTTTTTCGCTCGTTTCTTCGAAATTATAGTTTTTTATAGTTATTTCTACAATTGTAGTTATTACGAAAATTATATTCTGTAGCCTTCCGTTCTCCTTTAATGCTATGTGTGTGTATGTGCGTATGTGTGCTAGTGTGTGTATACATGTTTATTCAGTTGGTGCTTTCCTGTCTGTCCATTTAGTGTCCTTGGATTAGTGGTATTAAGATAAATTAAGGTACTATTTGTCATTAGTTGATGGCATTTAGATATATATTTCAGTTTCTAAACAGTAATCTTAAAGTTAACCTATGAAGTCTAGAATAAGCTTATTAATCGTTTGTCGTGAAAGGTTTTAACATTCACACTTTTCCTACAAGAGATGAATAATTCAAATACTTTCTGTCTAGAAATCAAAAATGTGTGCATAAGAAAAGTGATTATTTTTAATACTAATCTGTGAAGCTGAGCATCTTAAAGTTAACCTATGAAGTCAGGAATAAGCTTATTAATCGTGAATAATTCAAACACTTGCGGTGGAGAAATCAAAATGTGTGCATAAGAACAGTGATTCTTTTTAATACTAATCTGTGAAGCTGATCATGTATGTGCTGATGCAGAGTTTCAGAATGTAGTTGGATAACAAACAAAAAGTCGTCTTTCTTACTTCAGCAGAAATGAAACTTGATGACTTGAAATGACACAGGGAGCAGAGGAGTCGAATTGCGTTACTGCGTTATTCGATCTTGTTTTCATGTCGCTAGCCCTAGCCCTCTACACGGTTGACATGATGTTATCGCATCTCGGTCTAAAATTAGCCAGTGGAGAATTTCTCTTCCACAGGCTTTCTGTAGTGTCGTACAATACTTAATAAATAACTGGCTGCCTGGCTCGTCTAGCCCCTATGGTTATTTCAGGCAGCCAGTACTCTACTATTATAATAATAAAAAATTGTAAATTGTAATTTTATTTGAGAGAGTACAAAATAAAAAATGTTGTTGTTGTTGTAAGTGCGTACATGTATTGAGTTTATTACAGGAATCGCATTGAAAAAAGCAAAGACAAATGTCCCACAGCAGTGAACAGCAGTGTTGTTGTAAAATTTGCTAAATTTGGCGGTGTGACCTTTGCGCGTTATTCGATCCCAGCGGGGAATCGGCTTCCGGTTTCACGCAAACTGCGGACTTTAGCGAGACTGGCGTGACTACTTGTTTTTTTCACTGCACTTTCCCCAGTTGACATTGCATTGCATTGTGAGGGGTTTTCCCATTACATTGTAAACGTAGCCAGGAGACATGCAAATAAATAGCCACTAGATAATTTCTGTTCTGTTTAATACATGCACCTCATTAAACGAACGATAAAACTCGGTCCCAAAAACATAACAGTTTTTCTTACACAATTCCACAGTATATATGTCATTCACAATTTATTTTCACGTTGAGCGAAAACACATCTGTGCCCTTGTTGATTATGCTGCAATTGACATTAGCTAAAATTTTCTACACAGTAAACTTGACCTAAGCTCAAACTTACGCTAGCCAAAATATTGCATCACCCAGTCACGTTTTTCGTCACGCAGGTTCGAAGTTGACTCTTAGATTTGGCGGGAGAACCTCAGAGTAAACTGACCGAGGGGGTGGAGGGGTGCATTGTTCTTTCTCCTCTCAAGGTGAAATTGGCTCGGGGGGGTTCTCCCAAAAAAATTGGGTGGGGTGTGCCGCTGGGCTATAACAACCCTAATTTTGCGAACCTGTTCCAGACTAAGGGCCTGTTTACATGGAGGGAGGGTGACCCGGGTCACCCTCCCTCCATGTAAACAGGCCCTAAATGTTGAAAAAAGATACCCTATTCCGGACGATTCTTAACGATTTTCTTTCTAACCCAAAAGGCTAAACTACTAAGCAGCACTGCGAGTTGTAGTTGTAAAGCTTTTTTAACACTCCTACGCGTTTCCTTTCGTCTGACTACTTCATCTACCCTATGCCAGAGTATCAATTACCGATCTTCGTGCCAACTCCTGGGAAACTGATACCCTGATACCCAAAAATGCCTTTTGGTATACACTGTTCCAGACCAAAATGCTCAAAAACCATACCCTGTCCAGCTGCACGTTCCCATATAGCGAAAATAAGGGAGTCCCCCCCCCCCCCCCCCGGAAATCGGCCGCTTGTAATCCCTTCAGGGGTTCTTGTTTTTTTGGTGTCGAGCTCACCCAGATCCCCACTCGGCCAATGGGTAATGAACTCAGTCCTGCCGGACTAAAGTTTACAAGCGTATTGAGTTTTACTTGAAGAGAGTATAAACTTGCTACAGAGAAATTGTCAACAGAGGTTTCGGCAGAAATAAGATAAAGACGCGGCCATTTCGTCATTCACGCAATGTGCAGGTCATTTCAGGTTGTACGTTGTACTCACAGACTAGAGGATTGTTTACGCCGATCTTCTATTCCATTGCGCAAACTGCAGACTTTAGCGTGACTAGCGTGACTACTGTACTTTCTTGAGGTTTTTCGCCAAGCAAGAAAGCAGATAAAATTTAAGCACCCGATTTTAATTTTACCCCTACGAGAATACGTTGGACAGTGTTATAGTTGAGCCGCTATCGTTTCATGCGCTGACCGGGGTACGAGCCATCCTGGCCATCGCTTGAAGCTGCTTGAAGAGTTGATTTAGCCGTTATCCCGGCTTTTCGTAGCGGCAATCGAGCAGACTTTCAATTTTTTAAAGGATTACTGATGTGCGATGGCACAATCATTTGGATTTTTATGACGCCAATACAGTGTAAACATGTAACTGACGTCAAGTGCTTCGGTTCATTCATTTGGCAATTTGCATTGAATCCCGAGTTTAGCAATGAAATACTTTAAAACCTATCTTTATGATATTTCCATATTTAAAGCTTATAGCCTTGACCAATGCAAGAAAGTAGAGTTTCCATTTCAAAGACCCGTATGTGATTTTTAACCACATAAATTTTGAACAGACTTTTCGAATGTCCATGTTGCGAAAAAGATCAGAAACTACAATAGATATCACCCTGCTAAAGATAGTTTTGAATATCACGTAAACCTCGGACCGACCAAGGTCTGTTGTCCAGATGTTTTGATGACTTTTATAGCGTGACTGGTTATAGCAAGTGAGGAGAATTTAAATCCTGAGCTTAGCAATAAAATACTTTAGAAACGTATCTTTATAATATTTCCACAAGCAAGAACCTTAACCAAGGAAGAATAACTTTTATTTCAAAGGCGTGTATGTGAGTTTAAAGCCCGAAATGGCTCTTGCTGTAAACACATTTTAAACAGACTTTTCGCACTGTCTAACAATGGAGCAGAAGAAGCTATTGACCTGTGCGTCCAATGTTGTTTATGCCGTAATCAGACTT
Organism: Desmophyllum pertusum; assembly: GCA_029204205.1. Classification (NCBI taxonomy): domain Eukaryota; kingdom Metazoa; phylum Cnidaria; class Anthozoa; order Scleractinia; family Caryophylliidae; genus Desmophyllum; species Desmophyllum pertusum. The sequence goes on along the minus strand of MU826830.1, from coordinate 3,384,061 downwards.
AGCGCGTAATTCGATCCCAGCGAGGAATCGGCTTCCAGTTTCACGCAAACTGTAGACTTTAGCGTGACTGGCGTGACTAACTGAAGCTTTCAACTAGGAAATCAATTATTAACTTTGCCGCTGCCCGGTTTTAAGTTATACATTAACTTCTTGTTGATAAAGAACGCTAACTTACTAAACCTTACTAAAACTAAAGGGGTTTTGTACAATAGATTTGGAACGCTTTCAAATTACGGTATATTAATTTCTCTTAAACAAAACAATTGTTTCTGAATATTGGTAGTCTTTACACTAGATCTCAAGTTAACAAACTCTCAAGTAAAGTAAGATTTTCTTACTTAGCTCTTCACACTTAAGTAATAAATCCGGACTTCGCCATTCAGGCGCGGCATCGGTGCGTCTCAAACATCGTTGTAGCTAGGTAGTTGTTGTAAAGAATTAAATGTCGCCCAACGGGCTACAAGAACCGCTAATTTTACAGTTTGTAGCACATTTCTTATGTTCTTATAATTATCGGCAGTATTTTATGTCCACGGGAATCGGATACCGCGTTATAAAAATTATTTATAGGCAGCGACTTGGAATGTTCCTCGAATGGTGTGAAAACGTTTCACTGTACTTAGCCCGTAGCCTCGTACTACGGACGAATAAACCGGTCAATAGATAGATCCTCGAGATTCAGTCCAGTTCATTATAAGTGATGGTTTATTATTGGGTGATTAATATGTCACTCAAAGGAAACTCGATCGCGTAAACATGTGCAGTTTGTCATGGCAGATGACCATTCTCGACCCCAGACCTTCGCTGCTTTCTTGACTACGCCATCCTCGTCCCCAGGGCTCCTCGTTTTTTTTCTTTGCGCCTTCGGTTTCGCCAACCACGTGACCAAAAGAAACGGAGGATCTGGGAACGAGAATGGTATTTGAGTATGAGCAGATGTGTCAGTAACTACTACCCATGCGCTACCGGATGTCCGGAATTTACGGACATCCGGTAACCGCTGCCACCAGAGCCTTCGGTTTCGCCAACCACGTGACCAAAAGAAACGGAGGATCTGGGAACGAGAATGTGACTACGCAAGCGCGCGAAGCTCTGGGAAACTCTGCGCAAGCGTAGCCAAAATCTGGCTATGTCGATGTCATTCTCGTTCCCATATCCTCCGTTTCTTTTGGTCACGTGGTTGGCGAATTCCGGCGGAAAGAAAAAAAACGAGGGGCCCTGGGGACGAGGATGTGTCGATGTCGCCTTCACAGCGCATGCTCCACATCCAAATCCAAAATGGCGGTGCTAAAGCCAGACTCTGCTTCATCTAAAGCTGGCAAAGACTGCTACTTACGGCTTAAAAGTTGCAGAAGTCATTTATCGAAGCTGTAGTTTGTTTAGGATGCGTTAGGGGTTTTACCGATAGGTTTCGGATTCGTAAAGTCACAATTATTTTCATCTATGACATCTAAAGTGGACGTCAAAGGACGGAAGGTAAATTTCAATTTGATGTTTTCACACCCGGAGATCCCAAGCTGTCTGTACAGTCGCCTTCGACGTTTTTAGCTGCTACTTCAAGGGAACATTCCAGTTAGGTTTTGCCGAAACTGTCGCATGTTTAATACAGTTTACTTGCCAGCTGCTTAGCGGTAATAAATTCGCAATATTATTGTAGTCGGGCAATAATCTTGAAAGGCGAGACTGGCCCTTGCTAAGATTTTGGCAGCCAAAATGACAGTGTTTGTTTGCACATTATGTACAATAATTTCCGAACATCTGATGATTTTAAATTGAAATTTTTAATGAGATTTTGACTGAAAAATTGCAGTGAAGTAAGAGATTGAATGGAGAAAACTGGAATTATAGGTTTTATTTGGTACAGTACATGCATGTATTATATAATAAATTGCATGTATTATTATTTGATGTAAAACAAGGGAAACATTCATAGTAAAATATAGATCTTTAAAAAATCTCTGTGTTTTGGGTGCTTCCCAATCCCGGGGGGGGGGGGGGGGGGGTACTCAAAAAAGTTTTATACGGGGAGGCTCCGCCCAGAGGTCCAACCCCTTACCCTTTCATATACCATTTTTCACAGAAAAGGTACCCCTTTCATATACCTTCCACAGAAAATGGTACCCCTTTCAAATACCTTCCATAGAAATTATGAAAATGGTACCCCTTTCACATACCTACAGTAGAAGCACTGCATCCCTTTTCTATACCCTTGTAATGAATTTAATGAACAATATATATCACCAGAAATCATCAAGCATTACCAGTAGAGATGTTAACCAAACAATAATATCATTTACTCGTGAAATCCCTACCCTTTCATATACTTCAACTCGTGAAATCCGGCTACCCTTTCATATACTTCAACTCGTGAAATCCCTACCCTTTCACATACCTAGAGCCTAAAAAAGGACCCCTTTCGGGCGGAGCCTCCCGTATAGTCCATTATAGGGAGTACCCCCCCCGGGTTCCCAATCCTTGTATATCGTTGATTTGATTGTTTACCAGAAAACCCATAGAAAATTAAAATGTATAATTTATATCATTCAATACGTGTACACCATGAAAACACTTTTATTATAAGGATCCCTTCACACCATTGGTCTGGATGATAGTGGACCACTATATACATGTATATGAGACTAATAATTCGTCAGCAACTCCCAGGTCCTCAATGTCTTGCAGATTGAGCGTTTCTTGAGGCATTGCCATTAGTACTCCACTAGAGCACTTTGTCTGGGCATTAATCTTACTAGTAATATGTGTAAATATTCTATTAATACATTCTATGTTTACCTGTAGTTTTAGCTGTGGGCCAGAGTGTAAACATGTTTACACTTTATCTGCATATCCTCATTAAATGAAGTGTTGTTGTCACCTTAATTTCTTCGCAACCATAGACTGTCATCTTTTAGATCGAAAAGTATCTTCTGACCCCGGGGGAGGTACTCCCTTATGGGACGTGCCGCTGGACAGGGTATGGTTTTGGCCTATCTGTTCTGAACAGGGTATATAATTTTATGCGAGTCTGTCCTTAAACAGGGCTGAACTTGTCCTAAACAGGGTATGTGGTTGCACGATTGTCATCGTAAAAATATGGTTTATACAGTATTTAGCTATCCGTGATTGGAGATGTTTGCCGGTCCTTGGCTTGTATCATTCAAACGTCATTCGCTAAATATTTGCAATTACCAATGAAACACTTTAAAAATGTGCAAAACAAGAGTGTGTGTATTACATGTATGTCCTAAACAGGATCCTAAAATAGAGGATGTTGTCCTACACAGGGTACATGTAGGTATTTTAGTTTTCTGTTGGCATAAATACTCTATTTAAAAGCCCCAGGGGGCTTATTTCTTTTCAAGGCCTTCAGTGAGGGAGGGTCTAATATACATTGTAAAGAAGGTAAAGCCATTCGGAGCCAAACTGGTCCACACTGCTGGAGGGGTGCACTGCTGGAGCTTATCCTGGTTTCTGCAGCATGAAGCTGACTAGGAGTACAGTAAAAACCCGTAAGTAAGAACCTAGTTTTTAAGAACCTGTTAGGCTAAAATTTGCCAGTTAGACCCCCTCTATACAAGAACCTGTTTAGCCTAAAATTTGAAACAGGTTCTTATTTTCTAAAATCTATATAAAAAAATGTGTACACTTGGGCAAATAAGATAGGTCAACATTTTGGATCCTCTTTGGAGACACAGTCAGTCATTTTTACATAAATACTTACTTGGTATGCAGATTTTATATAAGGAATAGGCTGAATACCACTAAATTCTATTAGCTACAATGTAATTTTTTCTTCAGAAAATAAGAACCTATTTAAGAACCTAAATAGCCTAAATTTGTGCTAATTACCATTTATGTAAGAACCTGTTTAGGCTAACTTGGGAAAATGCAGGTTCTTACTTGCGGGTTTTTACTGTACTGCTACTCCCCCTGGGTGGGATGGTAGTCCATTGCAGGTTACCCCCCCCAGCCCAGGGGGTACTGCCCCAAAATACCCATATGGGTATGTACCACCCAGCGGGGTCGTGATTTTGGGACTCCTGATCTAGAACGGGGTACCTACAGTGTATATTCGAGACTTTTCAAAAACGGGCTATGGAAATAAATTTCCAGAACGGGGTATAAAAATTGGCCTGTTTCTAGTACGGGGTATCATTTTGAATGCAAATTCTTTCTAAAACGGGATCCAAATTTTGATTCAGGATAAGAAGACCTGGGCGTCACATACCCACCCAAACACCCGAAACATATCTGAGCCGAGTACCCCCCCCCCCCCCCCAAGGTCCCACTGCATTTTGTTTGGTTGCCTTATCCGTTCTCCACTACCCATTTATACTCCTGCGTGGAGAGAGGCACTGAGAGTTAAAGTGTCCTGCCCAAGATTTAGCACATCACAATGACCCTGGGAACTGGGAGTTAGATGTATGGGAAGAGGGAAGTTCAGACCCTCCAGCCCGCTGCACACCACACGGAGCAGAATTGACTTCTACCCCATGTTAAGTGTTGATTTAAAAATAAGAAATGTGGTGGAGGGATAATAATTATTATTATTCTAAAATAAAAGGTTTGTTGAGGGAAACATTAGACTGCGAGTAGTCTCTTTCTTTTCCTAATCTTTCCTGGGCAGGCGATGTGAATACCGACTGATCACAGTCTAGGGAAACATTTGAGTAGAAATACCAAAATTATAGTGATACAATGTTTTGATGTGTCTAACATTATCAAATAGAAAATGACAGTGAAAATGACCTTCTTACTGTCACTCTTCTTGATACTTTTAGACACGTCAAACATCATATTGCCATAATTTTGGTATTTTTATACAAATACAACTGCCTCTAAATATTAGCTAGTTAGCTGACCAGTACATGTTTTTCTTGATAACATGAAAAAGCTACAAACATGCAGTATGCAGTGGGAAGCCATTTCATTTCTTCCAGTTCTTTAGAAAAATTATATAAGATTTTGAACTAGCAGAAATGGCACTGGGTATTCCTGCATGTCTTGTGGAATGAAAGGGCTGGTTTGGTCAGTAAAACACCCTTTCATTCTACAAGACATGCAGGGATACCCTGTGCCATTTCTGCTAGTTCAAAGCCTTGTATGGTATTTGTTTGAAGACCCAAATGCACCCTTGTTAGGATACACATATGTATCTAACTGAACAATTCCATGGTAAATCAGCCAGTCTAACAGCTACATGTTTTTAAAAAAATCATCATTTACCAACCCCTTCTCTTTCCTGTACTGCAGACATTTCATCTGTGATCTGAGATACACTTGAGTATAATCAGGAAACTAATTGCTACCTGTGAAATTTCTGGATTATCTCGGTTAATTTAATTAGTGGATATTGATAACAGGTTATTAATATAAATCTAGATCACTACCTAAGGACACATGGCGCAGGATCTGGAGGGTCTATTATTAGTTTTGCATAATAGAACAGGCTATGACACTAGGTCAATGGTATGTGCATGAGGGTCATATGCTTATGACCAAGGCCTAAAGAATGTACCATGATAGTCACGAGATAACCTTAGCCAATGAGATAACTACAAGTATCCATACCAGATTGCAACTATATTCCAGGTTATAGCTCTACAGTATCACTTTGCAATATAGGCAAGAGTAGCAACTGCAACCTTTATAGGTCTTAGCAATCAGCATTATATTTTGTACTTCAAACGTTTTAATTTTGGTGGCCTTTTATGGCCTGTTTCGTAAGTCCCATTTGCTACCTATGTCGTCCAAAAAATTTGACTCATCTAAGCAGCTCACGAAAGCGGACTTCAAGTTTTACTCTTGGGGCACACTTGTCACCATTCGGTGGAGTAAAACTATACAGTTCAGGGAAAGGGTGGTTGAAATTCCGCTCCCATGCATCCCCCGCAGCAAGTTATGCCCTGCGACAGCAATCGCGCACGCCTTCAGTTTTACCAAATCCACGGCAGCAAACAGTCAAGCATTCAATTGGCTTGACGATCCCTCGTCCACAGCGCACATCTTCACATATAACATGTTCATTACTAAACTCCGGGACCACTTTACACTAATCGGCATCAATCCTTTATCATACGCGGGACACTCATTCCGTAGAGGAGGAGCGTCTTTTGCCTACCAATCAGGGGTACCACTGGAACTCATTAAAGCCCTTGGCGACTGGCGCTCCGACACCATACTAATATACCTCACCATGCCACTAACCATTCGACTTAGATCAGCTAACATGCTTTGCAAATCCATTATTACACACACCACTTAGGTTTACCCACAACACACACCTTTTCCACTTGGGTTTGGGCTATTGATTGTTTACTGTAGTTATTTATTTATGTACCATCGGAAATTTAAATCATGTATTACGTTACGTGTAGTTATTGCGGTCGACGAAGGAGATCGCAGACTAATTTCCAGTCTTCTCTCGCCTTCTCTCACACAAGCGGGACTTTTTTGAGATTTCGGCTATGTTTCTATCTATCGACACGCATTTGGCCCCCGCGTACATTTCGTCATCAAACTCGTTCCCAGGTACACAAGAGAGGAAAAGGGATAGAGCCTGGGATCTTGTTGTTTTGTCAACTCTAACCTGCGATCAGGCCCTCCTCTAACTACTTGGGTCGATGAGAGGAGGGCCTGATACAATTACTTACCGGATCGCATGTACAACATTCAGATTCTGAATGTTTTCCTGATTGGTCGAAAAACAATACTTCCGTCAATCATGCGTACCTAATATGGCTTTTGTCAATCCGGCGTGCACGCTCGATTAAAGTACAAGAAAGGCCTTCTACTTTCCCACTCCGCTACCGCCTTTTGCGAAGGGAAGGACTCTTCTGAATCATTACAAGGCCAATATAAAGATCTTACATTTAAAATGGCTGAAGCTTTCCGCTTAAAAAATGGTTATTTGATTCAAATTTCTAAACGGAATCATGGAATCATTCGACCATAACGACTTACTAGACATGTCTAGGATCCACGTTATTATGCAAATTTGTGTCGTGTAACGCAATCGTAGTCAGTGCTGTTTTCGGAATGAAATTGATGGCAAAAACACAGTCGAAGGCTCTATTCTACTTCAAAATGCTCCTCATAATACAACATATCTTGCCCGTTAGAAATGCACTTGAAGCAAAGAAGGTCAGAAGACCGAATTCAAGAGAACGGCAAGTGTACAAATGTCACGAACTGTGACGTAGATTTTGAAAATTGACAGCTTGACAGATCATTGACAAGTGGGTGGAAAGCGAATCGGCAAATAATTGTATCAGGCGTTCCTTTTCCTCTCTCTCTCTCCGCGCTCCCAGAAAGAAAAGGAAAAGAACGCCTGATCGCAGGTTATGTCAACTCGTGTTGGATGTTGCGTATTTTGGAGCGATCTCAACGTCGGGTAAGTTACTTTATTTTTCAAATTAGACATATTATGGCATTCAAAAGCCTTGCAGCTAACATTTATCATGTTTTAAGGAGCTGTGTACGACTCCTGGTGCGAATATAAGCCGCAGTTCGGCGCTCTGTTGTCAAACCCGCTCGACGGTCTTCTAGCCTGTATGTCAAAACAACACGAACTGTGTCATTTCACTCTGATGATCATGATTTGTAGTTGAAATATATAACCCACCGAGTTGTGTAGCTCAGGTTTACGTTAGACAGTTGTATAGTCAAGACCGAATCAGACTAGTTCAACCTTTCGAAATTTAATAATGCTATGAGTCGTGCAGAATTGAAGAGACATGTAAAAGCGTGTAAAATATAAGCTTACCAATACCTACAACGAAACAACGGAAGGTGTACAAATTTGTATATTATGAGAAAAGAGATAAGCTTACTGTTATTTATTAATGCCAAATTCCTGTTTTGTTAAAATTTGTTAGAAAGTTATGTTCAAGCAAAGTTTTTAAATAAATGTCACCGTTGCAATTTTGTGCCTGGTAGTAATACCTCTCTTTTACAAACATCAACATGACCTATCCATAAATGTAATGTTATATATAGATGTTATTGAACTAGCGTGAGGTCCGTATTGGGAAAATATTGGTCGAGTTCTTTTTTTGCAAGTTTATGGACCGAGCCGAAGGCGAGGTCCATAAACTTGCAAAAAAAGAACGAGACCAATATTTCCCAATACGGACCGAACAAGCTAGTTCAATAAAGTTTTTATTATAATGGCTTTTTTAAAAACTTGCTGATAAATTAATGCAACCATTCTCGGCTAACGCGCGTGCGCCAAAGCTAAGCATAGTCTTGCATTTTTCGGGCCACTTTGCGAAAAGTTTAACCGAAATTGTCCGCCAGACACGAGGAAACATGTTTCTACTTAATAGAAAACAATTTTGCAAAATACGGTCCGTATGACCAAAATATCGGTCCGTATTGCAAAATACGGACCGCTCAGGGAACCAATCAGAATGTTCCTTTTCGTCGTGGACCAGTTTGCCATATAATAATTAGTGTTATTTATTGGGTGGCTATCTCCCAGGCCTTCACTGTCAATTAGCTTTCAACCTCACGAAGCAAGCAACAGATTGAACAAAATATGATAAGCCTCAGGAAATACACACCGATTTATTCACAATTTCGGACTTCACTTTTGGCTCCCTTTCTGTAGGTGTGTGGGGAGTTGGGGGTTGGGCGGGGTAGGGAAGAGACACTTGAACGGTACTTGCAATAAATATTAGAAAATACACAACTTAAATTGATGCATATTCAGAAAATATCATTCCACCAATTCAGAATTATACTTCCTTGACACAATTCTCAATGAAGAGACTATTTCAACCCAATAAGTTTCCCAAGACCAACAGGTTTCATATCACCCGAAAGTAATTGAGAACCATCCTCTGTTTGAGATTCACCTGTCGAACGCATTTTCTTAATCTGTGATTACTGCTAGTATATTTGTAATAAAGACTGCCAGATCCCAAACTAGAGTCTACGTGGTGGTTTAGGTGGATATTGATAACAGGTTATTAATATAAATCTAGATCACTACCTAAGGACACATGGCGCAGGATCTGGAGGGTCTATTATTAGTTTTGCATAATAGAACAGGCTATGACACTAGGTCAATGGTATGTGCATGAGGGTCATATGCTTATGACCAAGGCCTAAAGAATGTACCATGATAGTCACAAGATAACCTTAGCCAATGAGATAACTACAAGTATCCATACCAGATTGCAACTATATTCCAGGTTATAGCTCTACAATATAGGCAAGAGTAGCAACTGCAACCTTTATAGGTCTTAGCAATCAGCATTATATTTTGTACTTCAAACGTTTTAATTTTGCCCTCCCACCCGTTTCCCAGGGCAGTCTTGTTTCTAGTCTTGTTTTTGTAAGTTATATTGATTGTTGTATTACATAATCTTAAAGTTCTATTAGTTATAGGGCTATTGATTGTTTACTGTAGTTATTTATTTATGTACCATCGGAAATTTAAATCATGTATTACGTTACGTGTAGTTATATATTTGTAATAAAGACTGCCAGATCCCAAACTAGAGTCTACGTGGTGGTTTAAAGAATGAAAGTTCAAATTTTGATTCAAGGCACCTTTTCATGAAAAATAAGACCTATTGTACATGGTCAAATAACATGGTCATGACTCAAATACTTTACATCTTAGTACTTATTTAGTGTGATGCAGTGTTCGCCATAATATTTGACGAATTGAATAAATTTGGAGAGAACCAGAACATCCTGAAAAAATAAATATAAGTTAAACGACTTCATTCAATAACAACATAATAATATTTATTTCACTTTAAAATTCTGAAAATGCAGATAATAAATAAAGCGGTTAGAATATTTTCAAAAGGTAAATAAAATAACTGTGCAGGACCAGCTCATTTCAACAACCAACATAGGAACCTTACTTAAAGCTTCGGCAAAAATACTGAAAACACACAGTCGGACACCCTCGGGAATCAGACAAATTGTCCCAAATGGAGCTTGCCGCTTACGGGAATGTGTAAATACAGAGCTAGTTTGCATGAGCTAGAGTTCAAGCGGGGTTTTGTCAGGGTGGCAAGTAGAGCTGTCTGCTTAAATACGAGAGTGTCCGCTCAGAGGTCGAGAGCTTCGATTGTAGTTCTGTCACTGCCATTTCCACGATTCTTTACGATATGTTCAAAATCTCGAAACTCAAAACCAGGGTATATCATATCGCAAAAATGTCCTTTCTCTAATAAATATTAAGTTCTGGTACATCACCTAGAGTGGATTTTAGCGATATAAAAGAAGAGATCGATCGAGAGATCGATTAAAACAACAAAAAGATGAACTGTTTCTGTCCGCTCGGCCTGAACTACTTCTCCACTCCGACTCAATAGATAAACATGAAAATCACGAGGAAGCAGCTCATAGGTCAGTGACGATATTTAAAAATACATACTGTATCCTTTTTGTACCAATATCCCTTCGAGAACTTCCTCCAACGCAGTCAACGCAGCTTCGCAAAAGACTTGGCAGCTAACTCGCAGCCGCCATTATTTACAAATGACTACACATTCTCCACCCCTCCCTAGAACTTTTCTTTTCGCGCGTAACAAATTGACCAATCAGAAGCATTTTTATTGTTTCAAGCGAAAACCAATCAGAGCAAGCTCTGTCCCAGGGTTCCCCAGAGCTCTTCTCTCCCTCGGTCATGCGCAAAAGAGAAGGGCTCTGGGGTCGAGATTGGGGACAGTCAGTCGAGATTGACAACAATTCGCGCGTCACGCACAATTATCTCGAGAAAAAGAGAGACTGTTTTGCAGTCTATATTCTGTCACGCTATGTGATGTTATTTTTAGGCAATTCTGTCACGCTATTTGACGCTATCTCAAGGCGATTCTGTCACGCTATGTGACGTTATTTTGCCGGCGATTCTATCACTCTAAGTAACGTTAGTAACTATGGTCTCAATGGATGATAGGGACATGCAACAAGTACATCCAAGAGTTTGTAGTACATACTCGCTGATTGGTCAGATAATTTTGTCGTGTGAACTCATACTTCTGGCATGGAAGCAGAATGTTGCGGCCTTATGCGCCAGCGATGATGAACTGAATACTTCATGTTTGCTACACAATGTTTTCCGACCTGTAAATAAATATATAAATGAACGTATAGTGTGACACTGTGTCGGTTTTGTTTGCTCATTTAGTTTGGTTTTGATTATTTGGTACTGCATATCAAACATTTTACACCAATATCCGCGGTTTTGCGAGGCATACCACATATGGACTGTGGATCATCAATCATTCCGACATTCTAATTCTGAATATATCAAAATTATTTACTTTTCCTTATTAAGACGGATTCCGCTCAACGTTCGAGCAATAAGTGCAAAAATTAATTACTAAAAAACTACTCATAGCACGGTAACATTTTGAATACTATTTGAAACATATCACTTTAATTTACTTCTCCAAGTGACCCCGCAATTAAATTCTCAAGCATTCTCGAGAAAATTAATGTCAAACCTCGCAAAAAATGTTTAAAACGCACGCCATTTTGTTTTGAACTGACACGAAGCGTCTTTTTAATTAAAATATGTAACGATTTCTCTCGCGGGGTCAGCTTGGGAGCTAATTTATCGATAATTTCTTCTTAACTGTATTCAAAATGTTACCGTGCTATGAGTATTTTTTTGGTAACTTAATTTTTTGCACTTTTTGCTCGAACGTCCAGCGGAAATCGTCTTAACTCCTTTATTTTCCAGTCTTGTTCATTTATTTTCCTTCCCTGGGTTGCCCGCCTGTTTACCATGCTTACTCACCACAAACATTTTTACGCTTCTTGTAAGTTACTTTAGTACTTCACTTCACACATCGTAATCAATGTATGAAAACTTGCCAAGGGGTATTTTTAGTTTTTACTGAAATTTTAGCCTTCGCACATCAGAAAGTTGCCGTGTGTTTTACATTAAACTTGTCGTTCACTATCTTAATGAATATGCCAGCTTTCTGCGGCTTCTTTCGGAAAGAAAAATTCAACCACATGCGGTAATAATTTGAGCTGCATGGCATTTTTAAAAAATTATTTTAAATATTCGAAATAATTTTAAAATCTATTTGCGTATAAAGAACGCGTTAATTAGCTGAACAAAACCATTATACCAAGGCTGTTATATCAGTTTTCTGTCAAGAAATAATAGTGTAAAAAAAAAGTTAATTAAAAAAAATGTCTCGCGTGTTTTTGAAACATGAATTTGAGCCTTGAATTTTTACGCGTAATTCGAGTCACTTCGGGCCTGGCTTTTATTAACCAGTGAGGTGATTAATTTCTCGCCTTATAAACAAAAGAAATCCAATTTAGTTGGCGGTAATAATCTGTCTTTTTTAGGGTTAAAATTAGTCTATTGAAATCTTCAGAAGTTTACGCATTTTAAAAAAGAAGACCTTTGATGTATCGGTGCGTGTTTACAGTCGGCGAAGAAAAACTCCCAAGTGAAATTTTCACAGGTTAATCCTTTGGATAACAGTAACCAGAAACGTCGCTTGTTATTTTCAAGCCATCTCCGCGATCCGGCAAAATGTTAATTAGCTCCTTAAGCAAACTATTTGTCACTTTGATGTCTGTAAAACACATTAGTGGCATAATAGAGGAGATCGGCTCGTCAAAATATTTGCTCTTAGAAGTTGTAAATTTTCCTTGTACTAACAACGTCATTTGCGTTTAATGAGAAGCAAAGACGGCTGTGACTTGCTTCGAAGTGATCGCTTGTATCCAATTTGTAAACGCCCCGAAAAAAGATGTCGGGTGATATGGCAGACTTGAACTCGAAACCTCGAGGTATCAAGTGATCTATTAGGCGGACAAATGACACGCATTTTCGACCGTAGAAGCACTAAATGAAACAATAAACTTGTCATTTGCAGAACAAAGGAAAGCGGCCTTGTTCCAGTTGGATTTCGATTAACGCACAACAATAATTGACAGTCGAACTAATGGACAGGAAATACGAATATATAGAGATCGGTGATCAAGCTTCATCGTATTAGAGCGTTTCCTGGCCCCAATCGAAGTGTGTTTGGTGTAAAATCGTGCTGTATTTGACGCGGAGAAAATCCACACGAGCAAGCAGGATTTCTTTACAAGTGTGATGGGTAAGTGATTTATTTGAAGTGTTTCGATTTGTTTGGAATATTTGTTCGATTGGTCGACCTTTATATACGGTTAGGCGCTATCAGATTGTAATGTAGAGAGCTAGTAAACACAGCACCAATAACGGAAAGTCTTGGAAGATTTATATCTAACAATGGCTACTGTATTGCCTTGTATCTGCTCGTCCGACCGGCTGCAACACTTCAAACCCGTGCATGCTGTCTCGAAGATTTGAAAACCATTTAGAATCAACTTTATTTGTCGCTTTGTCGGCTTCTCCCCGCAAAGAGGAACTTTGTTAGCTTCGTGTTGGCTGGCAGCCGGGACTGCTACGATAATAAACTAACTGTTGTCCAATGTACAATAAAAGAACACTCGCTATGCTATGACATTTTCGACGTCGCATGAAAAACGTGCTTGTTTAATAGGATTATAATTGCTTCGTTCTTTAATTTTTCACCTAACATTGAAGACTGACATTTTAATATTCCCCATTACTCGCAGAATTTACGTAATTTATTTTGGAACGCATTCGTAGAGAACCCATTTTAACGCAAGTTACGTTTTGCATTTATTTACCGGTATATAAATGTTTTTTGTTCTTTTAGCGACAGAGAAATTTGATTTTCTCAAAGAACCACCGAATAAGCGATTATGTGGTGGTTGCGGTTGCCCTATAAATGATCGGTTTCTACTGAAGGCTCTGGATCGCTATTGGCACGAAGACTGCTTAAAATGTGGCTGTTGCGAATGTCGCCTCGGCGAAGTGGGCTCCACTCTGTACACGAAAGCCAATTTAATCCTGTGTAGAAGGGATTATTTGAGGTGAGTATTGCCGAATGTACTTTTCAATGTTTACTGTTTGCTCTATAGATTTGGAATTTTAAACTCTTAGAATTGCCGACCCTTTTAATTCAGTCTGTTTTGTCTTCATTTTGTTTGGTTATGACAATGTTGACAGCTGAGTTTTCGTGCCCTTGTCATTACGATAGCAGACGAGCCTATTAAACCCTACAAACAAAGTTGTTCTTTTTTAGAAACATATAATGTGATTGGAAGACTGCCTTGATGTGCTTAGATTAAAAACACTCTGTTACGCCAAAAGTGCAACATTTTACAGATTATTAAATATACTTCACTTCTAAAAGCTGTCAAGAAATGTGATCACACATTTTAGTACTTCCGTCCATCTATGTCAATTCTCTTCAAATATTGCCTAGCCTTTTAGCGGTGAGCTGTTTTAAATGTCCATTAATTAAATCTGCCCAGGAGCCTATTAGCCGGAGCGAGCAACTCCGACACTACGCCTATGTCACAGCGTTTTTACAGACCGGTTTATTTTTAGATTCCTTTTTCCGGGAAAATGTGTTTCTGGTCCCATGTGTAACAAGAACTCCTAAAGGAGTTAACAAGCGGCCGATAGGGAAACAACAATCATCCACCTCTCCTCCCTCTCGGTCACTGGACTCTGAGGTGCAACCCCCAATTCTAAGAGTCAACATACGAACCTGCGTGACGAAAACCGTGACTGTGTGATGCAATATTTATATTTTAAAAGCTTGAGTCAAGCTCACTGCGTAGAAACTGTAATATCTAACCAAATGCCGTCAACTAAAAGCCAAATAAACATTTGAACACCAAGAATAGATGTCTTAACACCCACTAATAAAGTCTTCTTTCAAAACCTATGCAGGATAAGGATAATACGCACTTTTACAACTGCTCTGCCCGCGCTATGATTGCTGGACACATAAGAGCAAATTATTAGTGCCCATCTATTACATCATGCGTATCTGGGCTGTCATGTTTACGCATGTCGAGCTCACCCAGGTCCGGTCCGTACCGGTCCCCACTCGGCCAATGGGTAATGAACTCAGTCCTGCCTGACTAAAGTTTACAAGCGTATTGAGTTTTACTGAAGAGAGTATAAACTTGCTACACAGAAATTGTCAGGTTTCGGCAGAAATATTAAAGATAAAGACGGCCATTTCGTCATTCACGCAATGTGCAGGTCATTTCAGGTTGTACGTTGTACTCACAGACGAGAGGATTGTTTACGCCGATCTTCTATTCCATTGCGCAAACTGCAGACTTTAGCGTGACTACTGTACTTTCTTGAGGTTTTTCGCCAAGCAAGAAAGCAGATCAAATTTAAGCACCCGATTTTAATTTTACCCCTACGAGAATACGTTGGACAGTGTTATAGTTGAGCCGCTATCGTTTCATGCGCTGACCGGGGTACGAGCCATCCTGGCCATCGCTTGAAGCTGCTTGAAAAGTTGATTTAGCCGTTATCCCGGCTTTTCGTAGCGGCAATCGAGACTTTCAATTTTTTTAAAGGATTACTGATGTGCGATGGCACAATCATTTGTATTTTTATTGCATTGAATCCCGAGTTTAGCAATGAAATACTTTAAAACCTATCTTTATGATATTTCCATATTTAAAGCTTATAGCCTTGACCAATGCAAGAAAGTAGAGTTTCCATTTCAAAGACCCGTATGTGATTTTTAACCACATAAATTTTGAACAGACTTTTCGAATGTCCATGTTGCGAAAAAGATCAGAAACTACAATAGATATCACCCTGCTAAAGATAGTTTTGAATATCACGCAAACCTCGGACCGACCAAGGTCTGTTGTCCAGATGTTTTGATGACTTTTATAGCGTGACTGGTTATAGCAAGTGAGGAGAATTTAAATCCTGAGCTTAGCAATAAAATACTTTAGAAACGTATCTTTATAATATTTCCACAAGCAAGAACCTTAACCAAGGAAGAATAACTTTTATTTCAAAGGCGCGTGTATGTGAGTTTAAAGCCCGAAATGGCTCTTGCTCTGTGTGACCTTAACCAGACTTAGCGCGTTATTCGATCCCAGCGAGGAATCGGCTTCCAGTTTCACGCAAACTGCAGACTTTAGCGTGACTGGCGTGACTAACTGAAGCTTTTCAACTAGGAAATCAATTATTAACTTTGCCGCTGCCCGGTTTTAAGTTATACATTAACTTCTTGTTGATAAAGAACGCTAACTTACTAAACCTTACTAAAAATAAAGGGGTTTTGTACAATAGATTTGGAACGCTTTCAAATTACGGTATATTAATTTATCTTAAACAAAACAATTGTTTCTGAATATTGGTAGTCTTGACACTAGATCTCAAGTATGTTCTTATAATTATAATTATCGGCAGTATTTTATGTCCACGGGAATCGGATACCGCGTTATAAAAATTATTTATAGGCAGCGACTTGGAATGTTCCTCGAATGGTGTGAAAACGTTTCACTCTACTTAGCCCGTAGCCTCGTACTACGGACGAATAAACCGGTCAATAGATAGATCCTCGAGATTCAGTCCAGTTCATTATAAGAAATATAACAGAAAATACTCGCGAAAGCTGAATGCGCTTCTTCTCTTACAATTTCCAAATTTCGACAAAGAATTTGTCGACTGAGTGAGACAAGAAAGAAAACCTCTGGGCCCAGGGTACATGTATGCCGGCGCAGTTCTAAATAAAATACATAGCAACGACTGCTAAAAGATTTCTCAGTCTATCCATTACAGAACTGAGACAGACGATAAGAAAGTGAATTTTACAATTTTGACCGCAAGATTTAGCGACGAACATGTATATTCGTGTATCATTGGCTTGATTGGCCATACCTTGGGTGGTTTCTTTTGTTTTTTGTTTTTTCTCTTTTCCTGTCTATTCGTTTTTGTTATTTTTCATTATTACTTCTCCACTCCTGTATGTACCCCCAAGGGATGGCAGCCTATTTTTCTCCCTTCGCGTTCGTTATTCGCCTTTCACTTCTCCCTAGTCCCTTTCACGCTCGTATAAGATTTGGAGAAAATGGTGACCGCAGAAGGTAACATGAAATGTACTAACATCTAACAACCATCTAAACAAGCACCATAACTCAAGACAAACCAAATGTCCCAAGATACCAAGATACCAAGACTCAAACTCAATCAAAGATGAAACCAAACAGTCCAATTCTAAATTATTCCAAAACTAAAACGCTGGGTAAGGGTTGCAATAAGATAAAAGCCTAAGGAAAGAAAATGAGGGGGAATAAACTATACAACGGAGACCAGGCTAACATCCGGTGGGTAAGGGAATAATTACGAAATGAAAAAGAACAGACATGGTGAAACATACACATACAAGCACAGGAAGTGGAAGTATAAGAAAAAAATATATGGCTAAACAAAACAAACATTGTAGATAGTTTACTATTTTCGCCACATGCAAATTGTTATTTTACGTACTCTGAGTGAACGTAAAATTCCCTTTGGCTGAGAGTGCTCCAGGGGAACAATTTGACGCTTTGGGTGATTAATATGTCACTCAAAGGAAACTCGATCGCGTAAACATGTGCAGTTTGTCATGGCAGATGACGTGTTTGAATCGTGCATGCTTTCACGAAGTGCTGTCAACACTTAAAGGGAGTGTTTCACGGTTCGGCGCATGTGTCGGCTTATCAACTTTATCCGTTTAAAAACCTCACTCACATGTTTTTCTCGATACTACAGTAACCACATGCTATAATCACTGTTTTTGATCACGGCGTTGACCTCTCGCCTTTCCGGATGCGATTTTGCACCCACTTGGCTCGGATAATGATTGCTTATTGTTTATATTTCTCGCTTTTCAGGTTGTTCGGGACAAAAGGCTTCTGTACGGTGTGCTGCAAGACTATTCCTGCGTTCGAGATGGTGATGCGAGCGAGGGAAAATGTCTACCACTTGGAGTGTTTCTCATGTCAGAGATGCCATCTGAGATTTTGCGTCGGGGACAAATTTTACTTAATTAACAACAGAATTCTGTGCGTTGATGACTACGAAGAGATGATGTCTTACGGGAAGCCTGCAGATAGCAAGAGATTTATTGTCTAGTGTCAAGAAATGTTCTTTTCGCCAGTTTAGGGGGCAAAACGCCCACTTTCAAGACCTCCCTCATATTTCGAATTTTGTGCGTACCCCTTCACTTCTTGTTTGACAACGTTGTTGTCGGTTTTATTTGTAAGTGTTTTCTTATTTTGTTTTGATTCTTCTGTTACTCAAATTGGAATTTCTGGGGTTGCTGGCTGGCTGTGGGTTTTCCGTGTGATTTTGATGGCTACTGTACTTTGTTGGTTTATGTACCAATGTACATTTTGATGGCTTTCCGTGCTGCAGTCTGGACGAAACTTGTTTTGCTAAAAAAATACGCTTGTTTCGGTGTGGCGAGCGAGACTTCTCTCCCGCTAAAAACTTCCCTCTCGCTAGCCTTTGTAACAACCACTTGTCAGGCTTCGAGAGAAGGCTTTTACGGAGACATTTTGCAGACTTACACCCTCGCTTTCTCACCCGGTGACAGTGGCTCTTAAATAATTGAAATAAAACCACTTTTCTACTTTAATCGTCAAAATTGACAAGTTGAAGAGAAGACTAATTTCTTTCAATCCATGATCCCTGTCGAAAGTGGATAATTCTCTGCTCGCTGTATAATGACACATTTTTCTTGGATTTTCGACATAGTACTTGCATTGGGTAGCAAAATTATCAACGGAGAATTGCTGAGTGCAATCTCGAAACATAGAATACCACGGACAGAACAAATAAAATGTTCAAAGTTAATATTCCAAAGATTTTTGAAATGGAACATTGTTGACAAGACACAAGAATGTGGAGAATCAATAAAGATATTTGTAAAGTATTTAGAATTTTTACTTTGACGGCTTCAATTCGTTGTCACTGCAACTGAAAATCACAGTCCTTTCTGTGATTGAATTCTGGAGTTTGTGATGGCAATGATAATGAAAATTTCGCGTAACTTCGAAAGAATGGAAATGGTTTCAATTAGCTTTAAGGAAACTTTTAATGAAGAGCAGCTATGTTTAAGTGCGAGATCGAGAGAGATAATGTAAATTTTGTGTCATTCGAACGATTGGTGGAATCACTTCGAATGACATGCTACACGTACTGATAAAATGAATTATTAAAACCAAGTTACTGCCAGTTTTCACTTAATTCGAGATTGAAATTGTATGTAGAATAAAAACCGTCATATGCTATGAATATTTCATTGCAATTTAAGCTAAATGGCAAAGATCGATAAACAAAAAATACTATGGAAATAAAGCTGAGATTACTATTAAGCAGCAATCAATCTAAAGTGACAGGGCATTATTGATTGGAAAGCATAAGGTGGTCTGCGCAATAACATGTCTTTTCAATCTCTCAGATTTTCTAGGAGGTAAAATACTCTGCATTTTTTGCAATGCGAAGATTTTTTTCAAAAATTAGCTTGCTGGGCGGTTTCAGTCACTTGATCGCGAGTGGGAATAATTCTCGAAGTTTAACTGGCCATTTCCGAGTCGCTTTTGCCTCTGTTTCAAAACGAGTTCTGGTGCAAAAATGAGTTTCACTCGCATGTTCATTTCCACGCAAATCAAAAACAATTTCATTTGAATGGTTTCGCATCTGGACCCGTCTTGAAACAGAGGCGAAAGGCAACTCGGAAACGGCCTGTTCATACGGAGTGAGAAACGATGGGGTAAAATATATAGGCTTGGCTGAATTGTATAAAGTGTTGTGAATTATTGTTTCCGTAAACGACCGAACTACAAATCAAAGCTATTCTTTTCCGCTTTGAAGAAAAAAAAACCCAATTATGTTAATTCGAGTATACAACCTTGAGTAATCCTAAAACGCTGAATTTTTAACTTAGCTTGTTTAACCAATTGCATTTTTATTAAAAACTCGATTTGTTTGTGCGCGGCCCGACAAAGAAATTTCTCCATCTTGTGGGCGTTCGCTTTTTGTGCCATTCCGACTTAATTAAACAGTTCATTACTGCGTCTTTCAATAACACGCGAAACCCAATGACGATTGCGTTTTTTTTCTGCCGTCAATCATAATTAAAACGACCACTTAGGACCCAGAAACAAAAGAACCAAACAAAATGGATCGAAATCCACCAATCACAGTCCACGGACGAGACCTATTCAACCCATTGAAGTGTCCGCTAAAATGATTGAAGGCAGCGAAAAGCGAAAGAGTTCGCATGATATTGAAACGTGCAGTAACGAAACACGTCACAAAAACCTTTTGAGTTAACGATCTAGAAGAACACATATTCTTTTCCGCTTCTTAACATCGATTAGCTAAAGTGTTTGCCTTAAGGATTGAATATTTAAAAAATGCAGTTCGCGGAAATAAAGATTTATGGTTAAAACTGAGGAAATGAATTTGTTATTTCAACACGCGATTTTTCTTCAACATTTGCACAGCAGATTTTCTCTACTGGCGAGACTGCGCGTCTAAACCGCAACATTCTTCCGCCTCTCATTAATCTTAACAAAAACAAATACACATCTTGTTATTTTACGAGACCGCCGCGAGAAAAGAAGCGATTATCCACATCATGTTCGCCGCTGGTTTATTCATGTTTACTGTAATAACAAAATCAAGCTGTAAACGAAGTGCGGCGACCTTTTGACACTTAATCTATTAAAAAATATATATTTCAATACGATATGGATTTCACTGCGTATCGTTGTCGCAGTGATGTGTGTTTCCCTGTGACATGCGTATCCCCGAACAATTATCACTAGTGATATGTGTATTCTCCTGTACACATATCACCAGGAATACACATATTACTAGACAAGTACGTGGCGCATAGGGGCGTCAATTACGCGGCACGTAGGGGCGTCAAGTACGCGGCGCGTAGGGCGTCAAGTACGCGGCGCGTAGGGCGTCCATTACGCGGCGCGTAGGGGCGTCAAGTACTCGGCTGGTAGGGGCGTCAATTACGCGGCGCGTAGGGGCGTCAAGTACTCGGCTGGTAGGGGCGTCAAGTACGCGGCGCGTAGGGGCGTCAAGTACGCGGCGCGTAGGGGCGTCAAGTACTCGGCTGGTAGGGGCGTCAAGTACGCGGCGCGTAGGGGCGTCAATTACGCGGCGCGTAGGAGCGTCAAGTACGCGGCGCGTAGGCCAACTCTATGCGTTCAACTCTAGGATATAAAGTCACGCGCTTTCAGTCAACACTTACTTTATTTTTTTCCTTGAAGGTGATCAGAGGCCTTCGCGTTTTATCCAGTTCATGAATTTCCACGTAATTATAGGCGAAGGCCACAAAATCACAGATGGCATTCTTGGTTATTTGCAAAGAAAAACTGAAAAACGCTACCTATATATCTACATGTTTAAAGTTCTACCAAAATTTAACTGACATAACAGGCCTCCAAATAAACTTCCAATCTTTCGCGGTGAACTTGAAGCGTATCTTTAAAATATATTTTACCAGACATAGTATATATCTCCTAGAATAGCTTTAGCTGATTTAGGAGTATCTGATTAAAGATTAAAGGCCCAGTTCTACCCTCTCCTCCCATAAATCTTAATTTGTTCGCTAGTCCAGGTTTAATATTGCCGCACCACTCCCAGGCTGAGTAGCAAACAGACTCTCCGATACTCTTTTGAGCTTCTCTGGGTCAGCGGCATAGTACCCATCATGCACTTGTTTCATAAAGTCATCGATGACATCAACAGGCACTAGCGACACTGTACAACCGCCCCATCCCGCTCCTGTGAGCCTGGAACCAACTGCTCCGGCTTGCCTGAAAAACAAGGTAAGGTATTCAGAAATCTTGTCCCTTCGCCGCTATTCGTTACTAATGGACAACTACTGTCTAAGATCGGCAATGTTAATAAGTAGGAGCCATTTGATTTCTGAAATAGTTTTTCGTCCCTTCTGATGTTACTTTCACTCCCAGAGTCTAACCTTGACTCAATAAATGTGGATGTACCTTTTGAGTCTGGATAAAACCCTAGTGTGTGACCATTCACATGAAAGCTATTGAGCAGTACTTTCATGTTGTATTGTTTATTATGCTGTACAAGGTGGTTGTAACTTTTAAGTCTGTGGATGAAACCCTAGTGTGTGACCATTCAAATGAAAGCTATCGAGCAGTACTTTCATGTGGTACTGTTTATTATGCTGTACAAGGTGGTTCTAACGTTTGGGTCTGTGGATGAAACCCTAATGTGTGACCATTCAAATGAAAGCTATTGAGCAATACTTTCAAGTTGTGCTGTTTGTTTTTGATAATTTTGAAATTAAAATTCTTCAGTTTTGATCTCAGTACTCTTGTGAGTGAAAGGGTTAAAAGGTAAAGCCGCACTCGGGCCAAACTGGCCCAAAGTGCCGTAGCTTTAATTATATCCCGGTTTCCGTTGCATCAAGCAGACTAGGAGTATTGCTACTCCCCCTGGATGGGATGCAAGTCCATCGCAGGTTTCTCCCAGCATTTCGTTAGGTTACCCTAACAGTAGAGAGGCACTATGAGAGTAAAGTGCCCAAGAACACAACACAATGACCCAGGCCATCGCTTGAACACGGACCGCTCGTTCCAGAGTCCAACGCGCCACCGCGTCTCCCACAAGTAGCCTCCTTCCGCAGGCAACTCTTACATAAAGGCACGAGTGAGAGACTGGTATGGAGGACAAAAAGGTGACTGAGTGGGGTGGGGGACAGGAAGAGAGGAAAAGGAAGGAAGAGTTAAAACCCCGCTTTTCGCTCGCCTCGGCCCCAGTGCCCGCTCTTTTGCCCCTTTCTTGCCCCAGACCCCGGAGACCCAGGAGTTGCCTGCGGAGGAGGCAATCCCACAAGAATGATCTCAGTATTTGTGGGAAAACAAATAAATAAATAAATACCTGCAAACATCCACCAACTGATCGAGTTCGTCGCAGCTGCACTCGTACATTTTACTACAACTGTAATGACTCTCATTCATCAGGCCTCCCAGAACCTTAATAACAAACAAAACACAACTTACAGCTCGGTTTTATCAAGGGTTAAAGGAGCTCTGTCACGATATTTAAAGTCATTTTTTGCGATGTACAAATTACCATCGAATTGAAGGAAACCTAAAACTAATTGTTTATTAAGGTAGAAAAACACCAAAGAGGTGATAAGAAACCAAACAGGAACAAGGATGGTTAAGGATGGAGAAGATTAACACGGATTGCAGACGACGAAATTGAAAAATTTAGGCCGCGACGTAGACCGTGTCGTAGCTCCTTTAAAATCTGTCTACAAGCCAAGTGGTTTATCAGGCAGGCGCTTAACTCTGGTGACTACGAGTTATACTACTCCCCTGGATGGGATGCTAGTTCATCGCAGGTAAGTAACGCCCAGCATTTTGTCGCCAGTACCCACTCCTGGGTGGAGAGAGGTACTGCAAGAGTAAAGTGTCTTGCCCACCCACGACACAATGACCTCGGCCAGGGCTCGGTTTCTAATAACTGTCCTGAAACCAAAACCAAGGTAAACACATCTGACCAATCACAGCAAACGCAAAAAAACAACGAACCAATCAGAACCCAAAACGAAAGCCTGCAACTGGCGCCAAGCCAAGCCAAGCGCGGGAAAACATGCAACCCGCGCCAAACGCGGGAAAACTGCTTCTGATTGGTTGAAAAAAAAAGTATGTTAGCAAGTTTTTCCTACCTGAACAGCGTTAGCAGGTTTTTTCCTCGCAGACGTTTTTAAACTTGAGCACTCGGGCCGCTTCAGAGTACACGTGTTTCGCTCGGTCGTGAAGTTTGAAGCTGTTTACACCGGCTGTTGAAGGACTCATGCATTGACTGATTAACTCATCCTCCTGAAAAAACAAAGTCACCCAGTGGCTAACTCGTGGAATGAAGCCCGGCAAAGTTCTTTGTTATATGTTTTTGTTCGCTATTTTGGGGGTTGACCGTGCACAAAACCAGACAAAATACAATAGGTGGTTACGTGTGTTCAAGCAACTAACCAATAGAAACGTTCCGATTACGTAATTCATGCATAGTGTATGAGCTCAAAACAAAAGATGTGCACGGTCATGGACCTTCCAACATAAATCTTGGCCTCTTTGTTTGCTCCTTTGAAGTTTGCCGGGCTTCATAACCATTTCCCTATATTAACTATGAGCAAACGTAAACTCTATATGACAGCAGCTTACTGCATAGATTGAAAAGAAGTGAAGTGTAATCCCAATTTCTCGAATCCTCGATTTCTCAAAAACCCCGATAACTTGAAAAATTTCGTTTCTCTTGGAGGTCCCATTGTAGATAATGTCGAAGCTCTTTGAGCGGACATTCTCGTAAGCGGACAGCTCTACTTACGGCCACCTTGACAAAACCTCGTTTGAACTATCTAGTTCATACAAACTCTATATTTACACATTCTCGTAAGCAGGCCAGCTCCAGTTGCGGACAATTTTTCTGCTTTCCGAGGGTGTCCGCTTACAGAAGCTTTGACTGTAGTCTTAAGCCTGGTTTTCACTAGCTTTCCGACTGAATTCTTCAAACGACATATTTTAAAAACTGCAAGAAGTCCCAGACACTAACATACAGTTGTGGAAAAGATACAATCTTCGAGAAAGGCTACTTATTAACTTAAGCTTTGCGAATATACTCATTTCATATACCGAAAACTGTAATTAATTTTACTCGATATTAACATACCGAGAGTTCAAATAATTCGCAAAGTTCTTCCTTCGTGTATGGCTCGGCATGAAGACACGAGTCCACCATCTCGATCCTGTATCAAACACGAACAAATAAATAACATAGCACATTCTCAATCAGTGTTATAACTGAAGTCAATTGTTACTCTTTTATAGAGCGATTTTCAATTGACTGTATGAAGCCATAACCCAATATTACAATGGCCAATCACAACAGACGTAAACAACACAAGCAACCAATGAGAACTCGAAGCAAATACACGTAACCGGCGCCAAGCGCGGGAAAACGTGCGTGTACATTTTGGTTTTGCATTAGCCTGCGTCGCAGACGGACTTGACCTCCGGACATTACCGGAGGTCAAGTCCGTCTGCGACGCAGGCTAGTTTTGCATCTGATTGGTTGAGTAGGTGGTGCGATTTTTTCAACCAGTCACAGAGCGTAGTAAAGCAAAACCAAAGCAATTCAGTGATTACTTTCGACTTTCAATTGAAAACCGCTTGATTTGATTTGATGACGCCTGTTTAGTTAAAATTCATTTTAATTTACGCGGCATTTTCAACTATGCGTGTATTTTGGAACTGCTTACATTTCATCCAAGGTCTTTTTCTTGCCTAGTTGCACTTCATTCAAACGCTTCACACTTCTCCAATCCAGACCGCTGTCTTTAGCCAGCACCTGTTGACAAGGGGAAGAAAAGTTCATTAGTCGAATTCAAAACAATTTGTTACATTTGGAGCGGTTTTCAATCGAGTGTCGAAACTAATCCGGAATTACATTGGTTTTTGCTTTACTGCGCTCTGTGATTGGTTTAAAAAATCGCACCACCTTCTCAACCAATCAGATGCAAAACCAATCGCGACTTGGTCGCACGCGTTTTCCCGCGCTTAGCGCCAGTTACGTGTATTTGCTTCGAGTTCTCATTGGTTCATTCTGTTGTTGACGTTTCTTGTGATTGGCCGCTGAAATTGCTTTGGTTTTTACGTATCTTAAAAAGATATCCTAAATTTGTGAAGTTCATCGTTGTAATCCGTCTCAATCTTCCCCAATTTTAACCATCCTCGTTGGTTGGTTAGGTTTATTATTACCTCTTCGGTGTTTTTCTACCTAAGTTAGACAAAGCATACCTTGGCTGCTAAACGACACTCGACAACTCGCGCATTAAAATGTGTCCCAGCTGTAGCAGATTTCTTCATCTCCACCTACATATAAAGAACAAATAACTTAGCATCTCATAACGTTTTGTTTTATAACTCCTTTTTTAATTCAAATTCAGATTAATTTTCCAACATCACAAGCTATCCATACGTTAAGTGGAAAAAAAAAATTATGTGGAGTGAGACTTAGTATGACGGATTCTTGGTTCGGTATAGAGTACTAAAGTCATGACGTCACAAAAATTAAATTTGCGAAATTATGACATTTGATCAGCTATTCGGAGGAAGCATTCCAAAAAACGTCCACTTGCCAAAAATTAGCTCTCCATTGCAATTTGCGGCCGAGATATAGGCACTTCAGGTTTTAATTTCTCCATACAAACCCTTCTAATTTTGCGTATGTTCCTTCAGTTTAGAACAGGCGCAAAATTAGAGGTTTGTATGGGACGGTACCAAACTTTGAACCTCTACGGAGAGCTAATTTTTGGCAAGTGGACGTTTTTTGACATGCTTCCTCTGAATAGCTGATCAAATTTCATAATTTCACAAATTTGAAAATTTGTTACCACTCTATTTACTGCGCCTTTGAGTAGTCGTTTTGCACGAGCCCCATGTAAGCACGGTTATGACGTATCATTGCATTTTGTTGGCTTTCTTTTGTAAAATAAATAGAAAACGACCACTTCTCGTGATTGAAAAGTTAGTACTGAAAACTCTTCCCTTCCTGACTAAACTATCAGAAACTATTTTTAGTGATGAAAACTCAACTTGCAATGCATACCAAGCTATTTGCGATCACAAACACAATACCATCTGGGAGAGTGACATCATAAGCTCTGATGGGGTCAAACTCAATGTGCTTTGCCTATGGATAAAACAGGGAAGTCAGACATATGTGAGAAGTTGTATAATGGTCTAGCCACAGGCACCCCAAGCTAAGGAAGGGGAAACATCATTGTGGCCAATGAAACAGACACTTTAAATAACTCAACATAGATAAAAATCCTAAAGCTAGTGGCAGGATAGAGGCTTGAATGTGGGACAACTGGATTACAATACCAGCACCCTAAACCATTCGCAGGCCACATTGCCTCCTTTTATATATTAAATACCCAGTGTTATTGCTGTCTTGTAAGAAAATGGTTTACTTACTGTCCCTGGCTCAGCCAGAAAGGAAATGGATTGGTCCATACTGTAAAAAAAGAACAAAAAAGTTATTTAACTCAGCATCAAAATGCTCCACCTTTAATGTTCTCATCCACATAATTTCTATGTTTTCAGTTGAGATGATCAAGTTCTTTATTCTCATGACAGGTTACCTGAATTTCTTGTAAAAAGATAAAGAGAATTTAGGACTTGATCTCTAAAGGTAAAGACCTGTCTGTTAGGTACCTTAATTAAGCCCCCTGGGAGGGGATGGGGGGATGTGGGTATTACAAATTAAACATTTTGGAGAAAAATCGAACTAACCTTTCCAGCATTTAATTGCAGCACAAAGTAAAACATAACACATAACAGCTCCTGTGTATCACTGAATGTTACACAAATGCAAAGTCATTTTACTATCCTAAATCAATGGGGTTTTCAATCAACGTGACAATATTAAAGTTTTTGGTGTTTGACATCTATGGTTTTATAATAAATGGGAGGGAGGGAGGTTATTCAAAAATTTGTCTAGTTCCAAAGGGGTGGTTATTAGAGAGGGTGGCCTCCGTTCGTCCAGCCAGCCATCCATCCATCCATCCATCCATCCATGCGCTACATCACTCATTCGTTCGTTCATTCATTTATTGGTATATTTCACATTTAGAGTTACAGTGTACCTACCCTCCTCCTTCAGTTCCAATATAACGTTCACACTTGGTACACATCTCTGCAAGTTCATGCTGTTTGTGATAAAAAAGAATGGAAATTGAATGTGAATTGAAGCACTCAGCCTTGCCTCCAAAGGGAGAGAGGACGGGAAGGAGGGAGAGAGGAAGGAAGATAGGGTGATTTAAAAGAATTCTACTGGACAGTAGGAAAGGTGTACACTGTACTGACTGTAGCACTATATAGTTTACCTGACTGGTTCATGCTACACACCTTACTCAGTTTCAAGTCCATTGGCATGAAGTGTCGCCAGTCCTGAACAGCAAACCAAAGCCGATGAACTGGACAACCCTGCACTCTTCATAAAGAGAAAATTATAAACAGAATACGTAGGTTTAGTTTCATTAATACTGTGAATTAAGGCCTTTTATCATGAACATCTTTTCCTAGTAATTTTCAGACCAATGGTGACTAAGCTGGAGATTTTATGGTGGTTTGAAAGTTTGAAAAATCTACTAGAGGATTTGTACAAAAAAAAATCTTCTTAGTTAAATTTTCAGACTTTCAAACTACAAAATCTCCAACTTGGTCATCACTGGTCTCAAAATTGGCAACCTTACTAATTTCATCACGCTCTTTCCATTTCCAGCAACCATTTTATACTACCACCTATCTTTATGATTGACAAGTGACAGGATTCTACAAAAGGCCTATTTTTGGCAAAAAAAACAATAACTGACAAGAATACACATCTTTTTTTCAATGAATAATATTTCAAACCTTTGGTACAGTTCCATCTACAACAAGGTTCAAGCCAACTGGAGATGTAATCTTCATGCGGTCCACTAAACCCTGAAATAATTAATCCTTATAATATCATACATCATCAAGAAGACAGGTGAACTAATCAACAATAAATGAAAGGTATGGCAGTGAATAATCTTGAGGGGGACTCCCAGTAAAAGTGATGGGGGTGATCATTGGAAATTTTGAAAGTAAACCCTAAAGGTACCAAAATCTTGTTTTGTGGGTGTGGCTTGAATTTATTTTGACCCTAAAAGATATAGCCTGTGAGAGCAGCCGGCTTTCTCGGGCTATTGTTTCACCTGCCAAGAAAAGTACCTGTGATATATTTTTCCGATTTAATACCCTAAAAGGTAGATTTAAACACCCTACCTGTAAATGGTACCAAACCACGAAACTTAAAGGTACAACGATCACCCCTGTCACCCTTTACATGGGAGTCCCCCTCCCCCTGGGAACATATGGAGTTAAAAAGACTGGATACACAAATTAAAACTCACAGAAATTATGTAAATCATAACCATGTTTAGTTTGTATACCTTGTAACCACAGAGAAAATAATGGTACCACTCCTTCCATCGATCTTATAGTCTTCACAGCTCACATTGAAATCCCTGTTAAAATAAAAATTAACTATTAGCCAGTTCTCGATCTTCCCTTGACTGTCAAACTTCACATTAATACTGAAATTAAGGAGATCTGAAATCTTGAGTATGCTTGGTTAACTGATATTTCTACTGATCTGTCACACTTACCACCAACTGAACAATAAAAAGGAGAATAGATATCTATTTTCAACACTGATTCAACTGATCTATGACGTTAAAATTTGTTTTATAGCATGTCAATCCGCTGGGAGGGGCGTAGGGTGTGGGAGTTCACATGAACATAACAAACAAACTGTTTAGGTTTGTTTCAAATGATTTTAAGACCAATTTGTAAAAAGAGTTATTGACCCTTTACTGATACTGGAAACTTACTGAAAATCACCAAATGTATTGGATATGTTGAGTGTTTTCTGATCATTCGGTGCTACAGCTATCACAATATCTTGCTCCACAGCCATTGGTAACACACCATAGCCACAGTAATCTATGTGTTCTCCTGTAAATAATGGCAAATTGGAAAAATTCTCAGAGTCAGTATTGAACGAAATCTATGGTAGAAATTGCAATTGACTAACATCCCATCTTGGGGCAGTAACAAATTCCTTACCAATGATATTAACTCTCCCGGGAGCTCTTGCATAGAATTCTGGAGGACAACCAAACTTGTTATGGAATGTTTCCTTGATCTTTTCATATCTATAAAAATTAGGAAACTTTTAATAAGTATCCGGTAAGACAGTGTCTAATGGCTAGGATGTTGAAATTTTGATCAAGATTTATGCGATCAAGCCTGGTCAGGGTCCGTGGACAATATAGGGTGCAAACCCTGGAGAAAATGGGGCAGAAAAGATAAGGGAGGCAGAAGAGGAATTATTGAAATGATGAGAAGCAAGATTTTTGACCAGTGAGGTAGTGGTAGAAAAAGCCAAATTTTCATTAATTAAATTAGTTAATAATTAATCATTTTAATAATTAATAAAGCCCTAAAATTCACTATTATTTCATATGCATAAACACTTGAGAAGGACGTGAAAATCTCCGATATTATAATAACATCGCATTTCTCATTATCAAGACAGGATGACCATATCCAATTCAAGGTCAGAGTGAGCAAAATATTACCTATTTCAGACCAAAATAACTTAAAACTATACCCTCTTGGCACCGCACATACATATATAGCTTATATAAGGGTGTACCCCCTGCAGAGTAAAGGATCTCAGATTTCAGAGAAGAGGTAAAATGCTCCCCCTCCCCCCCAAAAAAGGGTGGAGTGGGTACATGGACCCCCCCCCCCCCCCTCCACACACATACAGTTGTTCCTTTCGATCTGAGATCCATTTATTGTGGCATAGCTTTTGTGTAGCATGGTTTTCTATAAACTGTTCAACATAAAACTAATACAACATTTGCTAATAAAGAGTTCTATAAATAATTATTACAGTATGTATGTCTAAGCTACCTAAAATAAAAAGTTCTAAATTTAAGACCGTGAAGATCCTCATATTACAAGTATGCAATCATCACATGACTAATCACAGTACATTCACTCAATTCAAACAAGTGGGAGTGCAAGGGTTAATTAATTTACAATCAACCGCTGTATATGACAGAAAAGCTTTGATCTTTTTCCCAGCAGTGATTACCGAAGACAGTTTTATATACAAATAATATAAAGGAACGCAAAAACTTAAAGTAAATGCGCAAATAAATGAATCCATTGATTGGCCACCCAGGGTCACCTCATGAAATGAAAGTGACCTGCCCGGAAGTGGACAAATCGTATCTGTTTTATCACTGAATTCATGCCCGTGACGAACATGCATACCTCTGCAGTGAGAAACGTAATCTCTGATCTCTTACCTTGAAGATTCCTTTCCTGTAGACGCCAAATAAATCTTTTCTAAGGAGGAAAACAATGGCGGACTGTCACCGCGCCTACTGTCCGCCATTTTGGTTTTTTCTTGAGAAGACTGGAACTAGATTGGTAGCGACCGCTGCCTGATGTAACAGCTGAGGTCACGAAGGTTCCGTCACGATACGTCACGACAAAAACTGATCCTGGTGTTTTGGCTCGATTGCCTTGAAATTCCAAGGAAAATGTTCCGAACAAAGAGAGCAGCCTTGTGTTTATTGATATCCTGGTTTCTAGTCGTTGTTGTGTGAGCTAGAAATCATGTTTTATATTCCTGGAAGTGGCACGCTTAGCGGCGCGAGCAGTGACAGTGGAGATGGCAGGGATGGCGGTTGCGCGCTCCCAGCGAGTGCTTCCAGCAGAAACCTTTCTGGCTTGTTGGACGAGCAACGAAAGAGAGGAATCGGTGCTGCTTTACTCACAATTACAGGTACGAGATGTTGTTTATTTTTAAATACTCCTTCAGAGTTGTATCACTGGCGTAGAGACGTAAGAATATTCTCTCTTTAATTAAGCCTTATTTTGCTTAATTTCTCAAAATAAGCTTTGCGAAGCATTTCTTCGATTCACAGCTTTTCAGCGGCGAACTGTTGTGCTAATATTATTTATGGTTATGAGTATTGTCTGTCAGAACTATCATCAAGGCGCGTCAATCAAAGGACGCTCTGTTTTTTTTTCGAAAGAGTACAACATTCCTTTTAATCAGGTTGGTATAAAAGATGGCTTTTGTTTCGCGTTGAATATATGT